>JAYRBT010000056.1:5405281-5478779 GCA_036023395.1 Myiotriccus ornatus | reverse complement strand
GCCCTCACACCGGCCCGCCCCGCCCCGCCCCGCCGCGCCTGCGCCGCCACCGCCCCCGCGGGCCGCGCCCCTGCGCCGCACCCAGCGCCGATTGGCCGCGCCGCCGTGACGCACCAGGCGCCGATTGGCCCGCTGTCTCCGAGCCGCGGTGACGCGCGCCAAGGCGGTTGGTTCGCCGGCCGAGCCGCGGGTGACGCACCGCAAGCTGATTGGCCGGCTGGCGGAGGCGGGTGTCGGACCGCGCGCGGATTGGCCGGCTGGCGGAGGCGGGTGCCGGACCGCGCGCGGATTGGCCGCGCCGGGGGTGCGGGAGGAGGAGGAGGAGGAGGAGGCGGCGCGGGGCGATGGCGGCCGCGGGCGCGTTCAGCCTGAGGGAGGTCCTGGACGCCTTCCGGGGCTGCGTGACCGAGCGGCGGGAGGTGCTGCTGGAGCCCTACCTGAGCGGCTGGTGGGGGCTCATCCGGTGAGTGCCCCCCGCGCACGGGGACTCTGGACGGGGAGCGGGGAGTGACAGCGCAAGGGAGGCGGGGGGTGGGTTCAGCCGCTCCTTGAGGCAGATGGGGACGTAAAAGAACTACAGTGTTCGGGCAGGAAGGGAGCTCCCACGGGGGAAAAAAAAAAAAAAGGCTTATGGTGTGGATATCTGTGCGCAGCCCTGCGGCCTCCGGGATAAGGAGGATGCGGGTCCCGAGGAGGCCACGGAGATGCTCCAAGGGCTGGAGCCAGGCTGGGAGAGCTGGGGGGATTCACCGGGAGAAGAGAAGGCTCCGGGGACACCTGAGAGCCCCTTGCAGGGCCTGGAGGGGCTCCAGGAGAGCTGGAGAGGGACTGGGGACAAGGGAGGGAGGGACTGGGGACAAGGGATGGAGGGACTGGGGACAAGGGATGGAGGGACAGGACAAAAGGGAATGGCTTCCCACTGCCAGAGGGCAGGGCTAGATGGGATATTGGGAAGGAATTCTTCCTTCCTGGCACAGGTTGCCCAGAGCAGCTGTGGCTGCCTCTGGATCCCTGGGAGTGTCCCAGGCCAGGTTGGACGGGGCTTGGAGCCCGGGGCTGGTGGAAGGTGTCCCTGGCGCTGGATGCTCTTCAAGGTCCCTTCCATCCCAAACCACTCGGTGATTCCACGGTCCCCCAGGTTCCTGCAGAGCCTCGGCGCCGTCTTCGGCTTCATCTCCAGGGACGCCGTGGCCAAGGTGCAGATCATGGAGCGGCACCGCCGCGGGGAGCAGGGGCAGCACTACGAGTCCCTGCAGTCCATGGTGGAGTTCGAGCTGTCCCGGGGGCCGGGGGAGCTGCGGGGCCGGCCCGACTCCGGGTGCCGGACGGTGCTGCGGCTGCACCGCGCCCTGCTCTGGCTGCAGCTGTTCCTGGAGGGGCTGCGCACGGGGCGCAGGGATTCCCGCACCTCCACCATCTGCACGGACTCCTACAACGCCTCGCTGGCCAAGCACCACCCCTGGGTGGTCCGCAAGGCCGCCACGCTGGCCTTCTGCGCCCTGCCCTCCCGGGACGCCTTCCTGGAGGTCATGAACGTGGGGCCCCCCGAGCAGGCCGTGGACATGCTGGGGGAGGCCATTCCCTACATCCAGAGTGTCTACGGCATCACCCAGGAGCTCTTCGCCCAGCACAGCCTGCTGGACCTGCCCTGACAGGAGGGGGGCACATCCCAGCAGGACTGGGGTGAAAATCAAGAGTTTACCTGGTTCTCTGCCCGTGGGCACCTCCACTTTCCCTTCCCCACTCAGCCAAGCTACTCTGGGTGCCTCACCTTACAAAACACATACCAGGGGGGTTTATATCTATTTATGTGATACATATAAAATACATATCATACATGTATTTTATATCTAAGTGTGTGGGGGGGGGGGGCTCCCCACAGGCTTAAGGATTTCCTTTCCCTTCCCAGCAGGCAGCTGGACAAGCTATTCAGGGTGCTTCACTTTGTGACAGAAGAAGATGTACCTTTTTTTTCTGTCTGTGTATGGTGTGCGTATATACATGTATGACCTGTATTTTATATCTATGTCAGTGTGTGTGTAGACCTCGAGACTAAGAAGAGAACTCAACAGCACTGTGAGCTGCTCAAGGGACTCCTTTTTTTGGTTGCTGGAATCACCTCCAGCTCTCCAGCAAGGCTGGGAGGGGAGGTGGTTTCTTTTTGAAGCCAAACCCTGCAATCGAGCAGCTTCTGTGCATTTAACACCAGTAGCTGTGGCCTTGCATGACAAGAGGTGGGTTCTGAACACATTTACACTCCACATGAGCTCCCCTGGCCACTTCTGTTTATCAGCTTGATTACAGCTGAGGGGGATTTGCCCCCCTGTTGTGCTTTAACCTGGAGAATATAACCCTGAGTAAAGGCTGTGTGGTCACACCCCCCCCCACCTGAGCTCTGCTGCTCATCCTGTGTCCCCCGGAGCTGAAGGAGCTGGGGGAGGATGTCGGGGATCCCTCTCAGCAGCATCTCCTGTGCCGCTTCCCCTGCCCGTTAAATCCACGCTCTTTGCACTTGGGCTGTGGATCAGTTTTCAATCTGTGTCCAGCCAAGGCTGCACAGCCTGCACCTGAGCTGGGTTCCAGCCATGCTTCCATGTTGTGTGCTCACCTGGTGGTTGTTTGTTTGTTTTTTGTTAATGAATGTGTTAAATGCCTACAAAAAGGATTTCTCTGACTGGGAAGAAATCCAGACTTGTACTGTAAATCACTACATGGCTTCTACTGCAAATCACTGTAACAGCCAAAGGATGCAAAATGGAATTTCCTGAGCTGCTGGAAAGCTGAGAAAGCACTACATGTTTAGTCCAGGGTGATGTGAATATTTGGGGGAGGAGGGTTCTCACAAGCTGTACCATGTTCTGATTGTACCTTTTGGGCATAATGTGGGGAATCACTGTTACCTCATGGAGACTGGACTAACTGCACATAAAATTATATGGATAATGTGCTTCTGAGCAGTGTCCTTTATGGGAATGTGCTCTGGGATTGTGGGGTTGGAAGGACCATGTCTTACACTGTCATCTACTCTGATTTTCTCTCACTGGCAGAATCATTTTCATTTACCTGGAGATCAAGTTGAGCTTTTTAAAAGAAGTTACGTATTTAAAGCTAACACTTAAATATTCCATTATGGGGAAAATATCCTTAAAAATACCTCTGTATAAACATACCTGTATAACACAGCTACAAGTACTGGTGTTATTTAACTCTCTGCAGTGTATTTGCTTCTCCTCATTCAAGGGAAATATTGCAGCACTTTGGTGCGACTTGGTGCATCAGTTTTATAATATATAAATATATATAATATGTAAAATAAGTTTTTATATAATATATAAATATATAATAAACCAATAATACGCAGTAAATTGAACTTTTCATTCAGAGCTATCCTGTGTTCTGAAATTCAAACCTGACAGAAGAAATGCAAGCCATGATCCAGCCTAAATTGCTACGCTATGAACTTGTACCTAAACCTGAAGGTTTTCACCTGAAATCAACATCATAGGTCAGTGGGAGGAAAAAAATTCGATCAGCCAGTAAAAACTTCCTAAAAAATAGCAACCACCAACCTTGTGACCCAGGACTGGCCTCCTCCAGGCAAATTCCTGTGATGCCCTGAGGAAGAGCTGGTTATCTCCATGAGGGGGTGACCTCGAATATGAAAAATAGGTAAATAAAAATGACTGCTGCGTTAACCTCTTACCACTGCCAAAATTAGAGTGGGGCACCTGAGTTTTTTTTTTTTACCACCTGTATATCCCAGAGGAAGCCCGATCTCCAGAGCTGTCACAAAGAATTTGGTCACTCGCTCTGAGCAAAGGGTGAGGGCAGTGGTTTCCAACCATCGCTGCACATTTGACTACTGCAGTTAAGTCAGTGCATTTTGCTAAACAAATCCTCGCCCAATATTTTCATCTCTCGAGTTCTACTTAAAGCGACGAGGCTCGGATCCCGCCCCCCCACCGCCCCTCTTCCCTCTCCCACAGTCACTCGGAGATTTCTTTCTTTCCTCCCCTAAACAAAAACCGACCAAAAATGGTCCCCGAGCTGCTGCTGTGCTTGGGGTTGGGCTGTGCAGGAGCCCTCAGCCCCACGTGCCTGTCGGCTCAGTTCAGCAGGCCCGGGGATTATGTCCTGGGAGGGTTGTTCCCCTTCGGGAAGGACACCGTCAACCTGACGGCGCGCTCGGAGCCCACGCTGGTGGCCTGCGAGAGGTAAGAGGGATTTTCGGCTTCACCAGGGCTGGTGGGGGGAGAAAGGAAAGCGGTTCTTCTGGTTGGTGTCACAGCCAACACCGAAGGATGCCCTGCTCTCCACAGGCAGATCATACATTGGGATGGTGCTGTTGCCTTTTATGAGCTAAAAGGACACTCAGTACTGTGCAAAAGGCAAAGCAGGGAAGAAAATCCCCTTGGCTTGCACGTCTGCTGGTGTGTGATCAGCATTTCCTACCCGCTCACCCCACGCCGTTACAAGCTCCTCACAGCTCTGTGAGGAGGAGAAGTTGGTGTCCTGCCTCCTGCTTTGGCAGCAACAAAGCACAGAAAAGCAGGGGCCAAAATCCTTCCATCTTCACAGGTCCTGGGTCCTCAGTGTACTGAGATGCACGTGGGAGGAAAATCCCAGGAGGAAGGACATTTCTCCTGAATTAGCACCTTGGGAATCTCTGGCTTCATGGGTGAAGCTGAGAGCAGCTCTTGACCCTCAGAGCTAAACTTAACTTGTCTCCATACTCTGTTCTTTCTGGGAAGCTCCAGGGATATATTGGCTGGCAGACCAGATTAATTGGATTTGAAAGGTGCTCAAACTCTCACAGTAGAGAATTTACGAACGGGTACAGGGGTGCTCTGACTGCTGACAGTGCCACAAAAGCCTGGCTTGGCCACAGACAGGAAGCAAAGTGTAATTCCTGCCTCCTCCTCCTCCTCCTGCAGGCTGTTCTTGGACGGGCTGATCTGGGCTCTGGGGATGAGGTTCGCCATCGATGAGATCAACAATTCCACCTCCCTTCTCCCAGGGGTGACCCTGGGCTATGACATGTACGACACCTGCTTTGAGCCCCTGGTGGCCCTGCAGCCCAGTCTGCTGTTCCTGACCCGGAATGGCACCACAGGCATCGGGATTCTGTGCAACTCCACCGACTGCCAGCCCCGCGTGACCGCCGTGATCGGGCCCCACAAGTCGGATCTGTGCCTGGTGACAGCCAAACTGTTCAGCTCCTTCTTGATCCCACAGGTAAAGAGTCTCTCTGGAGGAGCAGGAATTCTTTCTGGCAGGGAAGGGTTTGGATCAGCGGCGTTGTCCACGCTCTGGGAACATGGATTGTTAAAGGGCAGTTCCAGTCTTTCCTCTGCCACAGGTTTCTTGAGGGATCTTGGGTAGGGCAGTCAGATTCCCTCCTGGAGACACTACAGTGTTCCCAGAAGGAACAGGGACAACTCAAACCGCTGTGATCCATGTAAAATGGGAATAACAGAGCTCCCAATGAAAATACTGACTAAAATACTTGACTACACACGAGAAAACATGATTAAATACTCAGTTACCGTAACAGAGCTCTCATGCTCAGGGAAATTTAGCCCTGAGCTAAGATATAACTGAACTTTGGGGGTGTCACCCTGTGTAGAAAGCAGCTAATTATCACTGTCATTAATGGTAAGGGCCTGTGCTCTGATGATGGACACAAGTGGCAGTAAACACAGCCAAGATGGATGAGTTCTTCCCGCTATCCTGACCAGCATTTTTGAAAGCTCAGTGCACTAACACGAAGAAGAGAAGGTGGAGAATGACCTGGGCATCCCTCTGTCCCTCCCTCCCTGCAGGTGAGCTATGCAGCCAGCAGTGAGAAGCTCAGCAACTCCCAGCTGTACCCGTCCTTCTTCCGCACTGTCCCCAGTGACAAGAACCTGGTGGAAGCTGTGGTCCTGCTCCTGAACAGGTTTGGGTGGAACTGGATTGCCACCATCGCAAGTGACGATGAGTACGGCCAGGGAGCCCAGGAACTCTTCTTAAGCACAGCTGGAAATAACAACATCTGCATTGCCTTCGAGGGGCTGATTCCTACAGACCTGTCCGAGCCCAATGCCGAAAAACAACTGGAAGATACCATTAACTTAATTAACAAGACCAAAGTCAACATCATTGTCCTTTTTGCCTTTAGTGTGCCAGCCCAGGCCCTGCTGGAACAAAGCATCAGGATGGGACTGAGCAAGAAAGTCTGGATTGGCACCAAAGCCTGGATGGTGTCTGAAATACCTACCTCTGTCCCAAACATTCAGAGCACTGGGACAGTCCTAGGCTTTGTGATGAAAGCAGGCACAGTCCCTGGCTTCCAGAGGTATGTTGCTGACCTCTTTACCTCTGTTCAGCAGGATGAATTTTGCCGGGAGTCCAGGGAACTCAACCGGCTCATGAACACCGACGTGCTGGGCACGCACTGCAAGGAGTGTGACCACATCTCCCTGGAGGACCTCTCCTTCATGCTGAGCATCTCCCAGGTGCAGCCTGTGCACGTGGCTGTGTACAGCGTGGCCTATGCTCTGCACAGAGCCCTGGGGTGCACCCCCAAAGCCTGTCCCAAAGCACCCATCAGATCCTGGCAGGTCAGTAAAGGTTGGGGGGGGATGACACAAACAGCCACTTTCCACCATAACCCAACCCGAGCCCTTGTTGAGGGACAACTGATTTCAGCCAGAAATTGGCTTGCAGCCTTATCATCCTCCAAACATCAGCTGTACCAACACCAATTTCCATTTTCTCCTCAGCTGCTGCAATTCATGGACACTCTCCCGTTCGAGGTGAACGGCCAGAGCTTCAGGTTTGATCAGTCCCACAGCACAAACACTGGCTACAAGCTCATATTCTGGTCCTGGAAGAATGGCACCCTTAGCTACCTGCCTGTAGGTGACTATGAACAGACCTTGCACATCGATGAGTCCCAGATCCAGTTTCACACCCCAGATCAAAAGGTAAAGACGGCCCAGCCAATTCCTTCCGATTTCTTTGGTGCTACAATTCTCCTGGAAGTGCCTGGCTTATGTTCACTCCTCCCTTTGCCAGGAGCCCACATCAGAGTGCTTCAGGCACTGCAAACCAGGACAAGTCAGAAGGATAAAAGGGTTCCACCTCTGCTGCTATGACTGTACAGACTGTCCAGAAAACACCTTCTGGAGCAGTGAAGGTGAGGTCTGAGAACTCTGAAGGCTTTAACTGTGTTATGTCTATCTGCTGGTTGAGGTAACAACCAGTGGGGAGCTCTTCCTCCATGAAGGAGCAGGAGATTTTGCTCAGTCTTGCTCTACACCCCTTCCCTGGGGACCTGCCTCTGCTGAGCCCAGAGGGATTGCACCAGGACAACGTGAATGTATTTTACCTCAAGAGTTGGGAGAGAGGGCTATGATGAAATTCTGGGGTCACAGGTGGGAGAGAGAGGCATATGATGAAATCCTGGGATCTTCTGGAAGCTTTCTGGGGAGGGGAAACAAGAGCCAAGAAAAGCGAGTCCTCTGGGGAGGAGGGTGGGGAAAAAAAAAAGAGTGAACTATCACAAGCTTTGGAGGCAGGGACATAGGCAAAGCAGCTACCTAACCCACACCTGTGATCCCTCCTCAAGGGCTGGGTGGTCCTCATGCCCTCACTGCTCCTTTGCAGACAGCTCCAGCTGCTCCCCCTGCCCGCAGCACCAGTGGGCCCCCGCCCGGAGCACGCGGTGCTACGAGCGCAGCGAGAGGTTCCTCTTCTGGGACGAGCCCCTCGCCATCGCCCTGCTGGCCCTGATGTCCATCACCGTCCTCCTGACCTGCCTGGCAGCTCTGCTCTTCCTGAGGAACCTGCAGACCCCCCTGGTGCAGGCTGCTGGGGGCGAGAGGACCCTCTTTGCCCTGCTGTGCCTCGCGCTGCTGAGCCTCAGCTGCTGCCTCTACGTGGGGAGGCCCAGTGACACCCTCTGCATGGTGCAGGGGGTGGTCTATGCCCTGTGCCTCAACGGCTGCTTCTCCACCTTCCTCATCAAGACCCTGGAGATCACCCTGGTGACCGAGTTCCCCCGCTGTGCCCCCTCCCTGCTGTGCTGGGTGACCCACAGGAGGTCCTGGCTCCTCGTGGCCTTGTGCCTGCTCACCCAGGGCTTGCTCTGCCTCTGCCACCTCCACCTGGGCCCCTCCTACCTTGTCCCTGACTACAAATCCCTGCCCACCGAGGTGCTGCTGGTGTGCAGCACCAAGTCCTGGGGGGCCTTTGCCGTCCTGCACGGCTACAACAGCTGCCTGGCCCTCCTGTGCTTCCTGGGCACCTTCATGGTGCAAACACTGGGCAAGAGGTACAACCTTGCCAGGGGCATCACCTTCGCCACCCTCCTCTACTTCATCGTCTGGATCTTCTTTCTGGCTATCTTTGCCACGCTGAGGACGGTCCTCAGGGCTGTCTCTCAGGTTGCCACCACCCTGATCATCAGCCTGGGCATCCTGGGCACCTACTACCTCCCCAAATGCTACATCATCTTGTTCAAGCCCGAGATGAACACGGTGGATTGTTTCCAGAATTCCCTCCAAGAGGAGCCAGAGGAGGACTCGGCAAACAGACAATAAACCAGCCCCACAGTCACCTGCTCCTCAGTAAAGGCTGGCTGTATTTTAATGAGATAATTCTGTTTATGAGCACTCTCTGGCCCCAGGCACAACCACCATGTGAACTCCAGCTGTGAAAGCAAAGGGCTCTGCTCAACCAGCCAAAGCCAGACAAGCAGATCCATCCTCTCTGGAATGGCCTGTTCCATCCCCCATAAAGAGCCAAAAGCAGGTTCAGTTAATCAAACAACCTCCAGTAGTGATATTTTATACGAATCTCTCTCTCAGCTCTGGCAGTGTGAGCAGGAAACCTCACCCAGAACACTTTCCTATAAACACTGCTGGTGATTTCCCCTTCGAATTAACTAAATAACTGCTCCAGAGATAAAGCCATGAATCCTTTTCCCCGAGCCTTAGAAGAATTTTCAAATATATCCAGCAACACAGAAATAAAAAAGAACATTCTGATATGTAACAGCAGCTGTGTGAGTGACACAAAGAGAGCATTACCCATTCAAATTGCAGCTCACTCATTTGTGTTTTGTTCACATATGTTTGCAAAGGACATGGAAATCAGGCCAAGGCACATGGAAATGAGCAGGGTGCAAATCACACCATCCCAAGCCAGGGCACAAAGCTCCTACATCCCAAAAAACATGCAAAGGTCACCAAAACCTCCACATTGCTGTCAAACAGTATCAAGTCAATACAAACATCACCAAGATCTTCTTTTCCCCACCCTCTTTAACTAGCAACTATACTACTCCTTTATTCCCTACATTGAAGTTTTTCCATTACTGCCCTTTTATTCCCTATATTAAGGTTTTTCCATCCCTCCACCAGGTGCAAATTAACTCATCAGTTCAGCTCAATGAAAGAACTGGCAAATTAATCTAAACCAGGAAATATTGTCATTCTTAAGAAGAGCTCCCTGCTGCACTGCAAAGCTACTTGTCCTAGATTTTTGTGAACACCTGCATCCAAAAATACTCCTCAGTGTGATTAAAAATACCAAAACTCTGACCTGAGGCCTGGAGTCCTTGTTTCTGGAGCCTGCAGCAAGTCTTCATGAGGATGTTGTTGCACCTGAGACTCTCAGTATTCCTTGCTCCAGGGCTGTGATTCCATGGCAGAGAAGCCTTAAGTAGCTTTTGATCATCATTCCAGAAATAGAGAAGGAAAAAAATTCCATTTACCTCTATTGGCAGCAGCCAGAAAGCCAACTCTGATCACAACCAGAGCCATGACAGACTGAGTTTTCTTTCAGGGGAAGAGGGAGGGAGGGAAAAGCAGCTGATGAGATTGTTCAACCAGCTCCAGTCACCTCTGGGTCAGCTGGGGCCCATCAGGCCCTGCAGTCGAAGGCTGCAAGAGCATGTCCAAAATTCTGATCGTTCAGTATTCACCTAAATTTGGATGATTTAATATTCACCTAAGCTCTGATCATTTAGCAGTCACCTCACTGGGAAATGCTGGCTAGAATTTATGGCTTTTAAACAACTGTTTGACCCTCCCTTCGCTGTCTGATCTCTGCCAGCTGGGAAGAGGGAATCTGCCTCCTCAGGCTGGGGCTGTCCTTTGAACGTGGAATGATTTAGGGTGGAAAAGACTTTTAAATCATTTGAGTGCAACTGAACCCCTCAGACCCTGCAGGGAGCCTGGTAAGACATGACAGACCCGCCGTGGTTTAATGCTTACCAGAGAGCAAAGTGGTGTCCTAATGATCCTGCCTTGGAGAGTCCAGAAATGGGGAATATTCACATGGAACAGCCGAATACACTGATGGGTTTTACCAGCACATTCAAGTCCTGGGGCTGCAGGCAGGAAAACTTGTTCCAGCTCATGTTTGGGGAACAGGGGTTTTTCCTCCAGCCCTCACAGAACTCCCACCTGCCTACCAGCACCTCCTGAACAATCTTCTTGAGAGGACAAAACTTCAGTGCGACATGGGGGGGAAAAAAACAGGATTTCATCAACCTTGAACAAAGGATAAAATGCAACAGTGCAAAGAACTGAAGACGTAACACCGAGGTTATCACATAAAATTAAAAGCTTTTTAGTGTTTAAAATAGCATTTACACATAAGCAGCTATATATTAACTATACAGACACTTGGGTTTTAATACAATATCTACAAAAAAGAATTCAATTATGCAATAGACATTTAACAGGAACAGTGCAGTCCATGCTAATAAGAGGTCACTCCTTGAGTAGAACCAATTCTAGGATAGGCGATAGTCTGCATTTTCATTATTTAAAATCATGTAACTTTGTTCCTCTACTGTACATAAAATTCTTTACATGTATTTCTAATCACTGATTAGAATTAATAATTTTAAGTCAATCTTCTTACAATCCAGTTAAATGCAAAACCAAAAACAATTACACCAACTCATGAGCTGTCAAGTCTCAGGAGGGGACTGCCCATTTGAAGAGAACAAAAATAATAGCAAAAGTCAATGTCTGTGCATCATTGCTTGCCATCCAATAAACCTTTGGATAAAGTGTCCAGGGGACTGTTACCTTGGAAAAGGAGATTTATTAACAGGAGGTAAAAGACAATAGCAGTGCTTTTAAGACTTATCTGCCAAAAAACCTGACTCCTCAGAGTTCATGTACCAGGTGGATACACTCCCCCTACAGATCCTGCCTCCTTTGGGGAGGAGATGCCATCCCAAACTGTTTCCTCATCATTTTCCATGATCCTCCAGACAAACCTGCTGTTTAATCTGCCGGCAGGGATGTGTGAGCATTAAGCTCAGCCGAGGGTCTCGCTTCCAGAATAAAAATAAAGTCAACCACTTAAGGCTCCTGTTTTGAGGTTGTTTCAATGCCCTGCACAGCAAACCCCTCGCTGCAGTTGGAGCCCAGCCACTGACATTAAATCTGGGGTAAATCTGAGGCCCTGGGGAGAGAGGACAGATGGATCTGCAGCACTCCAGCCTCCAAACTTCCTTCCACCTGGCACAGCAGGGAACGCTGTGCCCGACAGGAGAGCCTCGCACAGGCAGGTCCCAAGGCCCCCTCGGTGGAAGGACACACGCACTGAAAGCCAAGGATGGGATCTGGGGAGACCTCCTGTCTCTTGTTCACTGCTGAAAATCGGGACCTAGCAAAGATTCAGGCCTGACCTCCCACTCACTCCACCAGACACTACAAGGTGGGAGGGATCAGGGGTTTGTTTTACACACAGTGGCCATCACGTATTGCACTGTCCACACAGGGGCATCGACACCCTCCTGCTCTCCCTGCAAACAGCAGCTTCCTCAGGGACCAGCACCCAGCCCGCCCAGAGCGGTGGATGCCCGTTGTGGGTGAAGCTGCTTCAGCCTGAACTCCTCAGCAGACTAATGCTTTCCCACACCTGCGTTCTGGATTTGCAGCCTCGTTCCAGAGTGACCCACAAAACACACGAGTTTATAACACAGTCATTTCAACATAGCAGCAAAGACCAGCAAGACACAGAACAGTTTCTGCCAACAGCATAACGACGAGACCAAAAAAAAAAGAAAAAGAAAAAAAAAATTAAAACGAACAAAAAACAACACAGCAGGTGTGTAAACTGCAACTCTTGGAAAGACATAAGGAAATTAAACACATTTCTTCCACGGGTGAAAGCTCAGCCCCCAGCTTTAATCCCTTTTGGAAATATTAAAATGAGAGTCTTTTCCTCCAGCCCTCCAAGTTCTGCCTAAAGACAGAGTGGGCCAGAAGAATCAATATATATATATAAGAGACCAGAAAAGTTTAAATTAATTTAAAAGTAGAACCACTAGTGATTGTCAGTAAAGTCACAGACTCCTTAACAGTGTCTCCTGGAGACACAGCAGAAATACACCATTATTTTACCCTGATTTACTTCATTGCTTTAAATGTCAATCTTTCAGAATAGGTTACCAGGTTAGGTTAAGCATCTTTGCTGTGGAACTGGGAGGAGGAAAGGAGAAGAAAGGTACTGTTTGCACAGTCAAGCTCTAGGTAGTGCCACTCTTTTGGAGAAGCCATCACCCACGTGGCAATCCATGCCAGCCCATGGGATGGAGGATGATGAAAGCACTGCTTTCAGAGACATCAGGCAGCTTTTTGGGGAGGTTTTTGTAAGAAAACTAGTTTAGAAAGCCAGTAAGGGGAGTACCTAGTCTGAGTGACACAGAGTTGCCCAAATGCCTGGTTCCCTTTTGAAGGAGAGACTTGAGTCTCCAGCTAACACAGACATTTGGAGCTTCGGCTGGAATCGGTACCCTGGCTCTGACAAAGGGATGTGTTTGCACACAGGCCTGGAACAGGGAAAGAAGTGACAAATCTATCAGGATCAGCGACATCCAAAGTGTCTGAAGAGTCATTTCTCAGGGTGACAAATGGACATGGAACTGTGTGATGTTCTCTTCTGGCATTCACCTCGGATGTTCACGCTACCCCCAGAGCACAGGACGAACCAAAAAAGCAGCTTCTTACCGGTGAAAAAAATGCCTATACACAGTCAAGACTGATCTTAAAGCACCTGTCCTAAAACCTGCCAGCAGCAGGCGTCTCAGAAAGGAGGATTTAACTGAGGCAAGGCCCCGTGGTCAAATGCCACTAAGTGGCTGCAGCTCCCCATGTGTGTCTCATCAAATGAGGCACCGTGACAGAGCGTGGGGGTGCTCTCGCCACCCCCTCCTTCTGACCCCTTAAAAAGGGTTCTTACACACCACTGAAGGCTCCTGAACCTGCTTCATCAGGTGTCCACAGCCTCAGAGCAGGAACCACATAGAAATGGAACCTTGGGGATGTACAACAGCTTCACTCAAAGCTCCTCAGCAGAGTGGACCCCACTCGGTGTCAGGTGTAAGGGTTCGTTTGCTGTGCCCTTTGGGATCTGCTCTCAAAACACCCTCACACCTCTCTGCCAACAGCCAGCCCCTGTCTGTGCTCAGAAATGTTCCCCTGGGCAACACTGCAAGTGGGATTAGACAGCTCCAGGTTTCTATTTCAACAAGAAGAGAAAGATATTGCTCCGAAACGAAGGACAGAACAACAGGTGATCAGAATGAAGAGCCATGTCCCAGTGGGAGCCAGGATTTAGCTATGCCTCTACTGGAATGGGATGGATACCCTCTTCAAAAGGGAAAAGCTGCAGCTACACTAACAGAATTGCATGGCAGCAGCCGTCCTGGTTCTGTGGAAATAACTCTTCCACCGTGTAAGCAAGTGCAGATCCAGAAGGAACAGCCACATCTGTCAGCAGGGATGTGATGGAATGCCCAGGGACCGAGTGCAGCTACAAAGTCACCATTGTGACACTGAAGAAAATAACTTGACAAGTTCTGCACAATGAGCACACGCAGCAGCAAAACTCCAGCACTCCCTTGATAGAATAATATCTAAAAAAACCCCAAAAAACCACAAACAAAAAAAGAAAGAAAGGTTGATTTATACTCCCTAGTCAGCAGAAGGTTAGCCACAACTTTGTTTTCCACTTGGTTTGATCCTGCTCCTTTCCAAGCACGTGCTGTCTGTACACTTGTGGGTGCAGTGTCTGCTCAGTGCTGTGGATACATCCAAGAAACACCATTCCAAGGCAGTATCACAGATACCAGCCAAGGGTCAGGTTTTTTTACCTTGTAAGAGACAAAAAGCAGGGAAAAATAAAAGTGCTCCTATGCAGTATCGGGAATTTAGAAGTCGTGTGAAATAAGAGTCCTTGAATCAGCCAAAAAGATACACCAGTTGCATCGAAGTAGGTGCCACAATGACCAAAGCTCATCAAGATGTGAATATACACCAGCCATTCACAATCCAAAACAAGAGGAAGGGGAGGGGGGGAAAAAAAAGGATAAAGAAAAGATGCCATCGGTTTGCTGATATTTAACAATCCCAGATTTCTTTTTTTTGTTCATTTTTGCGGAGGGATTTTTTTTTTTTTTTTGCATTTTTTGCTCCGTTTTCTTGATTATTTGTTTTGCTTTTTTTTTTCTGCAACACACTTTGCAAACGGGAAGGTGTGACATGCAAGACCAGCCAAGTCTCTTCCATTAAGTGTTCGACAACAAACCACCCCCCAGAAATAAAACCAACAAACAACCCACCCACCACCCACCCCACCACCCCAGGCAGAGTCTGAAGGCACTTCCTCTCACATGATGTCTACGAAGAACTCACAAGGGTTGCCCATGGCCTTCTGGAAGGACTGGCGGCTCCCGGTGAGCTCCGGGGGCACCGCGCTCAGTTCCCGCACGGGGGGCCCTCCGGGCGGGCCGCTGGTCCCGTAGACTTTGGAGCCCAGCTTGGGGAGGCTGTAGAGCGGGGGCACCCCCGGGGGCCCCCCGTAGGAGTGGTGGCTGTGGTGGCTTCTGTCGCTGTGGGCGGCGGAGCCGTGGCTGCGGTGGCTGAGCTGGCTGGCGGGCCGGTCCCGGCGCGCGGTGCTGCCGCCGCTCCGCGCCGTGTGCTCCGACTCGCTGCCACTGCCCCCCGACTTGCGGTCCTTCTCCCTGCCCACAGCTCGCCTGCTGTTCTCGCTGGTGCTCCGGTTCGAGCCGCTGCTTTTGCTTCCTGCACCCCACGGTGGCGGGGGGAAAAAAGCAGAGAGAAGCACAGTTAGCTCGTCGTCCGCTCCCGGCTCCCGCGGCAGGTCCGCGCGGGACCGACAGCCGGCGGTGGCTCGTGGGGTTGGGCGATGAGGGTCAGTGGGACGGAGCTGACAAGGCTGTGCCATGCACAGGGGGCACGGAGACACCTCAGAGCTCGCACAGTGAAAGCAGCAGAAGCAGCTGAAGTACAGCTCCCGGCTGGAACCCACCCGCCCCACCCAGGGGGAGCAGGAACGGAAGGCAGGAGCGGGATTTGGGGTCCGACTCAAGCAAATGAGGTTCAATCTGTAACTGTCTCTGCTTTGGTACCTTCCACCTTTTCCAAAAGAAACTCCTTTGCCTTCTCTGTCATCCTTGGTCTCACTGGGCACACTGGCACCCAGGGCCAAATCCCTGAGGTTTTGGTGGCTTCAAATGGGGAGATTCTTTTCAAATTCACCACTACAGTGTTCTGTTGTTGGAGAATTCTTTAAACAACAGTTGCTTGTTGAACTGCTCTAAGACAATCAATAAAGTGCAGGATGTCCCCAGAAAAGGCCACTAAATCAGCTTGGGGAAAAAGTATTGCCACTGGACTGTCAGCTGAGTTGTTGCTACATTCAAACTTCACTACACTTCAGAACTGATTTTAGATGAAAGCTGAAGGTCTTGCTCTGTTCCTGTAAGAGGCTGGGATGATGTCAGGACACAATCCCAAGGGAACTATTTAAAAAAAAAAACCAACAAATCAACCCAAGGACCATCTCATTAAGTTCATGCCACCTTAGTGCAACATCTTCCTAAAAGCATGCCCAGCCAGCAGAAGAGGGGACCAGCTTTTGAGTCCAGCTGAGCCACTGAAATGGAAAACCCAGAGTGATTGTGAACTACAGGTGACCTTTGCTGACTGTTCGGATGTAACACTGCAGATAGAGGAGAGAGTTCACAGGAAACCCAACTCTTAATATTCCACCCTGAGAGTGACCCACACAGCCCTGTGTCCCTGCACTCTCAGCACCTGCCTGACACATCTGGCCACCAGGTGTCTTTCAGCAAATGAGCAGTGGCAGATGAATCCAGTCCACCTGGGTGACATCACACTCGTAAATCAGGAGCAGGGGCTATTTGCTTATTTTATGAAGAGCAGTGGGGAGCCTGGTGACACCTGACAGTGAGGGACGTGGTGCCACCGCCTCTGAGCTGCTGCAGCAACAGTCACACAGGGGCCACACAGGTTGATATGCCAATGTCACACTACTGCACTGCCGTGCACTGAGACAGCGTCCAAGACAACCAAAAAGAAAATAAAAATCAAAATAATAATAATAATAATATAATTAAAAAAAATACAGCTAAACATTTGGGTCACGAGAGTCTAAATGGTCATGCTGTGGATTTGTTATGGAGGCATTTGAAGCTTACCAATCCCCTAGAGTCAGCCATTCCTCTAGGAATCCTTCAGTCTAATGCTTGCTCAGGACAAAACAAGGGAATAACAAGTTACAAACCAAGAAACGACACAGAAGTGTAGTTTCCAAAAGAAGAACAAGGAAAGCGTTGAAACCTTTCAAAATCAAACACCTTGGCACCTTTTGTGAGGCTCCCTACAGCCAGGGGACACAGCGTGGATAAAACACCATTCCTTTCCTATCCCAGCAGCAGAACAAATTCCCCCAGCTGCCAAAAATGACACCCAACATTCTTCCCAGTGCAATCAGCTCTAAAACCTCTGGGTACCGCTGTGAGCTTCCTCGCAGAAATTCTTATTCTGAGATGAGGTGAGAAGCCACAGTGCAAGCTCCTGTTACGAAATCTTTTGTGCAATTTTTTTAAGATCCAACTGGCTGTGGTGAATAGGGATAAATTACATCCAAGTTACTGGATGATCACTGTGAAAACACAAGAGGAACCTCACCCTTTCTTTAGTGGCAGCGCTTCCAAAAGCGAAACTCACTCTGGAAGTGATTTTTTTAAAAAAAGAAATTAAAAAATAATATCTTTACAGCCAAAAATACATCGTTTTTGTTTACTAAGGTTAAGAATGAATCACAAAATTATGCTAGGGCAGGAAAGGTGGAGGTCAGGTCTTTAATCCATGCAGTATTCTCTTTTTTTCCCTGTCACAGGTGACAGAAGGGACTCTCCTCCCTGTGAGCAGTGTTTCAGCCCTGTAAACCTCTGGCTGGCCACCTCCCTCTTGTGTGTCTCACACAAGCCAAGAATGTGATTTTCCTTTCGTACTGGGGCATCGAAGTGAAAGCCAAGAGCACCTTGTTCTAATCCCTGTTCCATCAGCAAGGAAATGGCCTCATTTCCAGCACTATCAGCCCCAGTGCTGGCAATTCCTGACTCGGATAAAACCAGGCTGGCAGTTTCCATACAGAGCTGAAAGCCCACTCCACCACAGACACACACACCCCTGATTAACGTGCTGTTGCACAAAACCCATGCAGGTAGCAAACAAAACCACAAGACAGGCACAGACAGAACGAAGGAAGGAACGCAAGCAAATGGTTCGGGATAATGACAGGCACGGAAAGAACACCCGGATTAACCATCCTACCTTCACTTTGCTGGCTCCCTGCACTGCCACTGCCATAGCTAAAGCCTGGGTCTTGGTATGCTGGTGGAAAACACGGAGGGGGCAGAGGATACTGGTAGGGGTATCCTTGGCCTAAGGGCCAGGGAGCAGCAGGATGTGGGAGTGGAGCCAGGGTGTCCTGATCCGAGGCGCCGCTGGAACCGTTGTTGAGGTTCAGTGCAGCCAGGTCTGGAAAAGAGAGAAAGGGTGAGGACTCTGCTCTCACCTGGAGCAGGAGACACAGGAATGCACCCAGGTGGGTCAGGAATGTCTCCCGAGAGGGAGACTCAGAACCACAGAATCAGCCAGGTTGGAAAAGACCTCCGAGACCACCGAGTCCAACCTCTGACCTTGTCAACTCCACACCCTCCCTGGGCAGCTGCTCCAGTGCTCTGCCACCCTCCCCGGAAAGAAGGGTCCTCATGTTGGGGACACACATCCTGTGAGCACAAGGGACACGCACACACAGCTCTGCCCTCCCCACAGGGGCACTTACTGCCACAGAGGTCTCCAAAGACGTAGTAGCACTGCTCTGAGAAGGTGATTTTGTTCACAGTGTGCCTGAGGTAGCCGTGTTTTAACATGCTGCTGGCGTATTTCCTCGCCTCCCGCCGGTCTTTGAAGCCTTCCACGTGTGTGTAAAGCCAGTCAACCACATCTGCTCCTGAAATGACAACAGGGAGAGGGGACACGGGGTCGTCTGAGCCAAACTGATCCACTGCATGAACAGTGACATCAAATACACACAGAGAAAACTTCATTTACACACACTGTGCAACTCCACCATGAACATTACATGGCATTTCCAGACAAGAAGTGACTGGGAGAGTCATCCTCCTCAAGAGGCAGATGTCAGGTTGTCAAAAGACCTGTGTTCCAGTGCCTTTCTCAGCAAAAAGTAACTGCTTAGACTGACTAAGTGTTAGCACAGCTCAGGCCACAGGTAGACTAGCTGTGGCAATTTTAAAACTAATTAAGGTGTTTTATTAAGACTGGAATTGGAATTCCAAGGACTGTTGCTCTGCTGAGCTTGGGCAGATTGCTAGAGCCACCTGAACACCTGAGATATAAAACTGAGGATTAAGAACAAGGCTCTGTGTGGGCATGAGAAATATGCAGCAGCCTTGGCTGTCCAGGCTCAAACAAGAGTTATTAATTATTTCCTGTCCCACTCAGAGCTGCTCATAAATAGCAAGTCAATTTAAGAGGTCACAGGCAGAAAAATAAAAAGTTCATATAAAGGTATTTTCTTGAATTCATTGTCATAAAGTCACTGGTTTTTTTCCTCCAGCATTCCTGGGATCTGCTTACCTATCACTGCATTGGAGATGGTGATTTTTAACCACATCCTGTCCCGAATTTCAAGGCCTGAGTCTGGGAGCTGCATAACCTTGACAATAGTAGCCATGTCACTCTTCACAGTTAAGGGAGATTCTTCTAATTCTAGAAGAAGAGAGGTTACAGGCTGCTTTGAAATGAACTGAGTCTGAAAACACCTTCTCAGCTCCCCATTTGGATGAAACAAAGGCACAGTTTTACCGAGGGATGCAGAAAAAAAAGACACAAAGGTTCCCAAATGCCCCCTGACCCGTGGCATAAATTACAGCATTTGTACCAATCCCTCAGATTTTGTGCTCTGTGCCACCAGTTTAGTCACTGAAATGCTGAGTCCCCACGTGTCTGGATTTCCCGTTCCAGGTCAGTCAGGGCTGGAATCCACACTGAGATTGGCAGGAAAGAAAACCCAGGGAGTCCTGTGACCGTCCCCTTCCACTTCACTTTGCCATCAGCAGCCCTTCCCACCCAAGGGACCAGTGCAGAACTCTGTGGGACAAGGTTTTTCTGCTTGTTCTTTAACTTCTGGGTTCTGTGCAGAACTCAGTTATCCTGTCATACACAAGACAACTATTTTTGGATACAGCACACAGTCCCCCTTCCTGTCCCATCTTCCAGCCCCAGAAAATTCACGTTGAACCTGTGTGTCTGTGCTTGCAGCAGGACCCTTCTCCAGCAGCAATCCAGAAACCTTCCTCTCCCCTCCCTTCTCCCCGTATCACCCACCTTTCAAAAGCACCAGGGAACCAATTTTGTCCTTTTCCAGCCACCCAGAATTTTGACAGAAGGCACAGCAAGCGTGAAACAATGAAAACTGAAAATGCTGCTTTCCACACATGCACTGCCATTATGCATGAAAATACCCCAGACCAGCTATGCATGCAGCTTCAATACTTACAAACTCTGAATAAACACTCACATTTTGCTTTTGCTTTAAGTTAGTTTGGTTAGTGGCAAAAAGCAACATGTTCTTTTGGGGGAAAAAAAACCAAAAACCAAAACCCAACAAACTGACATTCAAGTAAAGCACGTGGGGAGCAATAACTTGTATTTTCTTGGAGACCTGTGACCTGGATATAAAGAACAACACTGGCCAAACAATCATCAGTGTTTTCTAAGTTCTGGTTGCTGTGCAAATAAGGAAAATTCTAAGAGGCATCTAAAATGCTCCCACTTTGGAGAGAACTCAGTGAATGCTGGGATGTTCCCAGAGGTGCTCTTTGTGCCTGGGGCCCTGAGGTGCTCCTGCCCTGTTTGGGGCAGCTCACAGGGCTGGGCTGAGGGAAGGCAGTAAAGCAGAAGGGCCACAATAAAGGTCAGGGGTAGTCCACGTTTTCCTGCCCTCCAGAAAGGAAATACTGTAAGTCACTGGCACAGAAATGAGAAGCTGTCTCCAGAAATGTGGTTCTGCTCCCAAATACCTTTATTTTCAAAGTATGATTGAGAGGCTGGCTGTTCCCCACTTCCCAATCACAGCACCATAATCAAGGCACAGAATACATGAATCAAGAGGAATGCTGAGTACAGACTCTGACAGCAACCAGCAGATAACATTTGATCCCAGCAATCTGTAGTACCTGTAAGGCTGAAAACACATCTCAGGACAGAGCAGCCACCAGGGAAGGGGTTCACTTGCTTTCTGCTGCAGATGTATTTCTCCTCAGAGAATATTCTGCCTGATATCTAAAGGCACTGAGCTACCACACCTACAGAAAAACCCTTCCCCTTTATTGCAAGGTGAGGTGTAATTCCAGGAAGTACAAGTTTCCAGAACTTGAGAGATTTTATAACCAACACCAACACTGGTCTTCAACATCCTCAAAGCGTTGTTTTGAGTAAAAGAAAGGAGGAGTTAATATTCTTTAAACAAATACTTCCGAGATAAGCACCATGGCAGTTTCTTGGTTGCGTGGATATGACTAGTTTAGAGACTGCCACAGACAAAACCAGGAAAGGAAGCTGAGCTCTAACCATAATAATTTCACACGGGACACTAAACTTGTTTTTTCCTTGCTCTATAAATTCTAAGAGTATAAAAAAAGTACAAAAGAAGGCCATGGGAACATCAGGGGAAGATTTCCTAAACAGCACGCTAACATTATTAACCGGTGACTTCTACCTGAAGCAAGCCGCTTAAATTTATTTAAAAACTTAGTAAATTATTACATCTACTGAAGTTATTTAAATTTATCAAAATCATTTAAATTTACTAAAGTTATTTAAATTTATCAAAAAACAGCCCAGTGCAAGGAGGGAGCTCTCCCACTCCCCTGACGGGGTGACGCTGGAGGCCCGACTGGTACCCTTTAAAACCTTTCGAAAGGCACCACAAGCTACTCCTTCCTGAGGGTGAACCCTGACCAAACACTGCGTTAACCTTTAAGGGGGAAAAAAAAAAAAAAGAAGGTTTTTCTGCTCCCCACAGGAATTCCCAAGCGTAAGGAAAGGCATTTCAGGGGCTGTGTGTGGTGGCTGCCGCTCTCATCGTGCTCGTGGCCGGGGTTGGGGCACGGCCGGGCACGGCCGGCCCCGGGCACCCCCCTGCCCTGGTGACTTACTTTCCGACTCGGGAATTGAGCTTGTTAGTGAGGAGCTGGTAGATGTGGTGATGCTCATGGAGGGGCTCATACCGTAACGGGGGTACGCTCCCGTCATGGCCGTGGTATGAGAGATCCAGGCCGCGGGGTCGATCGGCCGCACCGGCTCAGCTGCAGGAAACGGGGACAGAGAGACACACACGGGGGTCACACCGGGCACCCACACCTTCAGAAACCCAGGGGGTTTGCTTTAGGGCAGGCTGGGTTTCCCCCCAGCCCGCATCAAGCTGTGGAATTCATTCCAAAGGGCAGCGCCATCCTCAGCTTCAGGCTGGGAGCAGACTGGGCTCTGTTCCCTCACAAGCTCAGCCCTCACCAGCAGGAGGCGGCCCTGTTATTAAGCCACAAGTTCTAACTTGTGTTTTAATGTTAAAACAAGATCATTTTCTACTGCATTAATTTCAGAGGACAATGCCATCCTCATCTTCAGGCTGGGAACAAACTGGTCTCACCATGACAAGCACAGCCCTTTACCAGGAGGAAGCTGCGCTTGTCACATGAGCACAGATCTTTTATTGCTAGTGAGAAGTTTACTAAGCCACAAGTTGTAAAATGAGATCATTTCTATATTATCTATTAATAGAAATATAGTTCAATATTATATTAATGTTATCTATTATATATTAATACATATTTAAATATTAATTTGTATATCTTAGCTGTTTGCCTCAAATGTTAAAAATACTCAGTTTAAATTCTAGGAAGTGCACATGTGACAAAATGAGGCTTTTCAACACTTATGGATGCTTATCCTCCAAACTTCCCATCAACTGAAAGGTCAAGATCATGAGGACATACCCTCCAAAAGGTTAAGACCTTGATCCAAAGCCATGTGAATCAAAAGAAAAACTCCCAGGAATTCTGTGGGCACTGGAATCTCAGAAAGGGACTTACACCCCTGCCTCCCAAACCAAAAGCAAACAAACAGAACAACCAAACTTAACTGAACTTGTGGGGAATGGGAGTCTGCTAGAAGCCAAAATAAATGAAAATATTCTAGACCTTGAGGGCTCCCCAGGAACCCAGCAAAGAGCCCAAATGTGTACTCACCCCTGGGGATGGTGAAATAACTCCTGGGAGTAGGGTCCCAGCATTTGGCTACTGTTAGGCTGATAGGTCTAGGAAGAGAGAAAACAGGTAAGGATGACTCTTAACTTCCCTGCAGAGCTGGAACTGCTACAAGAACTATTTGAAACAAACTTATTCCTGTCCAACAGCTGTCAAGCACATTCTGAGAATGTTTTTGAGATGCTTGTCAAAATATTTTCCGTATGAACCAGTATCAGGATGCTTCTGGTTTTGCACAGGTGATGAGCACTATTGGTGAAATCTGTTGAGTGATCAGCTCTGGAGATATTAAAATGCTCATCACGTAAACAAACAGTGCTGCTGAAAACAGGCAGCTCCTAATTTGTGTTGGTTTTGGCTGGTGCACTGAAACCAGTCTCACCTATCCATCATCACACCGAGAAGTTCAGGGCTGGGATCAGTCATGCTGATTCCTAATGGGGATCAAAATGCTGATTCCTCTGAGGTTTGCCCCATTCCAACAACTGCACACTGAGGATAAATAGCAGGAGGTTTTGTAATGTGCTCACCCTGGTTTGGAGACTATTTCCCGTAGAACCCGAACTGCATCGTCATTGCTCATGTTCTCAAAATTGACATCATTCACCTGGAACGGTGCAGAAAGCAGAGGTCAGGCTCTGGGACAGCAAAGGTAAAGACATTTTAATTATTTGTGTCCCAATTTATCTGCCTTGTAACTGTTTCCATTCCTTTGAGCAGCTGCAGAAATGTTGTTTCTCAGAGCACATCTCACAAAGAACTCTCAAAAAGAGAGTCCTTGTGCCACGTTTCTCTGAGTATGAATGAATTCTGATACGTGATTACTGTAAGCCTGGGGGCCTGGTGGGATGCCTGGAGTGAGGCAGCCCTGCAGAAGCCAGCAGCAGGTATTTTGGGATGCCCTGGGACCAACCTGCAGGAGCATGTCTCCTGGCTCGATCCGGCCGTCCGCTGCCACCGCCCCCCCTTTCATTATGGAGCCGATGTAGATGCCACCATCACCCCGGTCATTGCTCTGCCCCACGATGCTGATTCCCAGGAAATTATACTTTTCTGTTGGACAGAAAGTGGAGGGTGGGGAGGAAAAAAAAAAAAAAAAAGGCAAACAGAGTGACTGGAATGACAGCAAAGAGTTAACACCAGGCTACTTCAGCTTCGAAAAAATCAGCTCTCTCAACACATCAGCTGGGCCAGGTTTGACTTACAATGATCTCAGGTTGCCCTGGTGGCCAGTGTTTGCCTGGCCCCTTCAGGGAAATACTGCTAAAGACATTATGTGTTCATACAGGATAATGAAAAGTTACATTAAAAAAAACAGCAAGACTGAAAGGACACGTCTACACCTCGAAATTGGGCACCCCATCAGCACTGAGCAATGTTTGTTCCACACATCAGAGTGGCAGGGAGGGTTTGGTGCCACTGAAAGCTGCTGAGTTAACTGGCAGCCCTGCACATTTCTGTCTGGTTAAACAATGAAACGCAGGAGCAGCAGAAACACAAACCTCCAGTTCCCTTCTACCCTTGCTTCTGACAATGTCTGACCCCTCACCATCCCTACACCTCACCACTAACCCCATATCCTGGAGTTCCAGCCCTTTCCCAGGAAATAACAGTGATCTGCTTGTGCAAATGGCTCAGAACTATCCCAGTTGTGGACTGGGAATCCATGCACAGCCAGCACAGCAGCGACTCTCAGCTTTTAGTTCGCCCGGCATCCTTTCAAACCAAAGAACTTTCTCCTGGCTTCAAAGGCTACCACACCACCACAAAACACATCTCCATCATTTGAAATTCATCCCAATAAACATGGCTTATCCTCTTACCCATGTTGAGTGTGACAGTGATGATGTTTAGGGACATGGTGGAATCAGTGATGCTGCTGAACGAAGACGACTGCAAAAGACAACAGAGAATTCTCAAGGTTTTAAACGGCTCAGAATTAGACAATAAAAAGAACTACTGAGGATTAACTCATCAGGATTTGATTAATAGCTTTCCATTTGGAAGGCATCAAGAAACTACTGTAAGGGAATCTGTAAGGGAAAGAAATCTGAACAGAGTCTGCACCTTCCCCAAAGATTTGTTCCCAAAACACACAGAGCACGTTCCTATATTGAGGTTTCTCAGCTGAACTTCACCTTGAATCCTTTCTGCTTCCTGACTGTGACTGACAGGCAAGCATTTAAATCCTAAAGTGCCTGGTGCAGTGTGAATTATTGCATCCACAGCTCCTCCCTGAAGAGAGGGGTGAACAACATGATCTGCCAGGAAGTGAGAGGACAGACACTCCCCTGCCTCCAAAACTAAATACAAATGTGCTTGTCAAAGACCTTCTCAAACACTACCCCAGTTCTTGGGATAAAATGTATGTGAGCTCATTCTTTAATGTGTGAAGACTGGTATTTATGGGAGAACAGAACAGTTACTCCAAGAGCCTGTCATTTAGGCCATCCTCATCCTGCTGCCACAGGACCGGCGCAGGAAAGGGTAAGAGGGAAGAGTTGAGGTTTCCTATAAATTTAGATTTCTCCTTCCAGCACAGTGCAGGTCTCAGTGATTTATACACCAGGCATCTGACACCCCTTCCCACATCAGCCAGTGGCATAATGGACCTTCTCCTGCAGGGACTGGTCTTGGAAAAGACAAGAAATGGGATCACTGACCAGCAAAAGGAAGAAAAGGAGAGGAGAAAAACTTGAGTCTGGTGCTGCAGAACTTCAGATGCAGAGATTTATCCAGACTGGAGCCAAAGGGAGCCTTTCCAAAGAATTCAGCAGGCACAGACCTGTTCTGGATCCCTTCCTAAGCCAAGAGCTACGCTCAGGAATCACGGTTCACCTCCCTGGGGAGGGATGGTGCCAACCTTACCCTGTCAATCTGCCGCATCCTTTGTTTCCTCCTCCTGCGTTTGTGCTTGCGGATGAGCCGGGATGAGGTGCTTTGCTCCGTGGAGCTACTCAACCTGAGGGGAAAGGAGAGCAGAGATGTCACCTCTGCAGAGCTGAGCCATCTGCATTCCCCTGCCAGAAAAACCCCCAGGCTGATTCCAAACGCAGGAGAGAGTAAATCCTGCCGGCACCATCAGCCAGTCTGCGAGAGCACGGAGAAGATTCCAGCCAAACTCCAGCAGGGATTAGAGGATAATTTAGTGGCTTCCTTTCTTTTGGAAGCAAGTCAGAGTGCAACCCTTAATGCCAGTTTTTGTGAGTCTTGTCCTGGTGCTGTATTTTCTTCCACTGTTAAGAGGAACTTAAGGTTAAGGCTTGAACTCAGTGAAATAAAACAGCAACTGGTAACACCAAATTGCGACAGAGGAACACTGAATATGATTTACCTTCACATATTCTGTTAGTTTTACCTTGTTGTGGGTTTTTTTTCCAGGCTCTTCAAACTTGTAGAACCTACATATGCCACATTCTCCACAGAAATTCTTAAGATCCCTCTAATAGTTCAGAGCTTTAATCATCCTCAATTTACAGAGAGCGGAATGAGACTCAGAGAGACATAAATGGATTTGCCCAAATTAATTTCAGGAGCCTGGAACAAAGCCTAGATTTCTCAGATACCACTACAGCACCACAGAGACATCTCTCCTCTATTTATTATGTTAAGAATGGGGGGGGGGGAAGTAATGGTCCATCATTAACCAAGATTAAAAAATCCAGCCCTGCACAAGGCAAGGAACTGAACTGGCACTGTCACAAAACAAACAGTGCCAGGCTTCTTCCCCAGTCTCTCCAAGTTCCAGCCACATGCAGGAATGTGAGAATACCTCAAGGAAAACTTGATACCAGGAACTTGGAGTCATGAGATTCCAGCCCACCATGGGAAACCCACGGAGTGTCCTCACCAAGGACACCGAGTTGAATGTTACAGATGCTGGAGGGTGTGAATGTCCTGATGTTCCCTTTGGGTTCACAAAACTATTTCAGGCATGTTAACCTCACACACTCCTTTTCCCCCTGCCAGCAGGGCGAGTTAAAGAGCCAAGAGGTGGGATTTGCAAAAAGAGATCAGAAATTCGATAATTCTCCATCTGTGGGAAGAGCTCAAAGCAGCTGGGTTTGGGAGGCTTCGCCTTTCCAACAGGAAAAATAAGGAGGTCTCAGATGCAGGGCTCCCAAAACTGCACTTGTTCAACACTCCCCACTCTCTCGACAGCACCAGCAAAGACTGACACAAAAACATTTTACTACCAAGATTCTCCCCCTTCCTATTTCCTCTCCAATTTCCTTCTCCTCCTCTTCTCTCCCAGAGTATCTCACCAGTAGGATTCAGCCAAAACCTTCCAGCACACAAGGATTTAGGAGGATTTGAGCAAAGGAAAGGTGTGTTGCTCTCAGTGAACCTGCTCTTTAAGAAGGGGATTTTCTTTTAAATTAAACCAGCAAAATCAGAGGGCTTTGGCAACTCTCTGAACTTCTGTTACCAGATGATGATAATATGTGCAAAGTAAAGTTCTTCTTTTTATGGTATTTTTCTTTCCATTCTACCCAATAGTAGAGTGGGAAAAATGGGAATCAGCTCCTTCAAAAAGCCCCAGTTCAGGTTTAGTTCAAGACAGTATTTCAGGGAAGTAACTCCTGGAGCTAAAAGAGCCTCTCCCATTAGTTGCACAAAATTGATGAGGCACTGCAAGAATATATTTATACCTATTTTCATGTAGCCATGGCACATTTCACCATCTTCTCTTGTAATTTCTATAAAATCCATAGCCTTAATGCATCCTTGCTGAATCCTTCATATTTTAGGAGTACCTGGATGCTAAAGAACAGCTCAAACCTATTCTAATGAGGGGAAATATTTTGCTCTCTGAAGTATCTTCAGAAATTATTTCCTACACTGGCTACTGCCCAAAAAACCCTGACTGCACTTCTAACAAAAAGGCAAATAAATCCCACCCAAGACATTTCTAATAATAATAATAATAATAATAATAATAATAATAATAATAATAATAATAATAATAATAATAATAATAATAATAATAATTTGACCAATCTAAATCCCCCAAAGGAAGGGGAGAAGGTAACATTTGTTAAAGACAGCTTATCCATCCAGTTTAAAAAGAACTAATGCTAATTTCTTAAGTGAGAAATAAACATCATCAGTGTTTTGCAGTGAATTATTTTAGTTACACTGAAATGAGAATACCATTTGCACAAAGCTGACAATAATCCTACAGATGTCACCTCTCTTAGACCTTTGTGTGCTTAACAAAAATAAGACTTTAACTGTAAAGTTCACCCCGAGCTCCCTACAGCAACCTGTGTTCAAACTCCTACCTGCAAACAACACCAGCATTCAATCATATCATCCCTTGAAAAGAAAGCAAACGAATTATTGTGCTCACACTGCCATTCTGTGCTGCCCTGTAATACCTGTGAACAAGTCAATTCACCAAAATAAGACATCACTCTTTCTCTCTAACTGAATGCAACAGATTCTCCTCGGGCTGGGAATTGCCCAGCTCTGCTGCACAGCTCCAAGTTAAAAATAAAAATAAACCAGACACACAGAGTCAGAAAAGCATCCTCAACCTGCAACCTCTTCCAAGACAGTAACATCCCTCATATCTGGTTTCTTCTCCCAGTGGCCTCCTCCCTGCACAATCTCCTCCACAAAGCAGGCTGTGACAGCAGAGTCCCTGAGCTGTTACTCCCCAAACTTACCCCCTTCCTGCCCGGGCTGCCTCCAGCAGCTCTGGGGCATTCTCGACGTGCTCTCTGCCTGCGTTCGCCTCGGAAGAGAAAACTTCTCCCTGCCAGCACAATCTCTCATCTGCCTGAGAACACCATCCCTGGAACACAACAGCATACCTTGGAGCGTTCCATGCAGTGGTTCTTCCTGACTAGCTGGCCTGGCAGCTGCTCCCTGTGCCAAGAGCTGCTGCCCCAGCCTCGAGAGGGAAAGGCTGAGCTGCAGCTTCGAAGAATCACTTTATTCTCGGGGCAGACGCAGGAAGTTTGACTTTATTAACACACAAAAGGTTTTGCTGGGTCTGCTCTGAAGTGCTTCAGTGCTAATCCTGCCCCACTGCATTGCTTGCTGCCATGGAAATGGTGAATTTATTTACCAGAAACCCCAAATCAGCTGCAGGGTTTGTTGCTGTTGTTGTTGTTTTTGTGGGTTTCGTTTTTAGGGAGGGAAGGAGGGTTAAAAGCCCTAAAGGCTTTAGGGAGGCTGAGAGTGGATTCAGGTTAACTGCTGATCCTGCCAAGCCTTTATGCACATGAACATCCAGGTGAAGCACAAAGTAATTTTTTTGTATCTTCAGGTGTTGGGAACTTCACCAGAGAATCCTGGAATGGTTTGGGTTGGAAAGGACCTTAAAGATCATCTCATTCCAACCCCTCTTCCATGGGCAGGGGCACCTTCTACTTCACTGCAACCGCAAAATACGTTCTTGAAACTAATTCAGGACTAAATCTTCAATGTTCACTTAGTTATCCCTTCAAACCTTTGGAAGCACACGGCCTTTAAGCAGAATTTGGAGGAACTGCTGTCCTTCAGCAGCTCTTGAAGCCCCGACCAACTGCAAGACCAAACAGATCCACTGAGTTCAATAAGCTGATCGTGTTTGTAAACACAGCAAGTGCTTCAGTATCTCCAGGAGCTGCTCTTGCTGTTTCCATTCTAGCTAGAAATTGAGAATATCCCATAGCACCTTATTTGTTTTAGGCTGCAGATCTCTGTGAACCACCAAAGATCTACAATCTTGTTCTCTGACAATTCACAGAAATCTGTAATGGGTTTTCAGAGCTCACAACAGCTCCAGAGACACTGTTCAGAGAATGCTACCAGGAAAGGAAAGAATATTTGTTTTGATTCATTTTACACCCTTAAAAGTAAGTATTTTAAATCCAAGAAATGTATTGGCTTATAAACCCTTTATGGAACAATGTTTTATAAACATTTTATGGAAATGTCTTTAGAGATTTACAAGGATCTCTCCAAATGGAGAGGTATTTTTCAAGAAGTGAGCAGTAATTCACAAAAAGACAGAAATAATGAAGAAGCCATAAATATATGGCAACCTAGCCTGTCTGCAATAGCATTAACTTTGATGAATTCCTGTGCTGCTCACAGGTCTCAGACTATGCAATTACCCAGGAATTCCTTTATAATTCAGCTCTAGTGAAGTGCACACTTATTAGGAACCTAAGCTGAAGGTATTTTATTATAATATTCACACCTTTATAAATAGATAGGCAGTTACACATTGCTTTGATCTTAAAATGTGACCATTCTTGCTGTTGAAAGGAAAGGGCAGGAGCAGAATTTTCCTCTTTATTGGAGCAGTGTTGGAGAGTGACCCTGTAGCTGAGCTGGGTTCTTAGAGCAGGGATCATACACAACATGCTGTTACTGCTGAGTCATCACAGAGTCAACAAGGTTGGAAAAGACCTCTGAGATCACCGAGTCCAACCTCTGACCCAACATCACCTTGTCTACTAGACCAGGGCACAGAGTGCCACATCCAGTGCTCGGATCATACCTACCAGGGCAAAAAAGGAACGAAAAGGGGGAAGGAGAAGGTCTAAATCAAGCCCAGAACCACAGTGGAGAGCCAGGAGAGAGATGCAAAGAGCATTTCCCAGCTCAGTGACCGTGCCAGTGCCCCACCTGCTCGTGTTGTCGTCGTCCTCGGAGTCGATGAAGCTGCTGGACTCCAGCTCACTGCTCATCATGGTGGAGGAGCTGTCGTAGCCAGGGGGGTGCTCACGGTGCCTGTCCAGCTTTGGGTGCCCATTGATCCGAGGGGCTGCCAAAAAATCACACGGGGGGGTTATTAGGCAGGGAGGAAGGGCAGGGGAGCAGTGGCACTGTGAGCAGCTGCAGAGGAGCCTCATGCCAAAACCAAGCTGATCCCATTCAACAGCTGCAAAATCTACTGTCCTGCCTGCCTTTTCCCTCACTTTTCCATCTGTCTGTGGCTCAGTTCGTGGACAAGTCACAAACGGGTTGAGGCAGAAGGAGGAGGCATGAACAACTACTGTAAAGGTATCAGACATCAGTAAGAAAGGCCATGAGAAGTTGATGTCAGTGGTAAAGCCCCTGGGAAAGCAGCAGGTAACACAGTCTGAGTCTGGTAGCACAGAACACCTTAAAACAACCACCCTTACTTCTAGATGTTCCAAAACAACCTGTTTATGGAGATTAGAAGTGCTCACTATACCACTAATGCCTCCTGTTTATATTTTTCCCCTTTCCTTTTTCCACTTCACATTTCCTGTTTGAATGATACATTCTCTTATAGAAGAGCTCCCGTGCACTGCTCCAGTAGCTAAAAATTATTTTATCAGCCACTTAAACATAAATTTTAGCTCTGTTTTGTACACCCCAAACAGCACCAGGCAGCCTTGAACTCACGAGAAAGGTTTCCCGTGTAATTAAGGTGTGCATTTCAACAAATAAAAGTTTTTCCTAATTTCTCCACCCAAACAAAATTCGCTTTTCCCAGATCTTCTAATTTTAGCCAGCACAGTTTGGGGGTGGGGAGGTCGGGAAACACAACTGGGTGAGTACTTTCACAAACCACGATTGTAAGGAGTTCATTCACAAAATACTCTCACCTATCTCCAAGTTTTAAGTAAGTCCCAACAAGAATCATTCCCTGCTCTGGTTCAATGCCTGTCCCACTAATGACCAGGGACTTTCTGCCCTGCTGACCCCCTGCCCCTGTTTCTTCCTTGGAGGACGACAAGAGTTCGCTGAGACCATCTGACAAAAGGCTTTGAGTGTCTCACAGAGATGACAATAAAGCATAGCCTGGGAGGCTAAAATATGTCCTCCTTGACTTTTATTAGCAGCAGAGCAGGCCCTGCCTGAGGGACAGAAGCACATCAAAGACCAAATCAAAGCAGCCTCGAAAGCAGAAAGGGAAGAGCAGCATCTGCTCAAGGAAGGTGTAAAGAGGGTTCTGTGATACTGCAGAGAACAAGGGTGTCTCAGGGAGAAGGCACATCCAAGCTCCCAGTTAAGAGGAAAAACAACTGCCCTTCCAATCTCCTCCAATGCAGGAAGTCTTTACCAGTTATTCACAGAAATATGTTCTCAGTTTCTCAGTAAAGACTCATAACTCCTCTGGGTGCAGGGCTCTGTCCCTGCTATGTAGGTAGGGGAGAATGATGAGATTGTCCACTCCTGCTTTATGCTTGCACCCATGGCCAAGCTCTACCCCTGCATCCTGCTTTGCCTCGTGTTTGAAGTTCTTTGGAACCCTCAAACTGCCCCTAATCACTCCACCAAAGACAGGCTTCAAGTTCCCATTGCAACTGTTTTCCAGTTCCAGCCCTTCTTCAGATTCCTCGGCACCCCCTGTGCTACAAAAATCCACTTATTGCAGCACTGAGTGGAAAGCTGCAACAGCTCCTCTTCCCAAACATTTGGGGCTCTACAAGCCTGCCCACATGAAGAGCTTCTCAAGGCACAGGCCATTATGTGGCATTTTTCAGCTGGCTGCACAACAGTTAAGTTCACCCCACAGCAAGCTGGGTGTTGAAACACCAGCGTCGACACTTGACATCTGCAGACTTGTCAGGGACCGAGCAGGAGCTCTAAAACATCCCTCAATGCCAAAGGAAACTTGTCCCTTAATTACCTCCCTAATTAGAGCTTCCACAGGCCCCTTTCCCACTCGTCCTCAGCAGACTGACACGGGAGCTTTGTTCTCCCCAGCGAGGGGTCCCCAGAACATGTGCCAGGCAGACCTCCCACGTCTCTAATTAAGATCTTCACTCTATTTTCACTTAATAGGACTTAGTCAACTTTCCAAAGCAACTTTTTGTTGCTTGAAGAGACAAAGCAGAGCCCTGGCGTGCTGGTTTCTTCTCCAGATCAGCTTTCCTGAAAGATTTCCTCAGTTTGTATCTGCAGTGTCACAAACCTCCAAAAGCACATGGATGAACAAAAGAGGTTTATCCATGTTCCTCAAGCCACCACGTTGTGGGTAGCACTTGGAAATCAGAGAGTATACAAGGACAGGAGAAGACACAAGCATTCATTGCCTCTGCACTTAAAACAGGAGCATTGTTTAAGGGAAATGGGTGGAAGAGCTTACAAATGCCCCAAGCCTGTGTTGTTATCTGAGTGGATCCCTGGTCTAGCAAATCACAGCCCCTCTGGTGCAAAACCCTTTTGCATTTTCAATGGGAAGAGGTGTGAAAACGTTGTCAGACCCCCAGGTGTGTCCACATCTTCCAGGGCCATCAATATTTATAATGGCCTCTCTCTCTCTCTGTGTCTGTAACTGCCCAGCAGCAATTCAGCAGAAACAGCTTTTCTGAGATGAGTAATCCTGCAACAACGAAGGAAAACATACAGGCTGGTTTGGTGAACAACCCACCCATGATACCACAGTTTTAATTACCACCTGGTTAACTTCCCATCACCCAGGCTCCAAAGCAAACCTGAAAGCCTCTGCAAGAGCCCAGCTGCAGGTCAAGCCCAGACCGTCAGGCTGAGAGCTGGCAAAGCTTTTCAATAAAATTAGGGAATAATTTTTGCAAATTAAACCGGAAAGCAGGACAGAAAAGCTTCGTTTTGCTTCCCTTCTCTTCCCAGCCCTGGGGTTTTCCCAGGTCAGACCAAGATGCTCAGTTCTGCTGAGCCTCTCAGTTCCACGGTGCTCTGGGATCAGTGGACTCGGCCTCAATGTGTCTTCACCTCTACAGCTCCCAAACCTTTCTCACTTCACCTGGTTGAAGTGAGGTCTGTAATACACTCTCATATTTCCTGAGGAATAAGTTCTCCTTTCCCTTTGCAGAGTATCCAGGGAAATCCTCACTGCCAGGGCAGGTAATTCTTCTGTCCTTCACACCAACAGTGAGCTCAAACATTCCCACTCTACCCAACAGTTACAAACACTCCGTGGTCAGGTTACTGGGCAGGGCCCTCCCCGTGTCTCTGCAATAACACCTCTGGAACAAACCTGTGAGTAATGCAGGGCTCCAAGGAGATCCCTCGTCCTGCCCCTCCAAAACCACCAGAGCTGTAATTTTGGTATTATTCAAACGAGTCCCTGCAGGACCAGATCAAACACTCTCACTGCATTCCCTTCTTTCTGCAGGGAAAGGAGGAATTACCACTGTTTCATAATGAGCTGCCCCTGGAAGAGCTGTGATCCAGGTGTCACACCCTGCTGCCCTTTCCCCATCCTTGCCCCCCTTTCCCCAGGACTGTTCCCCCATTTTACATCCAACTGTGCTCCACACAAACAAGACACGAAGACTCAAGAAAAGAACGATCCCTGTTATGTAAAGGCCTTAAAATCCTCTCCAGAATTAGGGTATTTAATTTCTTTTAGTATTTTCAAGTGGCCATTCGGGACACAGTGCTCAACTGTGCACTTCAGGGATGCTTTCCACTGAAAACAACACACTGGTGTGTTATTGTATGTATTGTACGTCATTAGTGACAAATAAAATACTGTTATGACCACAGAAACACGATGGAAATTAAACAAGATATTCTGAAGATACAGCAGTTACCACTGTTTTGTGCATGTTAACCAAAGTCACCTGCTTCAGGTAGAAGAAGGTTTGAGTATTCCAAATTCTGGACCATTTTAAACTCAATGGGTGGCACCTATTAATTCTTAATTAAGCCTGGAAATTCTTGTCTGGCAACGAATGAAAAAACCAAGCTTACTTTGATGTACAGACTAGAGGCAAGAGATGGAGTTCTGCAGTTTATTTGTGTACTTTGGGTGTATTTAGATATAAAAAAATTATCTCCAGAGCCAATGTTACATCAGCATAAAACACCACGGCTGATCTGAGCCTTGAGAAACCAACAGTTAGTCCTCTCCAAGCTACTCATCTCCTAATGCTACAGAAAGCTCTGAATGTTGTCAAAAATAATCTCTCTGCCACTTTACTGTAGGTTGTCCAGACCTCTCAGAAAACGCTGAGCTTCAAAGAGTTTCAAAGCAATTATCAAATTATTCCATTAAAATAATCACAGTCCCTGAGAGCACACAGGAACGCAGACACAAGTCTCCTGGGCAGCACTCAGGGCAAAAGCAACTGCTGCTCTGAAAGACTGTCAGGAAAATGGTGCTTTCTGAACGAAAAAAGGAAGGGAGGGGGGTGGAACTGAGCCAGGACTCACCATCCTCGTGCCCTTCCCTGTTCCTCCGCCGGTGCCTGTCCCGCCGGTGGCTGATGACTGACTCTGTCCCTGTGTCATTGTCCAGGCCATCCCTGCTGCTGGCAGCGTTGGGGCTGTCACAGAACAGAGAGGAACAAACACCGAAGTCATCCCTTTATTCTCTGTGTTTCAGCAAAACAGTTGGTTTGGAAGCCAGAAAACTGTTCTGCACCACCCACCATCCCCCCAGCCTGGCTCTGCCCACCCCAAAACCACCTGGGGGGTGAACACAACAATTCCACATCCACGCCCCAGGGACACACGGTGCTGTTTTCAAACAGTGCAAATGTTATTCAAACAGTGGAAGGGTTATTTTCAAATGCCCTGGGACGCACAGTGCTGTCTGCACGAGCATCTGAACATCTCCATGACGTGGGAAAAGCTGCCTGACATTTCCATTTCCATAGGAGAGAGAGGGACTGATGGGCCAAGGGGAGGGATCGTTCTGGCACGTGCTGAGCTCCCAGCCAAAGGGCAGAAGCTACAGCTCACTGGGCACTTTTAATATACAGCACTGACCTTGAAGGTTGGAGTCCTGCAAGTCACAGCAGAGCTGAAAATAATTAAGTGCATAGAAGCACAGACTGCTCTGTGCTAAAAAGCTCATCCCATTCCAACACCTTCCACTAGCCCAGGTCGCTCCACGCCCTGTCCAACCTGGCCTTGGACACTTCCAGGGATGGGGCAGCTACAGCTTCTCTGGGAATTCCAAAGCACGGGAGTCACTAATGCATCACTCCTAGAACTCCCCGAGGCTGGAGAACACTGCCCTGAGCGCTTTACACAGGGAATTAAACCCCCAGCAATCCAACCAGCCAGTCCCTGGACCCAGAACTGGTTATGTGCAAGCACAACTGTGGAATGTTATATTTAAGAGGCCTTTGTGCCTCCTGCACACCCACACACTTTCTGGGCAAGAAGGAAATAAATGTGCTGACATGCCCACCACAGAAGTTAGGAAAGCGAGGCTGTCATTGGAGAAAACCTTTGCCTGCACATCTGAAGCCCTGCCAAAATGCCAGGCTGTGTTTCAGTGCTGCCACACTTATGTTTGCACTTTTGGTTCAGCTGAGAAGGGGGAGAGGGGTGGCAGATCCTCAGGTCACCCTGCGAGGCTCTTGGACATCCCAGCAGCACCATCTACTGACTCCACTCGTAATTCCCGCTCCCAAATCACTTCCCGGGCTAAACCCACCCACAAAAGGTGGTTTATTCCCTAACAAAGGGTGCAAAAGGAACATTTCTGTGCAATTCGGTACAATTTCTGTACAATTACACAACACTCAGCTCAGCTGGTGCTTCAGTAAATAAGGTCTCAATCAACACTGAAGGAGGAAGGCAGGAGATGACACGTCTCTGGCAGCTCAAACAGCATTAAAAAAAAAAATCTCAGGGATTTAGGAACCAAGAAGGTAAACCACACTTAGTGCAGAATCACCACAGCAAAATCCCAAGAAACATCATTTTCCAAAATTTCTGGAGGACACCAGTCGGGATTCAGGTTCTGGTGGCCAGGCTTTACAGTTAAAGACTTGAGCAGCTCAACTTAAGTTTATCCAAGAGAAACAAGCAATTTCAAAACCTACAGGATTCTTTATCACTTGGAATCTTTAAACTTGGAGTGGGTGTGTTTTAAAATTAAATTCTAACAGCCTAACAGAATTTAGGGCCTCATGCAGAATAACTGAGATACTCTGCCCCGAGTCATGGACATAAACTTAGGCCATTATTTCATAAAACACAACAGCAACAACCACTGTAACATGTTGAGATGTTCCACTGTGAAGAGAAGAACCTCAAAAGGCATTAAGGGAGAACAAGTTTTAGCCCACAAGATCTCCCCACAAGCCAAGATTCCCTAATGCAGTTTAAGAAAGAAAACAAGAAAGAAAAAAGGGGTGGAGAGAGAGTGTCTGACTTCTAGGGTTGTCATTTTTTTTTTTTTAAATAAAGGTTGATCTCACAGCTATCCCATGCAGGTTTAGGTCAGAAAGACAAAGAACTGGTTCTGTTTTCTGGTCACATGCACTGGCAGAGGCCTCTCCCAGGCAATTCACGAACACAGGAGGGCAGCACAGCCCTTGCAAGACACGCTGTCAGGTATTTCCCAGGATTTCTCGTCCCCTCTAGAAGGCTTTTATCTGTAAAACACTCACACACAACACTGAGGGCTCTCCCAGGCAATAGTGAGCCCAGGTATCAGTGGAGACAACCAGGCAAATCAAGGCCACGTTTCCTTCTCCAAACACAGGCCAAGATCTCAGTTAGAACCAGCTTTAAATCCTGCCTAAATTCCAGGGCCCTCCCTGAAAATGAAGGTATTTTCAGGATACCCATTGGCTGGGCACAGGGAACAGGAAATAACGAAGCTCCCATTAAACCAGATGATTCCCAGTCTGGCCACACACAGAGCTCTGGCAGCCTCTGGATGGACCACTGGAGGAGGCATTATCCCTCATGGAAATTTTTCCTCCTGATAGCAGTGTTCTGCTGGCTCTGCACACTCCCTAATTACACACAACACCCTAATAAGTTGTCATCCATCCACCACAGAAAGCATTTTGGGCTCCCTCGCTGCTTAACTCTTCCACAATGGCTCTGAAAATGAGGTATTTGGGATATTTATTTCCATTTCCCTTTTAATGCCTCAATTTGTTATTTTTTACAGCAACAACAACTGCAGCAGCAGGAGAAACAAACAGGCAGGAACTGCAATTTAATAAATAAACGAGACAATTTGCCCTTACTGGAAGGATGGAGGGCGGGAGTCTCCGATGCCTCCTGTCCTCTCGAGGGGTGGTGGAAGGTCTGTGTGGCTCTCAGTGCACTGGGAACCCGTGTCAGAGTGAGAACTTTCAGCCAGGACCAGCTGTCAAGAGGGAAAAAAAAAAAAAGAAGAGAATTACCCACATTTCTCCACTCTGACATAGAGAGAAAATTCACAGCCTGGTCTGGCCCAACCCCAAATCTCTGAGTTGCCTGAATTAAAACCCAAATCCACCCAACCTCAACTGCCATCTACACCTTAGGGGAGGACCAGATTCCTGATGTTCATTCTGCTCCTCTCTTGTGCCTGTTTTATCTCTCAGTGTTCCCTCAAGGCAGAGCTGCAGGTAGGAAAAGGCTTTTTCCAGTCGTGCCATAAAACCAGGATGTGTGACGAGCACTGTTCTGTAATTCCTAAGGACCTGAAAACCTGGACAAAATGGGGAACTGTCACCTTCAAAACTCCTCTGACACTGGCACTGGCATTCCTGGAAGCTGGAGGGGCCTGGCAGCCTTTCAGCCAGGCTGGAAGGGAAGGTTGCAGAGCACCCAACACCCACAAGAATCCACATGGAAATCGGGAATTTAGAGACATGCTGCAACAATCCATCTTCCCATTCCAAACACCACATGTCTACACACAGCCTGGTGAGCTTGGGAATTATTATATATTCCAGTCCTGTCACGAGGCAGGATGTAAATTCTGCATGGAACAACTGGTGCCATCAACATCCCCAATCGTTAACAGGGATGCTCCTGGATAACGGATCACAGGCACAGCCATGGCACACGAGGGGTTCGCTGCACTCACTCTTGTTCCCAATAAATTCAGGGCATCCATCTCCACTCAGCACTCCCAGCGTGACATCTTTAATCAGCAGACAGACAAGAGAAAGAAGAATTTGAGTCTCTTCCTCTCCCCACCCTCCTGGTTTTGTAGCTCATTTTAATACACTGATTGACAGAGGATCTCAGATTTGACTAAGATCTGATTCTACCCACTTATCTACTGGCTAGGACCTACTTTTCTGTGTTTAAAAAAGAAATAGTATTTTTAAAAGGCAGAGATGCTTTGTGTTCAAGAATCCTTTTGTACACCCAGTGGAAACTGGTTTTCCACATTATTTTTGTTTTTAAATCTTACTAGTGCTGGAAAAGAGCTGAAATGCACCCCCAGGAACCAAAGAGAGCAGGTCCCTCCTCTGTCAATGACTCAGGGAATATTTTATCATGAAATCAGCGGTTTTGCCTCAATTTTCTAACCTAGAAAGGCAGGATACCACCAATTTTGCACCACTGAGATGAAAGCAATCAACCTGCCTAAATGCAACCTGAACCCCAGGGGGGAAGACCAATCCACTGAGTGAAGCACCACTGCAGAAAAACAAACATGCTCTGATCCAAGACTCCTTTGCATTTATCTCTGCAAACAGAACATGATGATTCCCAATTAGCAGTCCCAGTTCTAATTCAGCTTTACCTACTGGATTAAGTGGTTATATTTTATTTAAAAGCCTAAAAGGGGGAGAAAGATCCCAAGTTCTCTACTGTTCAAGCAGGAAGGCAGATGACCAACTTGAGTAAAATGAAAAGAGAATTCCATGAGCTGAAGGACCGAGTTCTCATTTTAAGTGACTTTACAAAGAACATTCTCCCACTGAACTGGGAGAATTTTGCATTTCCTATGCAAAAGGTGCAGTTCAACAGTCCATTGACCACTTTCTGGCCACGATCCACAGAAATCAGACTTGAACTACAGGCCTGGAGGTGACCAGGGTTATATCCTGCCACCAATCCCCTGAGCCCCCAAATCACTTGGCCAAGTCTCCTTAAACAATACAATTATAAGGTCTTTAATTAACTAAGTGCTCAATTAATGATATATTTAATACCTTTCACTGAGAGGCAACAGGGCCTCAGCTTCCCTTTATTTTTAGCTGTGCAAGAACTGGAGTGTAAGAAGCTCCAGCAATAACTGGTTCATTTACTGAGGACTAATCCTAATCTCTAATGATCAGATGGATGCTGGCTCTTAAAGAAAGGGATGGAGAAGGACCAGGATAGGAGGGGACTGGCATTCCAGAGGCAGTGCATTATTCCTAAGAGCATAAACCATAAATATGAGAAGGGAAACACACACAGGCTGTCAAAAAGGAACTGCCTGGAGACAAAACAGTTCTCCAGCACCACATGGAGTCAGCTGCATTATTCAAACTCTTATCACCAAAGCAAGAGCAACAGAGGAAACACTGAAGGGAAAAACAACACAAGCTTTTCCTAATAAGTTGGTAATTAAGGCTTCTTTCTTTCAGGTGGGGGAGTTAAAGGGAGATGTTTAGAAAGTATTTGGCATTATGGAGATGCAAGGATGGCTCTGAGCATGGCTCATCCCCTGAGGAATCTCTCTGCCAGTGCTTTCACTGACAAAAATCAAACCAGGGGATAAAAAGAGGAAAAAAGAAAGAGGAAAAAAAAAGATGAAACCGGGTGTAAGGGAGATCTACACATCACCCTCCACACTCTGGGTTGCAGCAAGCTCTGCAAACAAGCACTTGGCACGAGGTTTTTGGGGGCAGGATAACAGGTCCCTCCTTTGGGCCTTCGTGCTGATGGCAACCCCTGACTCCACGACAAATCCCTTCCATATTTCTGGGCATTTGCTCTTGAGCCTTTCCCTGCTCCTGGAGGAAGAAGCCCTGGCAATGCAGGACCCACTGTGAAGGGAAACCCACCTGATGGAGGCTGTGGGTCACCCCGGGAGTGCTGCTGAGCAGGGGCAAAATCCACCCCAGCAAAGCAACTCCTCGGGAATGTTTCCCCTGGGCTGTGATTTCCCGAAGGATGAGGCACTGGGTACTCACTTCTTACTCACCTGCAGTGGGATTAGAGCCACAAACACCCTCAGACATTGCCATTACCATCACAAAGGGAAAAGGGCTGCAGAAATTACCCACACTGATCTTAAAGCCGCCTTCAGGAATTAAATCACCTTGAACTTGAATCAGTTCAGTACCAGGCAGAGTGAACTCGAGATACATTTGAACTCAAGAAAACACACTGGCAGCATCCCCTGTTTCTGAGCAGCTTGTTAATCCCAGATAAACATCTTTCCCATTTCAAGCAGTAAATCACAAGCACAACAGCCACGATAACGGGATGGCTGGTGCAGATATTCCCATGTTCACCTTCCCAAAATAAGATCCAAGTTGTGCTGGCTGTGCTGGCTGGTTGCAGGCACTTCCACACAAAGCACACTTTAATTCACAGACACATCCTTTGGGGTGGAATTTTCCCCCTGAGGAATAATAATAAAAAATAAATAAACCCAGGAAGGAGTGTAACAGTTTAAACAGGTTGCCTAAGGTTATCTTACTCTTATGATAAGCAGGACCTGGGAGCTCCTGCAAGAGGACCCAACTTCAGAGGTTTAAGCAAGAGATCTTGAAGCAATGAAGTTGTTAAAACGAGACACAGACTGTCCACATCTATGTCTGGCTACAAGTGGAGCACTTGCCCTTCATCAGAGCTTTCCTTCCTGACTTACAGATCCCTGTGTTCAAGAGCACTGAATATAAATGGATGGCTGCAGACCAAATTAAATAAAAAAAAACCCAAACAACAAACACCCCAAAAGAGCATCAGAACAACATTTGTTGTGCTAGAAAAGAAAATCTGCAGCAGAAGATGGCACACGCAGCAAGACTGTTCCGCTTGCACTGCCTGGTTTATTCTTCCCATAAGTCCAAGGGATCAGAAAGGTGGTGGAAGAGCTAACTCCATGGAATCCTGGGCTCAGCTGGAGCTCTGTGGTGGGCAGCAGCCCTGCCTCTCTCAGGGCAAATGCCCTCAATTTGGTGAGGGTTTATCAGCGACTGCACAAGAGGAAGAATTCTGGGCGCTGTGCACTTGAACATGTCCTTGCCCTGGCAATTCCAACACAGAATTGCTGCTCCCTGCCTTGCTGGGCCACCTGAAGTCCCTCGTTTCTCCCACCAACGAGGCTGCAAATCATTATTAAGATAAATTCTGTCCTTTTCTTTGACGAGCCAGGGCAGGAATGAAGCACTCCAATACTGCACCCCTCTGAATGGCAGAGGTAATGCTCTCCTGGGCAGCCACAACACAGACTGCCCAGTGTTTGCAGGAGAAAGGCAGTGCCACAGGCAGCTCCCTGGCCACGAGCCAGCCCTGATAATTACATTTCACCCATCAAGCCTCCCCTGCAGTTTTGACTGGCAGGAGCATTTTAATGGGCTTCTCTCCCTGCACTGTGCTGGTACTGTGTGCTGCTCAGGAGCATGCCTGTGGGCTGGGAAACAGCTGTTGGGTTCCACCCAAAGGACTGCATTTCCATGTGAAACGGGGATGTCTCCTGTGTGGGGCACATGGAGGAAGTTAATAAAGAAGTGTGGAACTAATTGCAACTGTTGATTCAGCTCATTCCATCCTGCTGAACGCTGTTTGTTTTTGCAACTGAGGTCCCACCATCACACTCCCCACGAAGTCTTTCCCAGGAAGTGGAGAAAGCATATCAAGCCTGGCATGTTAGAAAAGAAATGTATGTTCTTTTGATATCCCCACTGATTCCCACACAGCCACTTCCAATCCGTGGCAGGACGAACCCCAGTGAGCTGTGCAAGCCACAAACCCTGCAGCTCGTTCATGCTGAGAAAAAACTCCTGTTTCCTTCTGTGCTGGAGAAGGTTCCAGCATTTCCAGCAAGAAACACGGCTGAAAACCAGTTATATTGGAACTTGTTTGCAGAAGTAAGTGCTCAGCTCACTGCCTGTGTCAACACCAGACCTCCAGACACCATTATTGCTCCTGATCTTCAGTGACTCTTTGGATCAATTGTTTCACCTCTCTGGAGCTCCATTTCCCCTTTTCTCCTCTACACCGTCTGATTCTGATTTCTAACTAATTATGGCAAGGCCTGCCTTTCACAGAGCTCAGCAGACATCTGAACAAACTCCCCCAGGTGCTGAGCCAGCCCAAGGAATCACCTGGGCAGCATCCCTGGATGGGGACACCAGAAAAGAACCAGCCTGGGAAGGGGAAAGAGCAACACTCTGCTCTCATATCCCCCACCTGCCTGAACATTTATTAATTTATCAGCAGGAAAACTACAATATTTAAATTCTGAGAGCTTTAAATTCTCACTGAGAGCAGCAGCAGCTCCCTCAGCTCAGCGAGAGGTGAGGGACCGACACCAGCAACTAAAGAAACACCCCAAAAGAGCCGTTTATATTTTTGACAGCAACTTCAGAGCAGCCACATTTATCTGCAAAAGTTGAAAGTAATTACTTCCCATACAAGTCACAGGCATCTCGAATCCCCAGTCAAGGCTTCAGAGACGTGGCCCATTATCCACACGAAGGCTGCTCCCACAGGACCAATTGCAGAAAAGGGTTTGCTGATGAGGCCCTGTATTCCAGCAGGAATTCTGTCAAAGGCACCAGGACTCCACGCTGCTGGAAGGCCTGGAAAAGCCCATCAGGAAAGGGCTGTTTATTTGAGTAACAAGAAATTGTCTTATGCTGGGTAGATCAGGCTGCAGATGGATGAGGGTTTACATGATGTGCGAAGAGACTGAAATCAGCTCGGTTTAGACCTAAGAGATCACCAGAAATCTGCTTCTGTGGGTGTTCCTTCTGTGCACTTTGCTCAAGATGACTGAACAGTCCTGAAGCTCCTGTGTTGCCCTGTTAAGTGGTTCTACCCAACGGGGTTAATTGTAATTGCAAATACAGTCTCTCAAAAGCTTATGTACAAACAGGACAAGTGTTATCTGCTGGCACCCAGATAATGGAGAAGAAAAACCAGGGGAAGCCTCACACAAGGCTATGACATCACTGGCAGCCAATAGGAAACGCTGCACATTCCCAGCAGCCAGGCAAGGGATTGTTCCCAGATGTTGCAAATCCTTCCTAAAAAACACAGATAACAGCCAAGCCAGCTGCTGGCACAGCCCTCCCTCCTGGCTCCGACCTGGCAGCACCCACGAGCCAGTTCCTTCCACTGCCTGGACCACGCAAAGAGAACAGAAAATTATTTTAAGCTCTTGCAAAAAAGCCCGAAGGTAAAATATTGTATCTCTTCCGTGCAAGCTATTTTTTTTTTTCTCCTAAATTGCCCAGTAAGGACCTGAGAAAAAACAAAACATAATGTCATTCATGTCCCGAAGAACTCAAAATAAACGATTCCCAGGGAAAAATTGTATTCTGTGTTCTGTGTGCGTAGCAGAACAGGGAATCCATCAGCTATTTTTGGCAGGCAGAAGCTGCATTTACAGTGAAAACAAGTCAGTGTAGAATTCTGACATTCAATTCTATACTGCTGAAAACCTAAAGGTCAACCACTGAAAAGGGATCTAGTAAGTAGCACCCCTCTGTCCCAAATTATTTAGTGCTTGGAAGAAAAACAACCAAAAAAACCCCACTAAACAAACAAAACCACACACACACATGCACCAGAAAAAAACAAACCCTAACCCACCCTGAAATCAAAAGAACAAGATCTAAGATACAGAGGAAAAAAACAAGCAGGACACAGGAGGGATGGGGAGGAAGTTTAAACAGCTAATTAGCAGCAGTGATTCTAATTCAATCCTAATTTAGCTGTACATGGAGTTCTCAGGGCAGTGAAAGTAAGCAACAGCTAAAGAGTCGCAGATCCTCCCTTGAACATCTTCCCCTATGGAAATCAGTCCTGCATATGACACCGAGATCAAAGTTCCCGCCTCTGACAAATAGAAGGATTCAAATGTTATTAAAAAAGATGAAAATCTCAAGTTTCTAAATGCCACTCATCTTGTAAAACTTCAAAGTGGCCACTGGATCAGTCAGGAGGGGAGTTGTGGGGGGAGAGACAGTTCAGCTCTACCGCGTGCGTTTAATTTTCCAATTCGAAATGCGCTGTGCGGGTCTGAAATGCACACACAGGGACACTGCAGTCATTTACAGTGAGGGCCACAATCACCACAGATGGTTTTGTGAAAGAATCCCAAGCTGTCTGCTACCAGCTTGCACACATTTTATAGCACTGGAGACAAAGAAAGCTCAGGCCCAGCACATTGAAAACCAGAGAAGGAAACAGCCCTGCCCAAAACACATTATTTGGTTTTTTTTTTCCCCAAAAGGTAAAGACCAACTTTGCTATCCCTGAAAGATTTGTATGCAATTATCTGGTAAGTTCCAGTGAATAGGATATTAAAGAATTCGAAACTGTGAACAATTAACTTACAGCAAGATTTACATAAAACTCCTCCAGTAATTAGCAGCAAATAGAGGCAGATAAGCCCTGCGATTTTATGGGTGTTAGTGTGGAAAAAGTAATTTGCAATTCATAATGCAGGTCAGACACAGATGTTTCAGCTGATTGCTGAGCCAGTGAACAGAAGCCCTTGTCAACATCATCTGCAAAAAGTGCCCTGTGTGATCTCTGAGAGCTCCAAACCGAGGCCAAACCAGGGGGATAAGCACATAAATTTGGAAACGGGCTGATGGGAGGAAAGGGCCTAAAATTTGAAGCAATGTATCTCTCCCTATTGCCTCCAATCCGTGTGTCTGCCTCAGCTGAATTAAATGGGTTTATAATGCATTATGTCATTTGCTGCTGAGAGCAGACTCTGCAAAAGCCACGTTGCTGCAGCACACACAAAAGGCTCCACGGTGCTAATTCTCTGAAATAATCAATTTAAGCCACACATCTAAATTTTGCTCCGAGATCCCTGCAGTAGCATCGTCCTCTGTTAGAGGCCTGGCTCAGACTGATCCTCGTGGGTAAAGTTCCTGGGCTGGCCAGCAACCTGCACTGCCACAGGAACAGTGCTGATGAATCAAATTAATTCTTAAAATTCTTAACATTAATCCTTAAGATTTCAGAGATTGTCTTGTTCTGATCTTCGTATTCTCCTGGTTTTCAGCTGGAGAACAGAAAAGCCATATATTTTCGTGTTTCATTTTATTTAAGGAGCTGGGAAAAGAATTCAGCCCTCAACCAGAGATAAAATACCCTTGGGGGTTTGGTTGGGAGAGGGAAGAGGTTAAGGAGGTTAATGCCTTATTGATGTGGAATAGTTTGGTGTGGGGGACTGGTTTTGCTTCGACTCCAGGAACGTTGGTCCTTGTTGGAACAACCTGAGTCACATTTTGCTGCACAGAAGAGCCCAAATGGTGTCTAGAAATCAGAATGAATCACTGGTGTACTGAACCAACAGTGCAAAGATAAATGTTTTAACTAGACCACACAGACAAAAACAAACACCAGCGGACTGGGAGGAAGAGACCCAGGTCAGGGACGCAGAAGACAATCCAGGTATCATCAGCCTGTTGTCCGAATTAATATTTACCAGTTCAGCAGCACGGGGGAGAGGGGAAGAAACAGGGAAGGGAATGACACTGAGGAGCAAACACAGTGCAGGTGCTGCACAGTGTGGAGGAGGAGGAAAGGGGTTCTCAGGATTAATTCAGATAAGAACTACTATTAATTTGCTTTTCCAACAGCAGCTGCTCTCACGCCACGGCCACAAAGTGCCATCTCCCCCCAGCCCGTTTCATCCACGGCTTCGGGGACGCTCCCTCGCGCTCGTTAATCACACATGAAGTCCCTTTTTGTCCCGTCCGTTCCCACACCGTCAGAGCCCCATGCCATAGCCCCCAGTAATCCCTGGAGCGGGGACAAAATCAGCACCACGACACCCAGGGCTCAGGCGTGTCCTCAAAGCAGCAGATTCAGCAGCACCGAGCCCTTCAGCCAAACCCAGCCCCTCCAAGGGAACATCCCACACCAGGACGGACAACAGGATGGATGTTCAGCACCCCCCCCTTGGGCTCAGTTCCCACACCAGGATGGACACCAGCCAACCACCTCATTAAGGAAGAACTTCTGTGCTGCCTTCAGATGGACCATCAGGCCTCACAGATCACTGCTGTTTGTTTGCTGGTTTAAACATTAATTTGATTCCCTAATGCCAGTGATTTTATTCCTTTGACAACCAATTTACTCCTCCACGGGGCAAAACACGTGGGGATCATCCCCTTTTCCGTGGAGGCAAGTGGGGCAGATGCCTGTGGTGCTCGTTGCCTCCCCTGAGCACTGCCCAGCAGCACAGCTTTAGGTCAGCATAACTCTGCTTTAAAACACTCCCCCATTTGCAAACCAGGCCATTCCAGTGCCCAGCACCCACACTGCTGGGTGGAAATACAGTCCTTGGCACAGCTCTGGAAGTCACGCTGGTTATCAGTCAACTACTGCTGCCGAGGCAAAAGGTTGGGGCACCTCAACAGGTATGGAGGTCCCACAGAAACAAACCAAAAAACCCCCAGCTTTTCCTCCTGAATGCATTTCCCAGGGAGAGACAGGTCACTTCTAAGAGTACAGAACGAAGGGAGAACGCTCTCCCAGTTTTTCAGACCTCAATTTAATACCAAAATCTAACAAGTGCCCAATACTCCGTGCACGTGTGGGTGCGTGGGAGGACTGAGGTGAGCTTCATGCAGTACAAAAGCCACGGGGTTTTTTTGCCTGCCCAACACCTGAGAACCTGTTGGGATTCCACAGCTTCCAGAGCCTGAGCGCCCTAAAATGCAAAGCAATCAACAGGGCAGGAAGAAGGGCTAATATTGTACGGCACAGCTGGGCTCAGCCAGCCCCTGCCCTCCCATGGGGAGCATTTCCAGCTGCTCAGATCCCAGCAGGGGCTGTGTCTCACGATCCACGAGGCATCCCTTGCCTAAGAACAATCTCCCAGTCAAACTGATGTTTACAGGATCCATTGCAGTTCCCTCACACAGCAATGGAGTGCACACATACACACACACTCTGCTGCAGGAACCAGCATGCAATCAATACTGTATTTGATTTCAGACTGAAAGGGCATGGAATCCTGCCTACAAGAAGCCAGGCTTAGAAACTTTAAGCTACCCAGCAGGATTATATGCAAATTCCCTTATCCTGTCTAACTTCAGCGACTGAAGTCTAAAATACTTCAGACTGTGGTCTAAGATACTAAAATATTTTAGGGGTCCAGGCTGTAAATGTGTGAGGAAGATCTTCAATTCCTAAAATCAGTATAGAACTGGAGAAATAGATGGAGACAGAGCAGCTCATTCCAGCTGAGAATGCCAACAGCCCCGGCTGTGCAGGTGGAAGAAACTCTTGTAAACCTACTTTATTACTCCTTCTTTCTTGTGTACCTTGATCCTACCAGAAACAGGAAGGCTGCAAACAAACATCCAAACATTTATCCAGTGCTGAAAGGCTGCCCCACATCTCCAGTTACTTCAGCAGAGTTCTCATACCATGGCACTGTGTTTCTAACCTCTCTTGCACCACTTGTTGAAGCCAAGCTCTTAATAAAAATACATTTCATGCTCGAGACAAACTCGAAATGGGCAATTCTTCTTGCCCTCCATTATGTCCCTGTACCCAAGACTGTAAGGGCAGCTTGAAAGAGGGTATTAAAATCACAGACCATGTCCCAAATTTGGTGTTGAAATATAAAATACTAGTGCTCTCTTCTCTCCCTGAAGGTGCACAACCACTTACTAAACCTTGACAGGGTTAAACCTCCTGTCCCCACGTGGAGAAACATGTGCATGAACTGGCCAAACACTGAACTTATCTGTGGGTTTATCTGTGCCTCAAACATCATCAGAAGGTGGAAATCATTGCATTTCACAGAGCAAGCCTGGGGAACAACAGGCTTTCATGGCATCTCCATTAAGTAGAAAGTAAGAAGTTTAAAGGAGGAGGAACATGGAGAAGGGACCAAGCATGGCAGCACCAGCACGGCCTGTGCTGCTTGTTCACACCCAGCTCGGCACCTGCCTGTGAATGGGAAGCAACCAAAAGCTGTGGAACACTTAGGAGATGGTAATTAATCACTCCAGTTAGCTGACAAACGAACATCATGGCATGCTGGAGACATCAGCACATTAAAAACGAGCAAGAGAAAGAATAAGGGAGATGGGACCCCAGCACGGCTCAGTAACATCTGGATCACTGACTCTATAACTGGGCAAATTACTCACAGCCCAGATTCCTCTGCCCTGTTTATTTTTTCAAGGCTATAAATTGTTGTGTCTTTTTCCTGAGTAATGCAAACACAATGTTTAAACCTCATTTAAACCTTCCAGGCACTACCACAATGCCAGTGCAATGAAATTTAAACAACACAACCAAAACCCCCTAGAAGATCACATTCAGCTGGTTTTGAATAAGTTGTTTTGGCTGTTTAGTGACAGGACTAAAAGTGTTTTCATGTTTAAATCATGTTTCAGCCCTGCAGACTTTGTGGGCTTCACTCTCATTTTTAAAACAGATTATAGGATGTTATAGATATAATTAAAAACAAAGCTTTTGTTTTCACGTAATTTGAGATTCCAGACCCTTCTAAAAATCAGGATCCAGGTACCAACTATGCTGCTACTGTACATAACTGCATCAAACAACACAGATTTATTACAGACACGTGACCAACATACCCAGGACACCACTCTTCCATTGAAGCAAGGGAGCTTTGCATTGTCATCTGAGATCTCCTCCTTCACCACCCTGGAAAAAAAAAAAATAGGAAAAAAATCAGGAGTTTGAAATTACATAAGATTAGAAGTGGTTTTCTCAAATGGTGCAGGAAAAAAATACAATTTTTTGTTAAAATGTTGGTATCAGCAAGTGTTCTGTGGTTAAAGAATATGTGATTACTAGAACAGAGGAAGCAAATAAAAATAAAGGGTTGAACAGGACCTTTCCACCCCAAACTGGCTGTCACAACAGCAATTTCAATTATTTCCCCACTTTGGATCCTACCATTTCTCCCCAGTCTTTAAAGCTCTGATGGTGACTAAAATCCCCCCGTGCTGTGCAGCCTCTGTGTCAGAGATCACAGTGGATTCACAGCAGAAACAGATTTCTGGCCTCAAATCCCTGCACAGGAGAGCAGGTTTCGACAGAAAAAAAAAGCCAACCTGAAGTCCAGTCAAACTCCATAAAAATGTGTGGATCCACAACCACGTTTTCCTTTATTTATGTTTCTGTCTCACTTGTTGCTGTGTAAAGAAAAAACCACCACAGCCACAAAGCAACTGAAACATGGAAGGGGGAAAACTGGTTAGGAAGGAGAAGAGAGCAGAGCAAATGGACAGTTTCTTTCCATCTTACTTTTGGAAAACTGCAAATAAATAACTCCACCACTAATACCTCCGTTTGCACGTATTTTAAGAAGGAATGAACACCACCTTTCTTTCTCCACACTTATTTGCATTGTTAATGCCTGGCAGCGCAATATGAGGCAGTTCTTCACCCCTTTCCTATTACTGGAAAGAAAAACATCTTAAAATATTCATTTAACTCCTAAAGCATCTGTCCTCCCTTCACCTTTTGGCAGCAGGAATCAGATCACATGGTGCCATTTATTGGTTTTAGTCATTTATACTTGGACTCTGAGGAGACAATTAAGAGTAAACTCCACTGAAAGCAACAAGGTACCCAGGGCTTTAAAAACCTCTGACAATTCAGCGAAGCTCTCGGACCTGTAATTCTGGAGCTGCAAAGCCTGTGTGCAGACAGAGGATTTCAACACTTGCCTGGGATCTCCAGCCCCAGTGGATGGACTCAAATTCAGACATTACCTTTTGATTTTCATGGAATCCTGCAGAGAACACTCACTCAGCAGAGCCCCAATTGCTGAGTCAGCAAAGAAAGGCACTGCAATAATTTCATCTTGACAGCTGCAGGTTTTAAATGGCAGGATCTCCCCCTCCCCCAATAAGGAAATGACACTTATGGCACCTCAGGAATCACATGGAGGATTTCTGCACCAAGCTCCAAGATTTAGGCAAAAATCAGGCATTAAAAACCACACTGACAGAAAAGGCTTGGGGGACTTTCTCAGCAGGAGCTCCCTGCAATACTGCACTGACTGGTTCAGTTGTCCTCGTGATGGAAAACGAGCTCCTGGACTCGCCACTGACGAACCAACGAGCTCCATCACAGCCCCAGCCTCTGCTGCAGCTGAAGGGAACAACTTCCAGATCTGTTGCAACTTGAACTACTAAATATAGCCTTGAGCTATGAGGCAAGAGAATGACAGACTGTAATTCCCAGCTTGCTTTGGGTAGCAATCAACAGCGCCAAGAACATCAAAGACAGCAGCAGCCACTAATTTCAAATATCACTGTTTTACAAATCATTATTTGTAGCGAAGAGGCAGCTCCTTTCAATTCTCAGCAAGGAGAGAAGCAATGGAGAGGAGGCAAGAAAGGAACAGGAATGGTTGCAGCGAATGTTTCAGTCTGAGGACAGCTTTGTGTTTAAGAAGATGCTGTTTGTCCATAAAATCCTGGGAGCCAGGGCAGGGGGAGACACGTGCCTTTGTCCGGTCTTGGAACACACGGTCCATTAGGAACTGAGATCCTGAATATCGGGGTGGGTAAAGCCCTAAATAACGGGTTCACAACCCAGAGCCAACCCGAGGCAGCGTGGCAAGGAAGAGGGGATGCACTTGGTCTGCCAGTGAGCTCCTGGGAGGTGAGAAGTCCGTTGGCACTGGATGTGATCAACCGTGGAGACACATCGCCAGCGCTCTCAGTGTGATTGTTAACGGGCTTACTGTCCATCTGACACCAAGAAACACATCCCCTGCTCTCCCAGAGTGAAAGCTGCCCTTCAGAAAAGGAGACAGTTGTTTCCCAGGTCACATCTTGCCTCTCGGCAGCCCCCACGTGCGCCTCTGTAATTGCTGGCGAGGTTGGGACACACACGGTCCCTCTCCCAGCACACACAGTCTCCCACCCAGCCGAGGTGAGGAGCCACTCTGGGTCAGGGAGAAGAGAGCAAATAAACACCTGTCTGTCCACAAAGGCACCACTGAGTGAAAAAAAACAAAGGTGACACAACAAAACAGCCATTTCCAGCTCAGCCGGGTCACCAACCCCTCTGTGTTCCACCTGTACACGGCTCTCCTTGCAAAGGGGAGGGAGGGAAGACTCTGCCAGCACACCAACTATTTAAGAGGTTTTTTTCTTCCCTGTTCAGAGACTTGAGGCACTTCCCTTTTCCGTGCACTCCAGGAAAAACCTCGATGCACAAGACACGGGATCCTTCAGTTCCTCCTCCAAATGCACCTACCAGGTGAAAGGGAGGTAAAAGAAGACCACGGGGGAACAGCTCACCCAAGGTCACTCAGAACATCAGACCCCACACTCTTGAATAGCCCCCAAGCACCTGCCCTCCATCCCCAGCAAGCCCCTCACTACCACACCTCCCATCGGAGGGGATCTGCAGAGAAGGGTGTGGATATGTGGGGAAGGGGAGGAGGGAGCAGTTCCAGGAGCTCACATCCTCTGCTTTATTTGACTTAGAGGAGATTTAACAACTAATTACTAAATGAAACAATACCTGCTGGTAACAGCCCCTCCTTCCTCTCGCTTCCTGGAATTGTGTCTGGATCCTCTGGCTTTCCTACCACCCTGCTCTGCACAAAAAGGTGTTTGTGCATTTACCAACCCCAGCCCTGTTCACCCTCTCACCTGTTTCTGCGACAGGTTACACTCCTGCTCACCATCCCAGTACCCTGGCTCCTTGTTTTCCTCCAAAGAGCTGGGAAAACCAGGATTGTTTAGGCTCACCCTGCCTCTCATCCTTCTGCCACGCTGTTTGCCTCAGAACATCCACTGATTCCACATTAACTGGGATATACAGGTGAGCCCCACAAACCCCTGATGACTGTGATTCACAAGCATTTAGGTAACTGCCCATTAAGCACTGGGTTTGATAGTGTTGCTCACACTTGCATTTTGATTGCATCATGCCTGTCTGTGACAGACTGCACCTCCACCACCAGCTGGAGGATTTTTCCTGGAAAATGAGCTTAACAAGAAAATTTCCCTTTCCAGTTGCAGGCCCCGTCCTCCAAGACCACAGAGGGGGGAAATGCAGGGTTGACACAGCAGTGTGGCCCTGCAGATTCATCGCAGGTTGATGTCTGCCATGACACAAAGCGAGCATCCTAATTTAAGTCAGCACCAGATTAATCCCATCTCATCACTGGGATCATAATCAAGTCTTTTCTTAACTCTAATTGTCCTTTACTGATGGGAGAAGGGGAGAGAAGCTTCATTCCTTACTGACTTGCTCGGGGATCCTCAAAGAGAAATCAAAAGGAATGAAGTCCTTCAAGTATCTTTAATGACTCCTGTCACCTCAAAGGCAGGTAAGAGATTATTCAGGTGTTAGTTTTGATTCACAGAATCATGTTGCTTGGAAAAGAAATCCAGGGATCATCTAGCCCAAGCTCCTGCTCACAGCAGGTGGAGGTTGCTCAGGGCCATGTCCAGTCAAGCTTTGAGTATCTCCAAGGATGGATATTCCACAACATAATTTGGGCAACTTCTACTGACGGAGCAGCAGTTTCCCAAAAACCTGTCCAAATTAGTAAAACTGTAAGTAATCAGAATTTGGAATCCAAGGCTGCAGAGCTTTGAAACAGTCTTGCTGGAGCTGATTAACACTTCAGTTTGAATCTTTAAAAATAAAACCTTAGGCTTTTTGTAGCTGAGACCAGGACATAAAGAGCCAGCACAGAGAACGGAATGGAAATTAAGCCACTTGCTGAATTTACAGGTGAGGCTTGGCTCGGATGTAGTGGGGTTTTTTTTCTGGAAAGAAGGAAGAAGGGAGAAGAGAAATCCCTCTGCTGAGCAGATAAACACCCTGGTGCAGTGCAGTGTGGAAGGGCTGTGCTCAGCACAAAGCATCTGTGCTGCACGAAAGCCTCAGATCTTGTCTGCACCCCACAGAGCTGGTGAGCAGGAACTGTGTGGCAGCGTTCCCCTTCCTCCTTCTCTGTGGAAGGCTCGTGCCAATCACTCCTCAAAAGACCACAGTGGAGCCAGCATTCTCTCTTTTTAGGCCGTTATTCCCAAACTACTCTACCCTTTCCATATATGCACTGCTGTGTGCCAGCTCCCACATAAACCTGTCAAAAATGGATGCGAGTTTGCTACCCACAATTATGACAGAAATGACACACCCATATCTACAAAAATGACACAACTGTGGAACAAAACCCTCTTCAAACAAAGACACCCAGCTTCAATGCACACGAGCTCATTTTTTTTACAGGTCCTACAGAAATTTTAGCGAGAAAATGGGAAACAAGTGTTGGAGAAGTCACCTCTTCCCACACAGGTGACAAACACATCAAAAAACACCTTCTTCTTCTTCCTTCATATAATTAGCTGCTGGTCTCTGTCTCATGTTATTCTTCACCCTTGTAAAAACCCAAACACACAGTCCTGGTGATTCTGTCTGCAGTTAACAGCTAATGCTCCCATGTATTTACACACCACTTATCCCCTGCCACATCTGATCTTCAGCACCACACCGAAGATCTGCCTCTTCCCTGTTTTTTCCACTCCGCCCCTATTCCTGCAGGCACATCCAGCACTTTGCCCTGCCAGCCTCCTGGAACAGCAGGGATAACAATTTATCATCTTCCAGGAGAACTGCAGGACACCGGAAAAGTTTTGGCACCCTGGGCCTGGACCAGGGAAGTGACCTAAGCCTTAAGCACATGGATGAAGTAAGAACTGCTGTGTTCCCCAAGAGAGAATCAGCCCAAATCTGCCCCTACTCCAAGCATAGAGTTTCCCTTTTTATGGCAGTTAAGTTGGGACTCAAGGACAGCTAAATTTGTTCGGGCTCTGCCCTGGCACCAACGCGCTGCGTGACCTCGAGGAGGGCACCCGGCAAGAAAATCACGGCACCTCCACGTTGAAAAGCTCCTCTGTGAGTATTTAAGACAGACATTCAAGCAGCAGAAAACCTCCTTACTTGGTCAGGGAAGGTCCAGATTCTGCCTGAGCAAGATCAGGGCACGAGAATCCCAAAGGAAGGACGGGAGAATGGGAGGGAGGGAGGGAGGGAGGGAAGCGTTTGTGTTGCAGCTGCCTGCCTGTGAACGGGAGAAATTCCGATCCACAGCAAGCCCGTTTTGCCCTCTGCATCACACCCCAAGCACTCTGAAAGGCCTGTCAGTCCTCCCCGAGTGCAGCCCTCTGACACACTGACTCATAGGAAAAGGTTCCACGTGTTTTGAACCAACTGGTCCTTGGGCTCGCAGCCCAGAGCTGCCTCATCCTTCCATTCCAGTCGAGTGCAGCTCAGCCCAGCTCCAGACCCTGCCAGAAATCCTGCCCATTACCTCAAAAGGGTCTCCAAACACGCTGCACTTTGCAGCATCTGTGAGGAATGGCTTCCAATTAAGCACTTTGAAATGTTTATGACTGACTGTTAAAGAGCAATGGCACGTAGAGAATATGATTTGCTTCTCTGCCCCTTAATTAACAATATTTCAAGAGCTGTGCCATGCTCAAGGTGTGAAAAATCCCACTAAAATACAGGCATTTATGGCTTTTAAATTGATATCTCAAGGAATTAGTTTGATTTGAGCACTAACAGGCACAACTGTGCACACTGTTACCCTCCACTCCATGACCAGCTAACCCAGAAAAAAGGTTACCTTTAATTGTGTGCCCAGAGAAGTGAAGAAATGGTTGATTTTTGGAGCCCTACGACCTTAAAATTTCTTTTTATCTATACCATCTACTCCCTCTTGGAATAGAACCGGCCAAACCAAGCATTTTAGCCACACTGACAGTTTTCTGCCTTTTCTATTAGTCCCCTTTTTCCTCTGCTCCCTGTATTATTTAGTACATTATTTATATGGCTACATTTCAATCTCACAGGTGTTAATGAACCTGTTCTTGCAGCTGTCCCAAGGGGACAGGCACAATCTCTGCCACAAAACCAAGGGAAGTCACAGTACTGAAGGGACAGGTCAGCATAATTACGACCTGAACCCAGCTTTCCGAGTCCCACTCCACCGCCTGAGCTACAAACCAATAAATATTAACAAGCCCCCATAAAATTAAACAGGTCTTGACAAACAACCTAGGGAAAAAAAAAGAAGGCGCTGCACAGGAGACGAGTGCCAGCAGTTGAGCTGGCCGTGGAATGCCCATTTCAAACAGCTGGCTCGGATTTGGCTTTCCCCAGGGGGCAATTATCTTCCAAAACTCCGGAGCAGGACACTCAAAATAGCGCTCGGGGATGTCACTCGCGCGCAGTCCGGGCAGGGACGCAGCCTGTCGGAAAGCCACGGCTCTGCAGGCGGGTCGTGACCCGGCACCCTGAGAGCTGCACGGCGCTCCTCGAGCCAGTCTGCGAGGCTGGGGATTGAAAGGCGAGGTTCAGGATGCTTTCAGCTGCTCAGCAGCGGCTCTCAAGCCCCACTGATGAACAGCAGGAGAGGCTGCACAGCTTTGCAGGTGTGTTGGCCGTTCCAGCTGCCATCCACCACCAGGAAAACCTCTGGGTTTGTGCAAGACGGGGCTGATTGTTGGCAGTGCACGCACACTAACAGCGCATCCTCTTAGCTATGCTTTCAGTCCTTCCAAAGTTATTTGGGAAGCTCTAAGGGCTCCCTGGATGCCCAGGATGTCGCAGCATCCCCAAGGATGTTCTGGGATAACATTAACTTCAATTCACCAACGTGCAGCCACTGCTCTTGGATCCCCAGCCAGAACTGAGAGTGGATGTCCCAGCCTGAGCCTGGAATTCATCTGCTCACGATCAAAATGGACCAAGAAGCATTTCAAGGCACTAAACTCAAGTTAGTTTGTACCCAGCTGGCTCAAGCAGTGACAGCAGCAGGAATTACTTCCCCAGGGTTCATTACAGCCCACGGATCACACCAGGGGCTCAGGGATCTCCTGTGGCTGCCAGACCACCCTTCAGCCCCCTGCTGCCACAAATTATTCCAAGGGCTTCCCACACTAACAGGATTCACATCAAGACAGAGCCACTCTTTGCTATCACACCCCCAAAATGGCACAAAGGCAACTCCTCATCTCGTGGCTCACATCCCCCCCCCAGTCAGGCAGAAAGGGGGTTCTGGATGACAGCTAAGTTTTCATCTAAAAATCTAATTTCCTCTGAAACTTTCTGAATATTCGTGCATGGGATAACAAAAATCCCAGACACAGTCAGGTCCTCATTTTAGAAAATGAGTAACTGTGTGGATTAATTTTGCAAAACAAGGGAGTTCATTTCTACCATTGTAAGTAACCCCTGGGTAGGGCAGCAACCCCAGGCCTCTTATTACAACTGTCCAATTCATTTTCAATAAAAGGTGTCGCACAGCCATGACAAAGTCAGCAACCTGCTGGCCAAACAACACAACCCTAGAAATGCTAAACCCACAGCAGAGTGGGAAAGATAAGAATCAGTTCTGATTCCTCTGTGAAATGTTCCTTTTGTGCTCTCCTAAAAGCACCTCATCATAATAATAAAGCTGGGTCAGAAAACAGCCACAAGTGTTAATCAATACCTCACAGAAATATTATTTACAGACAGGTTAAATAATTGCTAACAAAGAGATAAATGCCAATCCAGTTACACCAGAAGAAAACATATTATCCACCAGTGGCTACAGCGCTCCAAGACTCCAGATACTTGGGAGAGAAAAGAAGCCATTCATAAATTTGTTTAGTATGGTCCCTGTGCAGAAACCTCAAACACTTATTACAGATAATATCTCCCTCCCTCTAGGTTATTTGTCTAGACATATTTTAATTAACTGGCCTAATTCTGGTCACTGATGTGGTGGAAATCATTTAGTTTAGTTTAACGAGGTCTTTTGGTCTGTACCAGTCCAGCTTCCAGAAGTGCAGCCCACGAGTCAGATGGGAGCTGGAGTGGATGTGATAGTGCCTGGATAAAACACAGGCACCAGGGTGGAGTCAAACACCTCTGGCACCCTCAAAGCACATGCCAAATGTCAACCCTCCCACAGAACCCCACAGAAATACCCCCCAAAAGGCCATGTACCCTTTTGTTTCGTGGGAAGCCACCGGACGCCTTCACTGGTGGGCTCTTTGTAGGAGCTTAGGAAGTGAACTGCATCCTGCACACAATTCCCAGAACCTCCAGCGGGCCTCAAAGGCAACCCAGGAGGGATAAAACACAAACCCACTTCATGTTCCAGCTGCTCACACGGGCCTGGACAGTCTCTGTGGACAAAGCACTCTGCAGTCCAGACCCCAAGATGAGGTTGTCCTTGCGTGCCCCCTGGAAGTTTAGTCTCCCACCAGGAACACGCTGCTGATGGCGGGGGGGGAAGCAGAGCCACAGCCCTCCAACACTTCCCTGAGACAGCAACACTGCAGGACAAACTCGTAACACAATGAAAAACTGGGTTCAGACCTCTGGCATTCAGACCTGGTAATAAATTCCACCCACACTTCAGACTTCAAAGTGTAACTGGACCTACAAGTTCGTTCAGGCGTTAAAAGAGAGATTTCCAGCTTGTCACAAAATCCCAAGTCAGATATAAATTAAGGAGCAGGGAGTCTCGGGGTGTGTGTCCATATGGGAAGGTGAGCACTCTCAAAAGACTCCTCCCACACTGTCACACATTTTACAACAATATCTACTGTTCCACTCGGAAAAACAGCAGAGTGGTAGCACAGATTGCAGGGGCTGATGGATCACAGCTGTCCATATAAACATGGGTAAGCCAACCTCCCCCATTTCAGGAGTGGTCCCTTCACTTGAGAACGGGAACACAGTGATAAGAGGTGGTCATTTCATTTACCATCATGCTCCTGAAGAACTATAAGCAAGAGGAAAACTGCAGGGACTCACCTGGGCACCTGACACAGGCTTTTGAGTTATTTATAAGGAAATATTTGTCCAAGCTGTTCTTGTTCAGGGCATCCCCACAAGATCCAGCAGCACTGAAGGACACTGGAATGCTGTATTCCCCCCTTTTCCCCAGGTGCACCACAAGCTTTTCCATCAGATCACCAGCTCCTTGTTCCTCATGCAGCCAGACACGTTTGCCAGCAGCTCTTCAAGCCACCCATTTAAGGAAAATTAAACTCAGATAGGTCTGAACCATTCAGCTGAGACAGGGAGCAAGCTTGCCAAGAACTGCCATGCACTAAGAAATGGTGCTCCTCCAAACATTGCCCTCGTGGAACCCTCATCCAGGAGCTGGAAAAACACCCAGGGAGCCTGTTCTGGGAGAGGCCCCATTAACACAGGAGGGACCTGCTCTTTACCTGCCCAGCTCTGCCTGTTTGGATCCCCAACTCCCACTCTTGGAAAAAAAAAAAAAGAGTCATTTCAGCAACCTGAGAGGCTGCTCAGAGCAACAGCTCAGATAAAAGGTGCTGGGATTTTATGCATCACAGGCAGAGAGCTGAACCTTCTCCATATGCAAAGGGAGAGCAAGGAAAATGCAAAGCTTTCGTTCCAAAGCGCATTTGACTTCCAAATGGGTATTTCACAGAATGGTTTGGGTTGGGAGGGACCTTAAAGACCATCTCGTTCCACCCCCTGCCGTGGGTTGCTCCAACCTGGCCATGGACACTTCCAGGGATGGGGCAACCACAGCTTCTCTGGGCAACCTGGGCCTCCCCCCCCCTCACAGCCAGCAATTCCTTCGAAATATCCAATCTAAACCTCCTCTCTGTCATTTTGAAGCCATTCCAATGCTCTTGTAAATTTTGTAAACCTACTATTTGTAGGTTGAATCCACCAGAACTTTGCCCTTAATTTCCCAGTGTATTAGTGCTGGGGAGAAGGGGAGGAAAACACAATCACTATTTTTAATGAACACATCCATCTCTCCAAGACGAAGGCTGAGCTTGAAATTGGGAAGTAGTTTCAAGTTTTCCCCTATTACTGGAGCTGTTGGAGTTGCATCATCCATCTTTCATCAAAGCCAGTATTTCCCTGTCCTGGGCACGCTCTGGTCCCACTGAGATTTCCACCCTCTCCCTGGAGAACAGGCAGAGCACCAGGAACAGCCTGGAAGGTGCAGCCAGGCTGTATTTCAGTGTACCAGGCTGTATTTCTGTGTTTCAGGCTGTATTTCAGTGTACCAGGCTGTATTTCTCTACCAGGCTGTGTCATGCCCAGCTTGGGACACACAGCAGGGCTGCAAAACCTTCCTCCCAAGCCCTGTCAGGAGAAGCAAAAGCCATTTTCCATATCAAGTTCAAACTAATGAGAAGAGCCCAAACTCAAATTAAAGCACCAAAATCCCACCTGCCAGCAGAGCTCCAGTTCAGGAGTCAGAGCAGCTTTTCACAGGTCACACTTTGAACTGACCCAGCATCAACCCTGGAATGGGTAAACCCTAAACTTTCTCTTGCTGCTTTTGGTCACAAACACAGTGAAGAGCAGCTGAACAAGCTCCAACTCAACCGGTCCAACCCCACAAATCCTCAATAGCTTCCCGAGCTTCCCAAATCCTACTTTTGCAGCAGGATACCGATAGCACCTCTCAGGAGTAAAACTCCACTCTGGCATTTCCTAATCCCGAGTTCACTGAGACACGTATCCCGCTCTTTGGCACAGCCAGATAAGAGGAGCCCCGATCCCAGCGGGTTTCTAATCTGGCCATTCTTCATTACAGCTGCGTCCCTGTCTTCACTCATTTTCTGCCAGGGGCTGGGGAACACCAGCAGCTCTGGGACTGCAGCACTTGCCAGTGGTTTATCCAACCAACCAGGGGCTGATTTCTTAATTAGTGATCCCTGGAGTCTGGAGAGAGAAACACAGAAGCTATTAAAAGGAGACAGCACGGATGGGGAGGGGGGGCAGGGGGATGGCAGGGCTGGGAATTCAACTTTGAAACACAGACTAGTTGTTTAAATTTGCCCAAAGACATCCTGAGTGCCTTATCCTCAGGCAAAGGTCTACCTGCTGCTTTCAAAACCAGTACCCAGGAAGCCACCAAAAATCCTCTCAAAAGGCAGTCTGTCTGGTGGGGAGATCACAAATACACATTAAGCAAAGGATCTCGAAGAGGGCTGACAGCTTGGCAGCATCTCAGAACTTTCTAACACAGCTCTCACCTTCTGACCGTGTCCTGAGTCACTGTTTTCCAAAGGAAATCTGTCCCTAAGAAAACACAGCAGCCACAGGAGGCACTGCCAGGTTCTCAAACCCCAGAGCTGCTTTACTTCACCTCAGCAGACCCTGCTCTCCACCCCTAGAGACACAGCTTTTCCTGGTAACACCGGCTTAAGGAAAGTTCAGATTTTGTACACAGCCTCCCAGAACACCTTTTGGATGGTACCTGACACCTGCACTCGCAGCTTGACACTCCAGGGAGTCAGTCACACTGGGAAAGGAAGAATATATTTTCAGGAGCATTCTGTTTTGCATTTATATCTCTATGCTTCCTCCCCTTGGAGAAAAGAATGTCTTAAGACTCCATGAGCTGACAGATGTTGGTGTTATTTGTTTTACCTGGCTGCTGCAAGCAAAAAGAAAACACTGTAAAAAAACAGGACCACGTGAATGTGAAAACTCACAAGTCTTGGCAAGGAAAAGTCAAGGTAGCTCTAGGACTACTTTATGTAAGTTTTTAAGAGCTAAAGCGAATTTTAAGGGCCGGATTTTCCATGAGAGAGTTGGTACCATTTAGTGCTGTTCCATCATCACTTAACCTCACCGGACCCCCTCGGCCGTGGAAGTTCACAGGAGTGTCCCATTTGTGCACAGTTCTAAAGCCATTTCCTGATTTGTATGACATTACTCCAAAGAAATCAAACCCAGAGAGCTCTAATTACGATATTCAGTCTGCTCTGAGAGTTCACAGTGCCCCAGTTATTAACTGACATATTGGAAAGCTCCGAATCCAGAGACAAATCACCACCAGTGGGAGCCCTCAGGATAAAAGCAGAAGGGAACAATAAGACCCAAGAGTTTCTAGGGCTGTAAAAAAAGAAGAAGGGTCTTATTTTGCTTAATTCGAAGCAACACATTTTATTGGAATGGCAGTGATAGACTCAAGGTTGTCAAAACCAATTGCAAACCCAAGCAACCACTGGAAGCAACCTTCAGTCAGTTTGCCAGGCCTGGCTACAGAATTATGTCACCAATTTCTTCTTGTACCCAGCAGGTCCCAGGCCACGAGCACAGAGAGGGATTGTACCTTCTACTCCCTCATTTTCTATTACTTCCACTTTTATTTCAGATGAAGGAATATGTGTGCATACAAAACGTGTAAAGGTGGGGATCCAACCTCTCTCTTTTCGACATTTAAAATCCATTATTTATTCCGTGATTCTCTCATTCAAAACAAAAACCAAAACCCCAAATCCCTTCGGTTCTTCCTGTCCTTGTGTTTGTTTCTTTTTGTTTAGCTGCCATGTGAGTTCTTCAGAATAAGGACTGTTTTCTTACTAGGAGCTGACACAAAACATCTCCACAAAGACCCCCTCACCGTGCAAACAAACAAACTTGTTGTATTTGTCTCCGGCTCCTTTTTAAAGAGCAAGTGCAATTCAGCAGCAACTCACAGGCCAAGGCCAGGACAGACCAGCCAAAGATGTCCCCAAAAATCACCTGCAAGGAGGTGCCTCCTAAAGCTCAGCCTCTGTACCCTTCAACACCCATGAGCCCCTCCTGGCAGGAGCAAAATTCCCAGTTCTTTCTTGCACTGCCTGCTGTTATTCCCACAACTGAAGTCAGCTTGGCACTAGGGCTGCAAAGCTGCCCTGCAGCAAAGGATAATTCACAGTAGCATTATCTTCAATTCACTGGCTTACTGGTAATTTGGGCTGAGCAGGAGGGAGGGTGGGGGGAGTGTTAGCAAAGACAAAAATAAGCAGATGACAAATTTGCTTATTAACCACACAGAATATGAGATGCACTAAAAAAACCCTAAGGAGGGAGGAGGGATGGAAAGCAGGATGTGAAGGAAGCAGGAGCTGGAACAGCCTGGCTGATGTCAGCCATGAAATGCAAGCCCTGCTGCCACAATTGGAGAGGCAGAAAGGCAGAGTTTTTAACATTAACCATTTGACTGCTCTGCTTCAGACACACTGTGTGACATCACATCAAGCACAGGATTCCCACATACCCTACAGGTGACTCCTGCAGGCTGGAGCCCTGAAACAGCACCCAGGACAAGGAATAAATTCACCCTGCACGAGAAACTTCACTCAAAAATCCAAGTTGATCTTCACCCGGAATCCACCAGGAGACATTCTTGTGAAACCAGTCAATCACCAGGAGCTCCTCACGACGCTCCAGGGCCAGCACTGACTTTACCTTTCCTCCAAATCCCCAGAGCCCTGTGAAAGGCACACTCTGTACCCTTCCAGGATTAGTCTGCAGTGCCAGTGAAGGCAGTGAGGATTTTTGCATACGCTGAAATAAGGAACTCGTCAAGCATGTCTGTGAGCACTGCACTTGCTCAACAGTCTCTAATGACTCAGTATCCCCACATATTTACCTGTGACATCAGAAACCCAACCTCTCCCTTGGATTCAGCATTTAAGTGGCACCTCTAGTTACAGACCACGTGGTTGGTCCAGAGATTCCTAAATATTCGTGTTTTCTGCAGCACTCCTGCCTTGCCATCACTTGCTGCCACTGGGCAGTTTTATTCCTTGGTAAGAGCAAAATGTAATCCGGGTCAGGCACTTCTTTGCATATTCTTTCCCAAATAAAGAAGAACTTTGTCCTGCATCCATAGTCCCTCCTCATCTCTGCACCAGGCAAGTCCCTGGGCTCAATTAATTTCATTTCACTTACTGTACCTGTTTCCAATTTGGGTCTGTAACTAAAACAGGTCATAAATTACAACTGGAAAGGAACATATTTAAGAAGCAGCTCCCCCTCAAAGTCTTGCAAATCCACTTCCCCCCCCAGCTCTGTTGTTAATGCGCTGGCAGATTGGTTTTATTTATTTATATCATTCTAAAAACTCCACCACAGCAGTAAATTCTGTGGAAAATGTGACATGGGTACAAATGGAACAGTCACTGGTCAGAGCAGAGAACTTCCACCACAGTGGCTGCCAAAAAAGCAAGGCAGTAGACATGTAATTTTAACATGTTCACAGTCTCCTCCAAAGGCACAAGTCCTGTACATAAATTAGGTTAGGCACAAGTTGAACTGCTTGTAATCTCAGGGAGTAGATCACTTACTCAAGGTCAAATACAGAGGAGCTGGAAAAGGGAAAACTGAACTCAAACCTCAAATCCCAACCCACACAGCCCGTTCTGCTCCTCACATTCCAGACGGAAGGCAGACAGAAGGCACTGAAATATTGCAGGTTTCAGATAAGATTTAACTAAAAAAACCTCTTATTTTGAGCCAGCTTTCAAATCTGTCTGTTCCTCTTCAACTTTAGGTGATGAGTTCTTGGTTTGAACAGCCAACAGTGGTTAAAACACCAGCTCTTGTCCCTCTTCCCCACAGTGGCAGGTGTAAGCAAAACACTAAGGATGTTCCAAATGTATCTCCTTCTGCACCTCAGCAATGCAAAGGCAGGTTTTAAAATAAACAAATAAATAAATAAAAATCTGGAGGGTCCCTTTTTAAGGGCTGCTCCTCCCAAAGTGCCACCCAGCCTCTACAAGGCACTTCTTCCAAAATCAGAGATATTTTGAATATCCTCCCGAATGATTTTCATTCTTTATCTTACCAAGGCCACTGAAATAACCAAAAATGATGGTTATTCCCTCAATTACTTACATTTCACATGGAAATAAGCCACAACAGAATCACAGGGCAACTATTTAGGTCGTTCCTTCCCCGAGCACTGTGAAGTCCTCTGTGTTTGCTCAGCAGCTTGTCTCAACTGATTAAACTCTGCAGCAGGGATTGCAGGACAAGCCTCCAGCAGCCTTCTCTGAGAACTGGGACCCCAAACCAGCATCAGCAAAATCACCAGTGACACCCTCACCCTTCCCCAACACGCTCATTAACCCACGGGCTGGTGCTTAATTAATTTCTTTGGGAAGTGGCATTCCAGTGGCAGGGCAGCCCAAAGGCAAGCAGTGGAAAGATGGGAAAAGGAGAGTCTCTGCATCAAATAAAAAAGCCTTCCCTGCACAGAACATGTAAATCTTCTCTTGGGGCTGGTGCTGAAGGAGTTGAAGGCTAAAGGGGAACGGTGAGCCCAGCCCAGATCCCACTGCTCAGTGACATCCACGGTGGGAAAATCACCTTGACTGATCCCAAAGAACTTACCATGACCAAGCATTCTTCCCTGAGACACAGACACTCTCCACATTCCATCCCCTCTCACCAGGAGTTTCCTTATTGCAGGGCAAACCTTCCAAATCCATTGTAATTTATTTATTTACACATATTTATACCCAAACTCTGGGGTCTCAGAGCTTGGACATCTCCACCTCCTGCTTTCAGCAGAGCACCTGCACTCCCAGCAAAGGGACTGCTGGTATCCAACAAAACTTGGGCAAATATATTGGTCAGACTAACCTGCCCCAAAGCCCAACCAGAATTAACTATTCCCTGTTTCCAGGTACCACGGAGGAGTTTGGAATCAGGCCCCTTTGGGAAGCAGGAGCAAGAGAACCAGAAATGAAGAGCTGGGTGAGCACATCACTACCTAGGGATGGATTTGGAGATTTAAGTTAAATGCTAAGCATTCAGGAGTTTCACTAAATTAGGGTTTTAAAGCTCTGGGTGTCAGCAATTCCCTGAGCTGATGTTTGGGGACCACAGCCCTGGGGCTTTAGGAACAAGCCCTTGCTCCCATCCTCTACTTGGCTACAGAGACATTTCCTCAGAGCTCCAAACCACCGGGAATATTTTTGATATTGCCAGAAAGACAAACAACAAACGAAGCAGAAGCAGCAAAATTAAGAGACTCCTGAAGTACTGGGTGCCCTGGGAAGAACATCCCAAGAGGAGTCATCAATTCACCTTTTAGGTGCGGGTGTAAAAGCCTGGAAATTCTGTATTTTTCAGCTCAGGTGGGAGTGTATTTTCACTAGATTTTGTTCTCACACAGGTAGAGGACAAAGCAAATCATCCCACAAAAATAAAGAGGGTTATAAATATCCTTTTCTTCCCAGTAGGAACAACAATGACTGAAAATGGGTAATGCACTTCATCAAAACAATGCATTTCTGCTAGAAAATACTGTTACCCTTCCCCAAGTTTCAGCCCAAGCGGTACCTGTCACCTCAAGGTCACTACCAAGTTTGGGAGAACACATAAAATTCAGTATCTAAGAGGACTCTCAGAAGATACTGGATGCAGCTCTGAGATTTGCAGGTTTTCTGCACACACACGACCTCTTCATTTCTTCCTCCAGAAGAGGATCATCTCTCTGCCAATTTTTGGGAGGGTGTGTAAGGACAGGAATTCTCATTTTTGTGTCCTCTCAAAGCAAAGGAGGGTCAGAAACCAGTGGGAGCTGCCATGAACTCAGAGGGGGGAAGAAAAAAAATCTGATATTACTGTCAACAGATGCTGCTTTCTGGAAAAATTATCTTCTGAATTTGCCTTAACACACTGATTTTTAGGCTGATTAAAACCATGATGAGGAAATATCTTCCAAAATACCTGAACTGGCTATTGAGGGATTACACCTGACACAGTTCCAGGCATGTAGAAGGTGTCAGCATGTTGGGAGGTAACCTCAGGTAAGCCTCTGTATCATGGCATTGGAACATGTAATTATAACTTTCACTGTCAGCAACAAGCTCTTAAACAGACATTTGGATTTATTTCCTATTAGGCTTCCATCTGCAATAGGAGCTTTGTGAGTTAAAGTAATGATGCAGAGCAATTTAATTGTCTGTACTCACTGATAAATTTTTGGACAGGACTCAGATAAGGAGAAAAAAAAACCTCTTTGGAACTCTTGGATAGGCAGGATTGCTTTTCTGAACACTAATGGGGAGATTTTCAGGAGTGGTTTTCCTCTAATTCCACTGGAATTACAGTCAGACTTGCCCTAAATGATTATGAATAAACAGCACATTTTGCTGGGAGAAGAAAAACAGATGAGTTTAATCATCTGTCCAGATTCAGCACCCCAACCAAGAGAATAAAAACAAGCACAGATTAAACAAACAGTAAAAAGTGATATTAGAGATGGTCAGGAATGCTCTCCTCCCCCTCTTCATTTTCCCAGCTGAACTTCTCAGTGCATCCTGTCTGCAAACAGTTCTCTGGGACTGGGCTTGCACAGACAACATCTTGCCAAATTCTCCAGAAATAGCTGCACTTAAGCTGAATTTCCATGTGTTTTCCCCATTAGCTACACGGAGGAGGATCTCAAAATGCTGGCCACTGACATGACAGAGAGAAGGTTCATCTGCAGATCACACACACACAACCCTTGGCAGGACTCCTCTTAATTACCACTCAATTAGAGCACACAAAGCAGACCTTCAGCAAAGGATGAGGCACCTGGAGTTTTTTTCTTTATCAATAACATGGCCAAAGAAAAGATGCCACAATGAGTATTAAGTAATTAGCCATTAAACTGCACCAGGAATATTTCTGCTCAGCAATGTACAAGACTCAGCTTTGGTAAACTCCAGGAGAATCCTTATGGAAAGGAATCCAAACAGTGGGGTAAATGGAGAGTAAATCTAACACCTGTCACTTTGTTTCCTCTCTCTTCATTTCTTTCCCAGTGGAAGCCAGAAATCTCAAAGCACAAACCTCAGACTAAACTGCAACAATGCACGTGTAAAGAGCTGGATTGAGTCAGCCCCATTTGTTGGAACAATCAGCTGATTCTACTGATTTTTCCCTCCCATCCTGAGGCACATGAGAGAGGTGCACACCTGCTAACAAGGGGATGTGGCTTTAAAATACTGGATTTCAACCAACTTTGAAAGGAAAGCACAGAAAAAAAGAGTGAAAATTAGCCAGAATTTAAGGGAGGGAAAACAACCAACATTTAAAAGAATTTCATGTAAAGGTGAAGGCAGAAAAATCCACTGTTGATCGTCTCGAGCGCAGCAACATTATCAGTCAAACACACAGGAACCCCAACTGTTGTAGGGAAAAAAGAGAGAAAGGAGGGAACTTTAATTCTCAAGACATGCAAATTGAAACGTGTCATGATTCCTGAAGAAGATAAAGTCCAGGAGAACGGGGAGTGGATTCTGTAAGTGATGCCATTTACAGAAAAAAACACCCCTATCTCGTGTTTCCCAACCACCACCTCGCCAACCCTCCCTCCTGGTTCTGGGGCACAACAGCTGGAATAAATGATTGGTGCTCCTGACCAATTCCCTGGAAGCACTAATCAGAATGCTAATTGCCCAGCCATGGCAACACCTCTCAGGCTGCACTGAGAGTGGAGTCTGACATGCAGCAGTGAGGCTGCTTTTGGCAACGCCAGGCTCCATCCAGCCCGAAGGCGAGCAGGATGCCAGCGATCCTGCTGCACACACCTCTCAGCCACGCCGTGGAAACCTGGGCAGGAATCAACTCCCTAATTCCAAATCTTAGTCTGCTCCATGGCTACTAAGGGTTGCTTTCAGAGCTCTGCATGTGGATCTCCTCCTGGTTCCCTGCTCACTCTCCTGTGGCGGGACAGGAACGGTGATAATCCCTCAGAAATTGTTATTAAATTAATCCCACTTAATTCAACCTACTTCCCAGGCAAATTTTAATTAGAGATACAGCAAGCCCACAGATAAGTTGCTGAACTTGAATCCTAGGGAGATGGTTGATGTTTCCAACAGCTGCACAGCCTCTGTGTATCCTCAAGCCCAAACAAATCTACCTGAGCACGGGGATTAAAAACAGAAAAAAGAAAAACAAAACTCTGCATGCACTATTTGGAGGTGCTCGTTAAATGAACAGTAGTAAACTTGTTTTTCTAACTTGCCCCACTGCAGATCACAGCCCACAGGAAGCAGACCAAACCTGATGTGTCCCTTCAGCATGTTTTCACAGCATTAGCTTTTAATAAATATAACATACTCCACCCTCGGAGCCGAGCAGGGCTCAGGTTCCAGCAGAAAAAAGTGGTTGTTTTAAATATTTAGATTACATTACAGCTGGGACATTAAAATAAGCAGTGGCTTGTACTGCAGACAGCTATCAGAATCAGCCTGGCAAAATATGTGTCAGCTCCACTGGTGTGGTTGCAAAGTATGAGCTCTGAGGTCTGTCAGCCCCCTGTTCTTACACTTATTTTTATTATTTGTACTGCAACAGTGCTTTCTGATGTCAGCAAACAGAAAAGCACCACAGTGTTAGATGCTGTATAAACATAAGTAGCGGAAGCCTCCAGAAAGTTTATGGATTTCAAGCAGAGGAAACAGGGAAAAGCTGGGAAAAATGAGGGCTATTCTCAGCCTGTACTTCGCTGTGTCCAAGCCCTTTGCTGACTCCAAGCCTAAATACAACTTCTTTTTTCTATTTCCAATTCTCAGTTCAGTGCTTTAACTATGCAACTATCCATTTTCTTCCACCAGGTCACAGTACTCCCAAGTTTCTGCAGGTATAAACAACTCTCCCCTCCAGCCTCAATTCTCCTTCCCCCCCGAAGGCCTCTGTGTGGCTGCTCTCGATCCAGACACCAATCCTAGGACCTGCTCTTGGTAATCCTGATTTTCAGCCTATTACTCCAGATGCATTTGATCGAAGCAAGATGAAACTTGGGGACCTGGGGACACGTTTTAGTGATGGCCTTGGCAGTGCTGGGTTAATGGCTGGGCACAGTGATCCTGGAGGTGTTTTCCAGGCTGATCAAGTGTCTGACAGACCATGTGGAGTGGAACGAAAGCTGGAAAGAACCACGACCAGCCCTCTGTGCACTCAGAGTCACCATACTCAGGTTTAAGGGCTGCCTCAAAGAACTAATGAAAATCCAAGCACCTTCACAACTAAACCTACTTATCCAGCTGTGGGTTTTTGAGGAAAGCCTTCATTAAAAGCATTTCCCTCCCACTGCACTCGCTGCAAGTCACACATCTGCACCAGCACTGTCCACATGACAGCGAGCAACTGGCTCAAAAATTCAGTGTATTTCAGAAAACAGGGACTTCACCAGGCTTTGGACAGGCCCCAAAGTGAGTGCCAGGGCTGCCACATCCCCTGCCACGGGCTCCCAAAGCAAAGCTGGCAGCAGCAGAGGAGAAGGGTCATGGATCTCACCCAGGAGGCTGGAACATGCCTCACATTCACCTCCCTGGTCAGCCCTGCCTGTTTACACCCCAGGAGCAGCTGTCCCAGCGTGACCTGGAGCCAGCTCTGGCTGTTACACAACCCATCATCCCTCCCCAGCCTCCAGACAGCCAAACCTGGCCAAAAAGGAGGAAAAAAGTCCTTACAAGAAGCCCACTTGTTGCTCCATCTGCTGCCATCCCAAAGACATTGTCAGTAAACGTGTCACAAAGGTCTGTGTGGGAAATCAGGAGATTGTATGAGCAGCTGAAGCCCAAACCCTTTTTAACCTGTGCCCAAGTGAACTGCTGTGTTTTCCTCAGTCCAACTGGTCTGACCTCTAAATATCTACTACTGATGAAGCAGCCTGAGAGAACGGAGAGGACATAAATCTTCAGAAAACCTGCTTTGATTAGTTCTGCCCACATGGAACTACTCCCTTACTCACTCACCTCTCCTAAAAACACCCCGTTCTCCCAGCAGCATTGAGGGTACAAGGGAATAAACAGGGAGGAGACAGATGCACGTGGGAAAACAAGCACTCAGAAGGAAATTCCCCCCTGGTTGCTTTGTGAAGATTATCTTGCTTGCATTTCAAGACCAAACTTTGCATGGCACACCTCTTTCCTGCTCATCTCCCTGCCCGTCACTGAGGTCTGTACCCTGGGCCATCACCCTGAACTCTCTGGCTGCTCTCACACCCCACCTCCATTCAGCTCTTGCACTCTGTGCAGCCTTCCTGAAGCTTTCCATTCACACAGCGAGAATTCCTCGCCAGACCTCTGAGCCGCCTCAACGTCCCCCTTGCCTGGTTCTGATCCACCACAGCCCCTCTCCGTGGGCATCAATCCCTGTCACAGAGCTGCAGAGATCATTTTCCTGAGCTGTTATTTTTAGCACATGCCCCCTCTCTGCACACTGGCCTGCCAGCTCCATGTTTTCTAATGCAAATAAGAAGCACTTGCCTTCATTTTATTTCTGTTTCAAAAAAGACAGACTCCTACCTGTAACTGCCCTATATCAGCCTCTGTCACCTGCTTGCTCAGTTTTCAAACAAGGATGGTGGTTGGCATCCTTTCATGTGGCTCTTTAGTCTTGAGAGGATCTCCTTAAAAACACCAGCAAAAAAATACCTCATTAAAACCCGTGGTGCAGCAACTACCCAAAAAACCCACCCAGCCCAAATCTATGCTCTCACTAATCCAGAGCACAGCAGAGTCCACCTAAAAGGCTGAATCCTACCTGCAAGCCCTTTTGTCCAGCCTGCTGCATATCCCTGAATTAAGCTTGGAAACAGTTTTCCCAAGCACAGAACTCAGCCCAAAAACTTCCTCTTGAATTTAGACCTCTGTGGCAACCGATAACAGAGACCAGGCAGGAATGAGGCTTCCAGGTTTTCCTCCAGTGTTCCTTTGCTTGCTGGATTTTTACAGCAGCTTTCTTTCAGTGAGTGTGGAATTCTGTGGATACAACACACAAATTTACTGTTTTCCAAATTATATATGCCCAGTGTCCAAATGACACTTTAAACAGCATTGAATCATAGAATGGCCTGGGTTGGAAGGGCCCTAAAAGGTCATCCAGTCCCACAACTGTCTAAGCCTCATGGATTAATGAGCAACTCCTGCTTTCACTTCTCCCCATAAAAAATACCTTGTGGATTTTTTTTTTTTAAATACCTTGTCTCTAAAAGCTTTCCCAATTATGAAATTATTCCGAAGTTCCACAGCTACAGATACCTGTCAATTAGGACTCCTCTTTCTCAGTATGACTCCTCTTAGGGCAAGGGTGAAAACAGAGATGGTGCTTTCCCTCCATGAGAAAAGGCACAAGGAAAACCCAAAATTTCTGTGCAGAAACAGCTGCACCTAAAAGTGCAGTTTGAAAGGAAGCTCTTTTGCTGATACCAAAGGAATGCTCCAAAAGCCACTCCTCAGAGTACTCCCTAAAGAAGTATAATCAAAGGAGTATTAGTTCACACAATGGAAAGAATGAGGAGTTGAACCTCACCCAGAAGGATGGCAGGACAGACACACTCTGGAATTCCACGGGCAGAGATTGCACAGCCCCAGGAGAGGGTGACTGAACAGAGCAGAGGAACCACAGCAACGCAGGGAGCGAATATTTATCAGGTTTTTTGGAAAGCCCATGTGTTTCAGGTGGTTCAGCTCTTCCTGTGAACCTCTCCTGCCCTAATCATGTCACAGCACCTGGACCAGAGCTGAAACAGCAGCACCAAGTCTCAGGGTAGGTTATCACACAGCAAAATTAAAACACATCACTTACAGCAATGCCTGGATCATGCACATTCATAATTTCATATTTCTGGAAGTTAATGGTAGTGTTTCACAAGCACAGCTCTGGAAATATCAAATATTTAAAAGCAGACAGATAGGAATTCCTCTTGTAGGATCTGTCACACAGATTCATTATGAATCATTTGGATCCCACACAGCTGTCACAATTTCAGTCATGAGAGCCCAGACATCACAAACTAAAGCTTTATTTTTAGATGGATTCATTAGTTGTCATTTTTCAATCATCACAGAATTAATGGAACTGCACTGTGTGTTCTTGTGTGGCTCTAACCTTACGATCAACACTCTCAGTGATGGGAAGTGACCCCTGAGCTTTCCCCTGAGGAAAGAATCAGTGGCTGTAAGTAACTAAATCAGCTGATGACACAGCTCCTTGTCTATAAAAACCACACCACAAACATCACCTTTTCTAAATTTCACTGCTGGTGGATACTGTCACATTGACGACTCTGAGCCTGCAATGCCCCTGCTTAATTTCCCACCAAGCAGAGTAAAAATAGAAGCTACAAAGCGCTTCCAAGGGTTGAGTCTTAATGTCAGGGCACAGTTGGACATCCTGCATCACAGAAACAGCATCATGTCTACAGATGGAGTCAGCAGGAAAGCCCCGGCTTGCTGAATAAAGGCAGGGCCATCCCATCACGAGCTGGGGAAGAAGTCACCCTTGGGAATGAACTGGCACGGGGAGAAAGTGGTGAAGCAGTAAATTAAACTGTAACCAAAGTTCAGAAGGAAATACAGCATTCCTACACCTTTTCCTGGACTCAGCACAGGTACACAAAACACAGGACTGCTCAGTTCCATAAGATATCCTTGACACAGCTCCATATCCCTGACCCAGCTCTGTTCCAATCCTTAATAACTCTGTCTTTCATGGCTGGAAACCATTCAACACATCCACTGCTTCTGAGCACAATTATTTATTCCATTATTTCGGGATCCAGGAAAAGGCCGTGCCTTAATTACAACAACATGTGCAGAATTGCAAAGTCAGTTCCCGATCACTGGCTTCTCAAGGAAGCTCCAATTCTCCAGGAAAACATTTGCTCTCCTAACACAAGGAGACTGGATGATCCTTGTGGGTCCCTCCCAGCTCAGGATATTCTAAAAAAAGTCAGTTTGCAGACAAGATGATGAAAAAAAAAAAACAAACCCATGTTTACTATTAACATTTACTAAGACAACTGAAATTCACCCAAGTTTTCTTCTAATTTTTCTTTTGATTCCCTATTTTTTAAATATTTAGGATTCAGAGAGGAACAAACATGCAAGGAACAAGACACACAAACCAAAAGCAAACAAAGGTCTCTCTGACAGCTCCGTGGCTTCCAAGAGTCCCATCCACAGAGTTACCTGGAGCTGTCTCAAGGCAAGGGATCCTCACCCAAATGCTTTCAGTAGCTGCATTTGAGAGTATTATTTAAGTGAGACAGAATTTACAGGCCCTTCGCCTTCCATCGTCTCCAAGACAAGGGTTTGTGCGTCCCCGTCACTCGGGGGTGAAGGAGAGAAATTTACGGGCAGACGATTAATTTGAAATCAAACATTCCGTGTCGTTGTTTGGGGGGGGGGGGGGGGGGGGGCG
>JAYRBT010000056.1:5386965-5402381 GCA_036023395.1 Myiotriccus ornatus | reverse complement strand
GGCGGCGCCGACCCCGCTCCGGGCACGGCCGGGCGCGCCCGCCATGTTCGCGGCGGCTCCCGGGGCCGAGCGGGGCCGAGCGGGGCCGGGGCCGAGCGGGGCCGGGGCCGGCAGGTGCCCCGGGGATGCTCCGAGCGCTCCGCCGGCGCCGCGGGGGCTCCTCCGGGATGCGCCGGCAGCGCGGCCGCTCACCCGAAATCCTGGTCCATGGACTTGAAGAAGAACTTGTAGCTGTGCACGGGCCGGTTGCTGAGGACATTTTTGAAATCGGCCAGCGTGACTTTCTCCGGCGGCACCGGCAGCTTCACCAGGTAGGGCGTCTCCTCCTCGTCGATGTGGTAGATGATCTTGGTCTCCGCCATGGGCGAGGGGAGCGGGGGCGGCCGGCCCGGGGCCTCTCGGCCGGCGCTCGGCTCCGCTCACGGCCTTCCCGACAGGAAGGGAGCTCCCGGCTCCCGGGATTCCGCTCCCTGCACTGCTCTCTAGCTGCCCGACCCGGGAACGGCAGCGCCGCCCGCCCCGCCCGCATCCTCCTGCGGCCGCCCCGCCGGCTGCCAGCGGAGCCCGGCCCGGCCGGGGGCGCGGGGGGTCCCGGGGTGCGGGTCCGGGGGTGCGGGGGGTCCCGGGGTGCGGGGGAGACACCCCCCCGGTGCGCCCTCCGCCCGCACCGCCCCCGCCCGCACCGCGGAGGGACGGGGTGGGGAGGGATGGAGGAGAAAGGGGACAGGGATGGGGATGGAGAAGGGAAAAAGGATGAGGATAGGAATGGGAAAGGCAAAGACACGGAGATGAGGAACGGGAAGGAGATGGGGAAAGGAAGGGGAAGGAGGAGAAGGGGACAGGGATGGGAGCAGGGTCGGGACGGGGAGGGGGAAAGAGAAGGGAAGGGTTTGGGATGGGACAGGGAGGGAGGGAGAGGAAGGGGATGGGATGGGGAAAGAGAAGGGGAAGAGAATGGGGATGGGATGGGGAAAGAGAAGGGGAAGAGAATGGGGATGGGATGGGATGGGGAGGGGAAATGGACAGGACAGGGAAGGGGACGGAGAAGGGGAATGGAACAGGGATGGCAAAGGGACAGGGATCACAGAATCACAGTGCCTTGCTTTGCAGGTGATGTATTTGGGAAGAAAGAGTTCACCTTTGTATTTCTAGAAATCCCCCAAAAGATGGCAACCAGAAAATGAACATTTCAGACCTTAGGTCTCGAGGAATCTTTTGTTCATTTAAAAAAATCCTTCTTCAGGTAAATCCCAAGCTGATGATGTTCTCTCTTCTACCCTTTCAAAGGAGGGGGACATTCACTTCTCAGAGTGTTGAGCTGCTCTCTGTGAAAGGGTAAATCACAGCTCAGTGACTGAATTACCTGTGACACTGGAATGGTTTTCTTACCAGCACAAAACAGAGGACCCAACTGTGTTAGTGGCTGCCAGAAGGTTTGTAAACATTATCGCTATTTATTATTTTCAATTTTCTGAAAGTTTAATCATTACCAGGTCCCAGATCCTGACTGGGAACTTCTTTACCAATGACACTGGATAATCCACAACTCAGCAAGGTTTAACAACCCCGAGAAATCAAAACATCATCACCTGCCTGCTGCCATTTCTGGTATAGTGAAGGAATTACAAAATCACAGCCACTGAGGTTCTCCAGCTGATCTTCCTACCACTCCTCACTGCTAAATGGGAATGCTTGTGTGATCATCAAATGAGATAAACAGCAAGGTAAAGGTATGGCCTTAGTCCTTGTCCTGTAACTAGTGATCTGGTGCTGGTTTAAGCCAGGAATGACCAATTTAGTGCATTTCAAAGTAATTTTCAAGAGCTGTTTCTATGTATATAAAAAACTTCTCAGGATGGTTGGTTGTTTCTCACCTTTTAAATTTTGGCATTCTGACAGCACTGAAGATTTCTGTGAAAATATGTGTTCAGCTTTCTGTCCCACGAGTGCAGACACGAGTCAAGGCTCTGCAAGCACCTTGGTGTAGAAAGTGCTCCATCAGCCCCTGAATTCTACCACCCTCAAGAAACTCTGGGCAACTCAGGCTCCCTTTTGGCAGGACTGTAACTCTGGTACAAACTGTATCCTCTGAGGTACTGGCCTTTATTTTGCAGAGTAACACCCACCCCTTTGGTCTCTTCAGCTGGTACTTAACGAGCCCCTGAGTTGCTCAGAGGCCCAGGTGGTGCCCACACAAAGACTGGAGCTGCAGAGAGTCTGCTCTTGCTCCCTGAGCTTCGCTTTCACTCTCGACAACTGAAAATATAACGACTTGTATAATTGTCAGATGACTGCCTTGGAACAGGCATGATAAGACTGGATCTGTGACTCACAAAAAGCTTTCTGTGTCCCCATAAAGCACAGAAGAGAGGAGAAACCCCACTTTCATGTTGCAGTCAAACCACAAGCTAATCCAATTAAAGGGAGGACATAGGAATGCAGGAGACACCACTGGTCCATCAGGGCTAATATCTCGTTTCTTGCAGAGTTCAGGCCTGAACACTTCAGCAAAAAATAAATATGAGGCACAAAATCCCTTGCTAATAGTGCTGTGCTCTCTGTGATAGAGGAAATAGTCTTGCTGGCCCCTGCAGGGAGCTGAGACTGTCCCGAGGCATAAAAGCTGCTCACCCTTCTCTTCATTTATGCAGCAGTGCACTTGGTTACCACACAGGGAATAAGCAAGGCCTTTTAAAAAGCCATCCTTTGAATTATAGCAGTGGTTGTTGCTTGTCTCAGGGAATTCTGAGAGCTCATCACGCTCTGGGTGCTCAGCAAATCGGTGTTTGTGCACAGGGAGGTGACAAAAGGGAAACCAACGCTCTGGGCACCCACTCGGCGATTCCAGGGGGATTTTTCATCCACCTGCAAGAATTCACTTGTAAAAGAACAGAATCATCTTTCCCTGGGAGAACTGTTGGCAAGATTAGCACGGGTGCAGAACGTGAACTGAACATGGAAACGATCCTAAAACAGAAAGAGAAGCGGGAAAATATCACTGCAACAACATCTTTTGGATGTGCTAAAGAGGCTGCAGGCTGCTCCCAGGGTGGGGAATGGCAGGGGGATGCAACCCAAGGCACTTTGCACTTCTGGCTCTGGTCCAAAAGATCTGCAAGGGGTTTTTTTTCCCCGTTTATTCTTCCTCTCTGTGCAGTGGACTTCGGGCAGGACTCAGTCGCAGTAGCTGACAAGGAAATAAAGCCATTAAACACTAGAGGGAAGCAAAAGCTTTGAGTGCAGCTCTGGAGCCTCCTGGGCAAAGCTCCCCGGGGCTTCCCTGGATTTAAACACAAAAAAACCCTGGGGGAAACGACAGGAGGCATTTGCAGTGCCATTCCCCAAACCCCCCTTAACTGAGGAATGTGTGTTACGGAGGGATTTTGCCCTACAGGTCACATGGGAGGGGAAACCAGAAGGATTGAGGACAACTTTCGTGTTGGTTTTCAAATAATTCCATGGGATCTGCACCTCATCAGTTAATTTATTGGGTTGATCCCAGCTCCTGCTTATCAGGACCCAATCTGTTTTCTTTCCTCTGGGTTTCCTAACCTCTTCTTTACAGCTGCAGCACTTAAAAAAAGAGTCACACTTCCTTTAAAAAGGGAAGAGTCCCTACAGCAATTGTCTTCAGAGCAGCTCATCTGCCGAGGGCTACCTACAGACCTCTGCTAAAGGAGTGGTTTTTTGCTTAGGAATGTCTATTCAGGTCTTTATCCTACTTCTCTCAGGTCCCCAGTGTTTATTCTTCCCCTCAGAAATTTGTTCTGTTAATGACTTACAAGCAAGACTGCTCAGACTGGGAGGCAGAGAGGAAATGGGGACAATCTGGACTTCGTTTCAGACAAGTGGGAGACAATGACAATATTTAATTTCAGTGGTCTGCAAAACAGGCCCTGTGGGTGCTAAACCAGCTCCTCCTTGTTCCCAGCTGCTTTCCTGGAAAAATCAGATCCGTTGCCTGGAGACAGGGAAAAGTGACAAGATGCCCCAGCAATAATCCAGCAGAGACCAGTAAAGCCCCACAGCAGCACCAGAGAGGGTACTTAGGATGGTGATTCACCCCAGGGAAGAAGTGCTATGGAATGGCAGGAGACTGGATGGAGTGGGATTTCCAGCCAGGGAAGAGAGCAGTTAATACTTTCAGCAGAGCTGGACAAGCCGGTCGATAATCTCAGTTTGCTGAAGTTTGCACTTTTTTGCCTACTTTTTAGTCCCATATCCTGCTTTGATCCTTCAGATTCCTGCCCCTGCGCCGTCCATCCAGGCAGCAATACAAGCTGTTTCCATCAGTGTCCCTGGAAGAACTCTGGTGCCAGCTGGGAAACTGCTCAGGGGGGTGGAAGCCCTCCAAGAGCAGAATGTGCAGCAGGAACTTCACAAGGTGTTAGTTCTGCAAGGCAAAGAGGAATTTGGGCTGGGAGTGAAATGCATATTCCAGCAGGATGTGTTATCTTCCCTCCTGGGCCTGCAAAATTAAATCCTGTGGAAGAGCTGCCAGCCTTCACCTCTGATGGATGGTTTGACCTCCATCTGCAGCTGCGGATCCGCCCGTTATCCAACACTTTTGGAGAGCTGCAGTTCCTCCGTGGGCCCCGTGACCCTGTCAAATAATAATGCCCCATGTGGAAAGGATACTGGGAGTCACTGGAATAACTTACTGAAGCCAATCTGCACTTTGTAAAGCACTTTAGGATGCTCTGAGGTGAAACACGCTGCACAGCTATTGGGAAGAATTAGCTAATGCTGGCTAATGGCTGAGATAGCATCTGCAAAGAGCAAGAAATAAAACCAACCTTAGCTGGAAACTCCATTATATTCTCCTTTATTTCTTAAACGTTAGGAGAGTTACACAGCGATGACAAATGGTAAAAGTTAAGCAACAATAATAATGAAAATCGATTCAGTTACAACAAATTAAAAAAAAAGAAAACAAGCTTTATGGAGCTGAAAAGGGTCTAGTTCTAGTCTCAGTTTTAACCCCTTTTAAGGTCACTGCCAAACACCCTTTCCTTGTCCCACACCAAGGGCTCACAGTCCACACATTATCCTAAAAGACACTTTGATTTCTCTGCCCTCACTGAGGAGGAACTGCTGTAAAAATTAGGGATTATTACTATTTTAACTAACTGAACATAAAATGCATGTCTCAGGAAGCCAGGGAGGCTGTGAGGAGGCAAAGCCTGCAAAGTGACAGGCAAAGAAGTCTGTCAAGGTGCAGCGTTTAATGGGTACAGGGAGAACATCATTTTGAATAACTCAGGCAAAGCACATTTACCAAAGTGCTACACACTTTAAAAAAAGTGTTTCTCCACAGGAGGCAAGTTACAGCCCCAGATTAGGGAAAGAAAGGCTGAGATGAGAGAGAGAGAGTGAGAAGACCAACCTGTCTGGCACTGCAGCGAGTCTGTGGCAGAGTGGGGACAGAGAGCAGTGGTCCTGCAAACTGAACCCTTTAATTTTCACATGCAAGATCTGCCACATGGCCTTCCCCCCAGTGCCAGAGACTGAGAGAATGCAGAGTGCACCTGAAAGACCCAGATGGCTTCTCATCACTGTTTGAGGGCAAACAGCCCCTGATAATCCCTCTGCATTAGGAATTAAACAGGCAGAACTCTTCAGTTTGCTGTTCCAGTTGTCCTTTTCTCTTTTTTCAAGGGTTTGAAAACACGACTGGTTGTCCAGCAGCCTTGCCTGGGTCCCCTTCAGCCCGGATTTTAACACCCTGAATTACACACTGGATGTGGCAGCTGCTTTTTGAAACCCACTGTTGTGATCAGCAGGCAAATCACTCAGCACATGCCTCTCCTGAAGTGAAAAGGGCCACAATCCCAACTTGATCAGTCCAGGGTTATGCTGGCGTGTCTGACCATTACCCAAATTCCAACTGGTGATCAGAGTTAAGGATGAGGAACTCATAAAGCTCTTCCTAGTCCTTGTTACAGGGAACATATTAATTTTTCTCCCCTTAAGCTGTTTTGCAGCCTGGAAGTCCACTGAAGTATTTAAATGCCTCTGGAGTTTGTGAGGAGCCCCACTTTGAGCTGCTGTCTCTGTGAGCTGTGCTCAGCAATTGGAACTGGCAAGTGAAAATCTCTCCAGCCTTTGACTCACAGACATGAAAGGGAGGGAGAGAGACATTAATGACAATTACTTGAGACTGTGCCACCCTGATGGAATAACCAGCAGAGCCTCCTGCACCTGCAGGAATGCAGCCTGGGTTTCAATCAGCCCCAGCCTAAGGCAGGCTGAGAATCCCTGGCTCTTTTGGGGAAAAGCAGGCAAAAAGGGGCCTGGGACCAACCCCAGACCCTCCCCTCCACTAGTCATGGGTCTGCCCAACCTGAGCACTTTTGTGGAGGTGATTCCTTAATTAAGACAAAGGCAGTTTAATTGCAAATCACAAAATCACAGAGAGCTGTGGAAGGGCTAAGCAAACTAAAAGATAAGGAGCTGCTCAGCTGTAGCTTAGAGAGGCTCACCTCCACCTCCACTTATATTTTGATACCACCTGAAGGCATTAAAAATAAGGGTCCTCACTATAATTATTCTTTCACATAAACCCCACTAACAGAGAAGTATTGATATCTATAAAAACGTCCATGGACCATTTTCCACCCCTATAAAAAGTGGGCACTGAAGTCACGATGCCCAAACCTTCTGAACAGACAACAAAGCTCCCCTGGCACACAGGAGGCTTCACCCACCACGCTTTTGGCAGGGCTGGGCAGCTGAGCTCAGCTTTTCAGGACCATCCCACCCCCTGCAGTGTCCCTGTGACCTGCTGGGAGTCCTCCTGAGCCCCTGGCACACACCACGTGCTTGTGGGAGGAGGGAGACGGGGTCTGGAATGGGATTTTGATGTCTTAAGAGCATTGGCATCAGTCAGACAAGGCACCCAAGTTGGCAGGGGTGAAAAGAAAGGGGTCCTGGAGAGCCTGCCCCCAGTTCCATCCAGTCACCAAGCCCACACACATCCCTTTGCCACTCTCTCCAGACCACCAAAGAGTAGGTTGGCAATCCTCAGCCACCTTCACCCTTGCCAATCCTCAGCCACCTTCACCCTTGCCAATCCTCAGCCACCTTCACCCTTGCACAACTCATTGTCATCGTGCCCAAAACCTTTTCTTCTGTGCCCCAAGGACCATGGGAGTGCCTGGTTTGGGAATGGTGTCACCAGAACACCCCAAGTGGTCAGAGGAGCTGTGCAGAACTGTTAATATTCCACAGCTTCCACGGTGCTTTAACCTGCTGGGATCACAACACTGAATTGCTGCTGATTTTTGGCTCCCCAGGAGCTCCTCCCTTTACCAACCTGCCTGTGCTGGAACCATACCTGTGGTTTGATGTGCACACCAGCCTGGGTCCACCCAAGGGCTGCAGGAAAATCACATCCCAGGCTCCACACAGGAGTCCAGCCCCCTCCAAAGCATTCCTGGTTCTGATCTAACTGACACTGGTATCACAGCACTGTAACTCCATCAGTCAAGTGTCTGCTCCTGCCAGATATGATTTGGTCTGCACTGAAATGAAAACAAACAAGCTCAGAGTGAGAAATACAGAGTTCAGCTTCCAGAGCTCTTTGGAGCTGAACCCAACCTACTCTTGGTCATTTATCTGCCTCCCTTTCCCCTGCAAAATGAGGGGTACTGTCATTTCCCCACTCACAAAATGAGGTGCTTCTACTGCCATTTGTGAGGGCTGTGCTCTTTGTACTTCACCTGGAAGATGTAAAGTGCTGTGTGACACACTGATTTACGCCAGCCCACGAGAGACCAGGCTCTGCTATTATTATTCTGATGGATACACTACATGGGAAAATGCCTGATACAATGATGGCTCCGGATGCAGTGATGCAGGTTGGTTTATTTAAAGCACTAACATCAAAGCAAAAGGTCTGCTGATTCAGCTCATAAAAATCATTGATGCATAAAACCAACAATAATATCAAGAAAGAAAAGGGGAATGGGGGATTGGGAGACAAGGAGGAAAGGCAACCCAAACCCATAAATGCACACGAGACAGTCTAACTCTTTCAAGAAGCATTTGCAAACACCCTCAAGTCTATGTGAAAAAAAAAAAAAACATCTATGGGAACTGGAGGGAGATGGCATTAAGAAAAGTCATCTCCCACGTTATCTATCTTTGGTTGAAGCTTCTGGTCCAGCCAGCAGCTTGGGAATGTCTTCATTTACAATATTCCTTCCTGAAATCTGAAAGCAAATGGAAATGGGAGGTCAGCACCTGGAGAGAGATTTCAAACCTTTCAAATGAGCATAAAAATATGGACTTATCTACGCAGTGACAAGTGACCATTGGCAGTCAGCCATGTCCCTGGTACCCCCTCATAAATATATATAAATAACCCCTCATAAAGCCCCCAGTGAGATGTCCTGTGTATTAAATCATTGCACAGATCACCTCTGAAGAATGCAGGGAAAAGTATCCTGAGAACTCCGGCAGGGACAGCAGGTCTGAGGCAACTCCTGGGCTCTCCAGACCATTCCCTGCTCGGTATCATTTCAGTCCCATTTGTTATATCCTAAATTCCTCTTAAATGAGTCATGGAATCTAGCAGCTTATTACAAGCACTGCTTGACATAAGTGCTACTCTACAAACTGAGGCATAACACTCAGGATTAATACTGGATAAGCAAAAGGAGGTTCAGCCCCCGGGGAGGGAGAGCTGTTTGCTTTTGTTGGATGAAGCGAGTGACTGCCCATAAATTAATTCAGCTCAAAACACTATCTCCAGCACAGTGTTTTCTCCCCAAACAGCACTGCCAGGACATTTTTGGGATCCATCTCCCTCTGAGGTTACAGCAGAGCAGGCCCTATTCCAGCCCTGCCAGGCATTCTTTTCCCAATGAGGAAAAATTCGCTTTGTGCCACGCCAAAAGCTTTGAAAAGCCTAATCACCACTTGCATCTTGTGGCTCCGTGATGAAAGGATGGGCAGGGAACTGGCTCCTCATTCCTGCTGCCATTTGCCAGGGTGTTTATCATTCCTAGCTGGGCTGTGGCTTGGTCAGCTCGCTGATGGGCTGAGCTGCTCCCTCCTGCTGCCCAGCAGAGGGTTCCTACAGCCACCAGTTAGGGGGAAGCAACTCATTATTACCTTTGTCTAAATCGATGTTCTTTGCTGGGAAGCTTCTGGCTTGCTCAGCCTTCTCCTTCAGGATGTTGTTTTTGTAATCTGCGTGAGGGAGGAGCGTGGTTCAGACAGGCATTAGAATATTAAAAGAAAACAAGGGTTTTATAGGCAAGACAGACACGATCAGGCCTTCCTTGATGTACTCCAGGCCTTCAGATTTCTGGGAGTGGAGTTACTCAGCCACTCTGCAGCAAAAGCAAAGCTGCTCCCACCTCAGTTTTGCCCCTGGCCCTAATCAGTTATGGATATTTTGGGTTCCTTCTTCTCCCAGGAGAATCCCACAGATTCTCCCAGCACGTAACAGAAAGCTCTGGATCATCCACCCAAAGCTCACTTTGATGCAGATATCCAGAGGATTTGCCTTTGTTGCAGATTTTTCTCCTGCCATTTTCCCTCCAGGTTTGTTTGCCCTAATTGCTCTCACAGATCTGGACAGAAGGCCCAAATGATCCCTGAATTTGTGACATCCAGGGAGGATGAAATTTGACACATACCCAGCCTGATGTCTTCACTTTTGTGTGGGGTCAGATCTGTTGTGTCCACTGTAAATTCCTTAAGGTTCACATCCTTCCTGTAAAGGGAATAACAGTGGAATATTGTCACATCCTTTAATAACTGTCTCCTTTCACACTTTTTCACAGTAGCTTTTCCAATGGGACTTTGGAAAATTTAATTTATAGTATTTATTCGGTATAGCTGGACCTCTTTTTCTTCCCAATGGGTTTGTCCAGAGCTTAGAACAATGGGCAGTCAATCTTTACTGGAACTTCCCATCTCTTCCACTTTAATAATATAAAATAAAAACCATAAAGGAACCCAGATACATGATCTTGGCCCCAGATCATAGCAGATCTGTGCATCATTCCTATACCACTAATTCCTAATGATGTCTCACAGAACCAGGATCTGTGAATCAGTTCCCAAAGCAGAACAAGAGGAAATGCAATTGCCAAATCAGCCCCACAAACCACTTTCTCCTCCTAACCAAATCCTCAGCTGTTTCAGGTTCTTAATGACAACTGAGGAAAGGGGCCACAAGTTCATTTTTATGCCTTTTAATCCCAAATAACAAACCCTGTAATTATACTCACTCTCCATATTTCTTCACATTATATTCATAACCTGAAAAGGGAGAAGAAACAGGATGAGCAGTGAGGTCCAGTGCAACCAACCCCTTGCTCTGACAACAATAACCCCTGGTATTTTTTCACTCTATTCCTTATTTGTGCTGCTTTACAAGGGTCCCTTTCACAATCCTTCCAACAGCCAGGAATTAGAGCTTCCCTTTCCTTTACCCACCAGCTTCCCAGTGGTCTCCCCAGGTCAGTGGATGACGAGCTATGAGATGCCACAGCCACTGCCAAACTTCCTTTCTTTCCACCTCCCGTTTATCACAAAAATAGGAACTTCTATTTTTGTAGAAATTAGCACACTTCTAATTTTCTCCTCCCTTCCAACAGCGCAACTCAGCAAATTACAAGTGGTATTTGGTCAAAGGTTGGTTCTTGGTGACCTTTGGAGGCCTTTTCCAACCTTAATGACTCTGTGAAATCAAGGCCTGGAAGTTTTTACACGCCAATAATTAATTCCCTCGTGGCATCAGCACCTGCCAAGACTGCCCCCTGTGCAGGCTGCTGGTTTTCCAGAAGGGGGATCCCTGCCTTCAGCAGGAACTATCTGCAGAATCATCCCAGGATATCCCTAAAAGCAGGACAGGGTGGGTTCTTCGGGACTCACCTCTCTGCCGGCGCTTGCGGGTGACGAGCACGACGACGATGAGGAGGACGATGAAGAGCAGCAGCGTTGCCAGGATGTATCCCAGCTGCTGGAAGAAGTGCATCCGGCTCTCAGGGATGATGACATTTATCACATTGTGGCCCCTGACAACATTTGGGTCTGAGAGAAAGGCAGACAGGTTGGTCGTTGTGATCGGCACCCAGAGCAAAGCAGGGTCACACGTGGGGCCATTTGCGGGCACCAGAAGGATATTGAGGGAGAAACTCTTCTGAGCGGCTTGAATTAAGGAGCAAATGCCTGCCTGATTTACAAAAGCTCTGGTTTACCTCAGGTGGGAGATGCCTGTGCTCTTCACAAGACCACGATTCCCAGGAACACGAAGTTTTAATGCTGCACATTCCCTTCCCGCTGCCTGGCCATCGGTGCTTATTGCAGAGGGGAAGTTCAGAGAAAAGTCACCCCCAAACCCAGCCCCAAACCTTCCTGAGGGTAACACAACCCTCCTCTGGGTCCTTTACAACACCCCCCCCAGCACTGCTCAGGCTCCAGACAGAGAAAATATGAAGCAGCCCCTCCCTGCCAAGGGTTATAATTTACGGAGTGGGAGGAATTTTCAACGCCAAAAGAATAAGTTTCCTTTGAAATGAAATAAAAATCAATAAAATAAATAAACCAAAAAAAAACCCACAAAAACCAGCCACAAAGAAAAGCCAAGATTCCATTCCATTTGTGGGTGCAGCAGCATTTCAGTTCCACGGCACGGGGAAGGGGAGCTCGAAAGTTTTACGTGGAACATTTTTGTAGATCTCAAATAAATAGGTCAATGTTTTACACATATAAAGAGGAAGAGACTTCTCTGCCTGCAATAGTCAGAGGAATGGACAAATCCAGCTCTGGAACAGACTGCAAACCCATAAGATTGTGCTTGGAGAGGTTTTTCTCTTCAAAACAGAGCTGAAATGATACTCTCACCCCGAGAGGGAACATTCACAGGCAAGAACCAGGATGGAGTCCTGGCCTTCCATTCCCTTGGGAGTTCCCCCTGCGAATCAGTCAGAGGGAACAGGGGGAAAGATGGGGGGAAATACCTCAAAAGCCACAGTACCACTCAGCAGATGTGTTCTAATGTGAGGAATGTTGACATTTCTGGAAGTGCTGGCACAGTGACCGGTTCCAGTTTGTCAGGCAGTTTGTTTCCAGCGCTTAAAAAACACCAACCCCCCAAAAAAAGTAAAAGAGGTGACAGTCCTAGAAAATGCAAAAGTTTGAGCAACAGGCTCTGTTCTGCTAGCCCAGAGCTCCAGTCCAGCAGCTTCCAGTTGATCCTGGCCCTGCCAGATGCCATGTGCTCCCTGGCTGCACTGCTGGAAACTGCCATGTGCTTTTCACCCCTGCCAAGCTCCAAAAATACCAAACCAAAAAAACCACTTGCAAAGCTGCAAACACTGCTTGTGACAGTTCTGCCCCTGGATCCTGAGGGGCTCCTCCAGCAGCTGCCACAGTGAGGTGGTGCCACTGGAGCAGCTGTTGGGCCAGGAGTCAGCAAACAAAAGCATCCTATTCCTGGCTTTTTTGCTTTCCCACAGTCCTGCAAGGCAGGGTTAAGAGCTGAGCTAAACTTTAGGCAGCGTTGGAGAGGTCACTGTGACAACAAACAGTGCAAAAAGAGATTAAATAACTTTGGGCCTCCTTGGCTTCCTCGAGTAAGACTAAAAATACTTGTCACACCAGTGTTTAGACAGAGCATCACTGGTGGGCCTCAAAGAGCATCATCAGGAAGGCAGCAGAATATATCCCATTTTATAACTGGGGAAACTGAGGCACGGAGGGACAGCTGATTCAGCCACACCAGTGAATTTCAGGGCCCAAAACAGGATCATCGAGGTCACACAGACTCTCCTCCTCACCCTACTCCTACACCAGAATTTAAGCTGAGGAGATGAAGGTTTATCCTGTAATCAGGATCTGATCTCTCAGTACATCTCATGCCCATCTGCCTCCAGTTCACCAACAGGATCTGGTTTAACCACTGAAAAAAAAGTTCTGAAGAAAACTTCGATCATTACTTTCCCAAAGTGTCAAGGGTCAGATTCTCTTGCTGGGACAAGTGGAGAGCTCTCCACCAAGAGAGCTCACAAACCTGGCCACGGGGCCTGTTTTCTGCTCAAGGCTGGCAAAGGGCTGTGAATAGTTCAGCACTAAGCATGAGACACAGCAGAAGCCATTCTTCAGCCTCTTGCTCCAAAGCAAACACCGAGCAAAACTGCTCTGAGTTAGCAGACCTGCACCCCATTTACACTGTCTGCAAATGGCTCCAGGCCTTGGAGCAAGGCCAGGAGCTGTAGCTGCTCTCTGAAACAGCCCATTGCTGCGCTTTTGTCATCTCCTGAGGTTCCATTTACGTTCTATTCCCCAGAACTCCACACAGCTTTCCAGGGAGTGGGGCAGCCCGTCAGCCCTCGGTGCTGCACACCAGCAGGGCACGTCCCTGCAGGCTCCAGAGTTGGAACAGGCACTCGGGGTGTCTCACACATTCCCAGGCACTCAGCACATTCCTGTGTGTGTGTGGTGCTCTCAGACCAGCTGAGGGTTCACCGCCCGGAGGGGCAAAGCTCTTCCAAAAGGTTGCCCTTTCTGAGGGTGGAAATGGCTTTTCCCAGGAAGGAAAAAGTTCCTCCAGCGCCGAGGGCACTGCTGCCAAACTCAGACAGCCCCTGGCAGGTTAAATCACATGGAGGTTCCATCTGAGTCCTGAGCAGGTAGGGAACTATTCAGCAACAGCCAGAACAGCATCCAGGAAAGAGAGGAATAAATTCCTGGGTGGACAACTCCGAAAACAAGATCTAGTTTCCATCTGCACAACGTGATCTGGGGAGGGCTGCAGGCAGGGGTGTTGAGATTTGGATGATCTGGTCTCCGTGTCAGCCCCAACAGCCACCTCTCCTTAGCATTGCCAGGGTTTTCTGGACACCAACCTTAATCCCATGGGGGGAGGTTTAGGTTTTCTGTGACTTGAGAAAGCCAATTTCTAGAGAAGAATAAACCTATTTAAAAATGTATGAAGCGTATCAAAATTCTGTATTAAACAGCCAATAAATATTAAACCACAATGAATATTTTAGAATGTTAATAAAGAACTATGCCCAAAAGACTTTAAAAAAATATTAAACTTGGGATTTTTATTTTATTTTTCTGCCTGAATGAAGCGTGATGGTTTTGAGTTTGGACAGGCTGTCAGATGATAGCTCAGTGCAGTGGAAAATATGAAAATTGGTTTAAGACACACACACACACACAAAAAAAAGCTGAAGGGTGGAGGAAAATTCCTGGGGCTTGATTCTGCACGGTCTGGCACCTTGCACAGCCCAAACAAAGGGGAGAGAAACACTGGTGAGAGTGGTGGCATGTTGTGACAGCGCGGGCAGAGCAGCATCAACCTCCTGCCCACATCCTTCACCCGATCCTAAAAGCAAGGAGGAGAGGGAGCCTGTTCCAAAACCAGCTTGTTTGCCTCGGGGCCTGTCAGCAGTGAGAGCAGAGCCGGCTCAGGACAGCCCTGGAGCAAAGGAGGCAGAGCTGACACGGTGCCACCACAGCACTGCCAGCGGGCTGAGCGACCCTCGGGGTGGGACACTCAGAGACTTCACAGAGTTAGAAGGGACCCTCGAGGACTACGGAGTCCAAATCCTGAGCAAATGGCCCACGCTGCCCTCCTGGTGGATCCTCGCTGCCACGGCCGCGCATCCAGCCCCGGGTGTGCCCCGGGAACGGGAACAGCTCGGCAACAACCCAGCCAGGCGGAACCCAACGGTGCAACCGCAGGCGCCCACCCCTCAGCCAGGAGAGCCGCTTCCAGAGGCTTCCAGAGGCCACTCACCTGCGGCTGGGGCGACGCCGTGGGTCGTGAGGTTGACCACCTTCCTCTCCCGGGGGGGCTCGGTCACGGAGACGCGGTAGATGCGGCGCTCGTGGAGGCCGCAGTAGTGGTGGTGCAGGTGGCACGAGTAGGTGCCCTCGTCGGCGCTCTCCAGCTCCGAGATGCGCAGCGAGAAGTCCCCCAGGGCGAAGGCGGCGCCGGTGACGTTCATCTTGCGGCGCAGGAAGAGGGGCCCGTAGGAGCGGCGCTCCCCGGAGGCGTACAGGTCGACGAGGCGGTCGGCGCGGTCGTGGGGCACCCCGGGGGGCTGCCTGTCCCAGTGCACCACCTGCTGCTCCTCCTCGCTGTGCCGCTCCGTCCAGATGTGGTTGCGGTTCACGCAGGGCAGCGTCACCGTGCTGCCCTCCAGGGCCACCAGCACCGGCTTCTCCCCGTCCCAGAACTCGCCGGCGTCCTCGGCTGCGGGGGCAACACACGCAGGGTCACGGGAGGGACCCTCGGGGGGCATCGAGTCCGACCCTCAGCCCCGCACGGGAACATCCCCAGGAGTCACCCCCTGACCCCCAGAGGAGCATCCAAACCCTCCTGCAGCTCTGGCAGCCTTGGGGCTGTGCCCACTGCCCTGGGGAGCCTGTTCAGTGCCAACCAC
>JAYRBT010000056.1:5363969-5384539 GCA_036023395.1 Myiotriccus ornatus | reverse complement strand
GCCCCTCCTCTGCCCCTGCCCAGGCAGTTGGAACTGCAGTGAGGTCTCCCCTCAGTCTCCTCTTCTCCAGCTGAACAAACCAAGTGCCCTCAGTGTCCTCACACGGCTTCAAACCAAGGCCCTTCCCCATCTCTGTTGCCCTCCTTTGGACACTCTCTAACGGCTCAATCTTTCCTATATTGTGGTGCCCAAAACCGCCCCAATATTCAAGCTGAGGCCCCCACAGGTCAGAGCAGAGCAGGACAGTCCTCTCCCTCACCCAGTGATGCTGGGCAGGGTTGGCTCTCCTGGCTGCCAGGGCACTGCTGACTCATGGCCAACTGGCCACCCACCAGGACCCCCAGGGCCCTTTCCCGGCACTGCTTCCCAGCATCTCATTCTCCAGTTGCCACATCAGAAACTTGACACACCTGTCCTGTTCCCAAGGACACCCTAAGATTGCTCTCGACCCTGCAGTCCTACAACACAACCCTTCCAAAACCCTTGAGCCTTTAAGCAAGGCCACTTTCTTTCCCTCAGAACTGAGAGTTAATCTCCTGCTGCAGAAAGCAGGAAGTACATTCCCTCTCCAGACTAAGAATGGAACGAGGATCTTGGATATGCTGCATCCCAATCCTCCGAGCAGGAAATGCTTTGCTACCCACAAACACCCTAATTACTGGAGGAGCTGAAGCAGCACTGCTCTGCATTTTGCTCTTGAAAAGGAACAACAGAAGGACCAAAACCCAGCTGAGCAGATTGGGGCTCACAGGGTGTTTTTACTCTGAGTGTAGCAGCAGAGGAGATGCATTTTCCCTCCAACAGCTTCCCAGCACAACCAGATCCAGCAGCTTCACTTGTGTGTTACTCAGGGGTAGATTTAAATGACATGGTAGTGGTGGCTGTGTGGCATGGGTGGCACACACTGCAGCTGCCAGCAGTGTGCTTTTAGAGCTGGGCTTAAGGTGTGGTAACTCGAGGCGGGTTTTTAAGTACAGACTTCTCAGGACAAGCTCAGAAGCCGATGTACAGGGCAGGTCCTTGTGGCTGAGCTGAGTGGGGATGGACTGTCACCAGGCATCTGCTGCTGCTGCAGAAGCAAGAGGAAAGTCTGGGAACTGGGGCTGCCAAGAGTAAACAGGCTCCATGCACTGTTTGGCACACGCCAAGGAAGGAGGGAGGTTCATAAATACCCACACTGAAAGAAATCTCTGAAACTCAGGGAATCAGACAGCAAGCAGCACAGTGAGCACAGAGGGGACACGGAGCTCTCAGCCACACCTACCTTTCTTGGTGATGGTGAGCTGGATTTTCACAGTTTCATACAAGTGGCAGTAGTGATGGTGAAGATTACAGGAGTATATGCCTGCATCATGCTCTGCAACGCCTGGTACAGCAGGGAAGAGAGGGGAAGCTGAATCTTTTAATCACTTCATCATTTACAGCATTTCCCAAATCCTTGTATGGATGAAAAGGGCCTTTATACAGCTTAGTTGTTGGGTGGGTTAAACAGAGACAAATCATCTCACTTAATGTAATAATTTGTTCAGTTTGTTTGCTCTTGGAAGGCAGGTCATTTGTATTAACAGATGGAAACAGAAAGCTGATTTAAGTTTAGCTAAAGCAGGCATAGGAAGAACGACCATCGAGTGTTTATAGCTCAGGAAATTAAGTACAATCAAAGGCCCACAAAAAGCCCAAGTGGCTTCCAGGTTGTTACAAATTCCCTTTCAAAATGTGACTGTTTCAGAGGCAATTAAAACACCATTGCCAGTGCTTCAGAGAACCTCACAGAGTCACAGAATAATTTAGGTTGGAAAAGACCTCTGAGATCATGGAGTCCAACCTGTGAGCAATCACCCCCTTGACAGAGCACTGAGTGCCACGTCCAGTTGCTTCTTGGACACCTCCAGTCGGCCGTGAACCCCCCACCCCTCAAGACAGCGAAGAGCTCCTGCCTCATACCTTTGATCACCAGGGAGAAGTTGCCCTCTACGAAGGCGTTCTCGGGCATGAGGATCCTGCCCCGGTTGTAGGAGCTGTAGACACGCTGGTCCCCAGCAGAGTACATGTCACAGAGCCTCTCCATCTTGTTGTCCCCGTAGTAGGTGCTGTGCACGTCCCAGTGCACGACGCGCTGCCGGTCGTTGAGCCGGTCCTGCGTCCACACCATGCGGTGGCTCTTGCAGGGCAGCACGGCCTGGGAGCCCAGCACGGCACTGACGTTCAGCACGGACACCACCACGCTCTCCGGGTTGGAGGCGTCAGCTGGCACTGGGAGCCGAGGAGCAGAGGGCAGAAATCAGAGTGAACAGCGTGAGGACAGGAGAGTAGGACCCATTGCGGATTCTCTCTGCGCATCTTCCGCCCAGAAGTGACCTTCAAGGCCAACACGGGGCACTCTCATGGGCAATTATGAAACATCTTGAGTTGAAAGGGACCCCCAAGGATCATCCAGTTCAACTCCTGGCCCTGCACAGACACCCCAACAATCCCACCCTGTCCCTCAGAGCGCTGTCCAAACCCTCCTGGAGCTCTGGCAGCCTTGGGGCTGTGCCCAAACCCTGGGGAGCCTGTTCAGTGCCAACCACCCTCTTGGGGAAGAACCTTTGCCTAAGAAAGAAATGTAATACATAAATTTACCACACTGATTTCATTCAGTGAAAACAATGGCTGTGATGTCTGTTATCAGGATTGTACACCTGACCTGTCCTACCTACCCTTCCCAATCTTAACTCCCCGTTTAATCAAAGTTTAGAGACACCAGTGCACGGGGTGCAGGGTTCTCATCCATGGAAGTTAACAGTGAAACCACCAGTGCATGCCACGGATTCAGGGTCCCTCGTTTCTTCTCATGATCACAAAACCAGGCAGACGACAAAGATGTCACTCACCTGAGTATGAACACACAGAACCTGTCAAAGCAGATAATAAAGAATGTTACTGACAATAAAAGGAAGAGATAATGACAAACACGCTCAAAATCAGCCACCTCCTCTGTTATTGCTCCATCTATTCCTCCCCTCTCTGTTAATATTTCTGTATTATCTTGGCTGTTTCTCTTCACCCTCCTGGCACACACACTGGGTGCACAGTTAACACTGCAATGCTCTGGGTGACACCGCAACTCTCCCCAGCTCGGGAGACTCAGACCCACACAGTCTGTGCTGACTCAGCAGGATCCCAGAGGTACTCTGTGGTCCCACAATGTAGGAAGAGGAAAGCAGCCTGCAAAAGTATTTCCTAATCCCTTGTAAAAAGCAGAGCCAGCTCTTACTTCTTGAATCCCATCCACTTTTCAAGCGAAGAATTAAGCCACAGAAACTGTGGGCAAACTAGAAGCCCTCAGGCTGTGAAAGACTGGTTACACGCTCAGAGCTGTCTGGGCAGTGTCCTTGGAGCAGGTCAAGCAGAAAACTGTCCCTTGAGTCCTGCCTGAACCATCCCACCACTTCTCTCCTCCTGGGGCAGCTGCTGATGAAACCACCGAGTTCCTGCCTCGCACTGGAGGATGAAAAACTACCAGAGCAGAAGAGGAAACTGCAAACACCACGAGTGCCAGGTGGCTCAGACACTCCACGGGACGTGACAGCAGCAGCTCTACCTGCTGGGGCTCTGCTGAACTCAGGAAGAGCCTGGACACTGATCCAGCAGAGCGAGGATAAACAAAGAGCTCACTGGAGAAATGTGTCAGAACCCACCAGGTGTGTGGGTAAACAACAGCCTGTGGGGTTCACACTCCACTGGCCTCAGTAAGCTCAGCTCGTTATTCCTTTGCACACCTTCAGTATCTCCTGCCCTGCCTCAGCTTCTTTTCCCCTTTTTCAAAAAGGAAGTGACATCTCCTTTCTTTAGGAGCTGGTCTAGCCCAAAATCTGCATGTGTCAGATTCCTCCTTCCTCCCATAAATCCCATTGTCTATGGAGGGGCTTTAATGGTCTCTGTAGAGCCATTTCACAATTATTGCAAAAACAGCAGCCTGTGCCACCACGTTGTTTCCAAACCCTGTGGGGAGTGGCAGTGGCTCCATCCTGACTCCCTGGGGAGCTGCCCCCGTGTCTCAGAGGCCATAATGGCTCAGGATGCAGCAGCACCGAGGTGGCAGCCAAACAAATGAGTTCTGTTCTCTTCTGGGAGCCAGTTTGTTTAAAACCCACTGAGCACCAACGGGGAAAAACATCTGGGCTCATCTCAGAGAGGCAAAGGAGGGAGATGGTGAGCGATGCAGTTCCACCAAGGCTCCCATTAACCACCTGCCCCCACTGGCCTGGGAATGCAAGACTAAGCTTTTCAGTAAAACAAGATTTCCCTTTCAAAGCCCACAGATGGTCAAGCCAGGCTTTGAACTGGGCTTTTATCAAAGTCTCTGTGTCTGTTTATTTTTAAAGGCTTCGTGGGACAACTTTCCCAAGAGCAGAGTCTTCTGCTTTCAAAGAGGATGTCAGGGCTGCAGAGTCCTTCACCACCCAGCCAGCCCCAACAATTCCAGCACCTCCCTGCAGGTAGAAACACGCCCTGGAGTCGGCAAAGAGCAGGAATGTGCTGCCTCTGCAGGAAGGGAAAAGCCTTGTGTCTGGACAAGAAGCCAATCCCCCTCTAGGCCCCGGATGGGATCCCTCAGAGATCTGCCCAAACTTTCTGACAGGCAGCTCAGATATGAGCTCAGCTTTAGAAACCCTTCCCTGCTCTGTGTGCTTCACCTTGGCTCCAGGCCCGTGGAAGAGCTTGGGGAGCCTTTCCAAACACGGAGCTGTTCCTCCCTGCCAGACATTAACACTTCGAGGGTGTGGTGCCTCTCCAGGAGGGACCATCCCAGCAGCGTGCACAGATCTCCTCCCTGCCCATCTTCACTCACTGTGTCGCAGCCTGATTTCTGCGGGGACAGCAGGACTCAAAACATCAGGGCTGCCTGGCACAAGGGACAGTTCATCTCCAGAATACACCTGTCAGAGATCACCCATCCTCAGGGGGGACACCTTTGCCTCCCCACAGCTTTGCAGCAGCCCAACCTGCTATTCCTGCCCTGGGTGCTCCCCGAGCTCTGCCAACACGCTGAACCTCGCTGGGGAGTCACTGGGCTGGCTGGTGCTTCTGGAATACAAGATGTGGCCTCTCCTCCTTCTCCTCAACCCACCCCACACACTTGTTCTCTGAGCCACTTGAGCCTTTCTTGTCCCTACGACTGAACCCATAAATTGCCAATTCCTAAACCTTGCCTTGAGCAGAAACTGGGCATGACACGGAAAGTGCATTAATCAGGGACCAAACTGAGAACTCCTCACCTTCCCCCACCTCAGTGCCGAGGAGTTTTGAGGGGCTCAGGTGTTCAGGCACAGCCTTCCACCAGCAGGGCTGGGAGGGGCAGGGGGTCACCAGTCCCCATAAAGCTCCTCACTTCCTACTCTCAGCACGCTGAAAGAAGCCTCTCCCCGCTGTTCTTAGACCTGTGTTTGGTCCTTTGGTCACAGGGACCGTTCTTAGAGCCCAAAGTGCTGCAGGTGTGGATGTGCTGGGGCTTTGCAATTAATCCTCAAATCCCTTCCCGCCACCCAAGCCTCACTGGGGTGTCTCTGTTGTCTTGGGGGCGATGAATCTGCTTTCAGCTCTTACAGAAAACTGTGATTAAGGAAAAGGTACGAGCCATTCTGTTCTTTTAGGCTCATCAGACTTGTCCCCATCCCTTTCTTGCACCTTACCCAAAAGCGAATTCCTATGTCTGAATGTCCTAATTCTGACAGGAGAAAAACAAACCAAAAAAAAACCCAAAAACACCCACACTTCATTTTTTAGCTCCATCTGAACACTCAAACACACACACAGCAGCTGGTTTTGCTTCTTCAGAAGTACAAAATAAGTTTGCATTCCGCAAATCTAACTGTGTGAGGTTTACTGTACTCACACTGAAGCTTATTGTCTTTGAATTTGCTGATCAGGGCAACTGATAGGAAAAAGCAGATTGCACAAACATGCTGAACAGAGCAGTGCTTCAACAACCTCAAACATTTCTCCTCTCCCCAAAAAGCAGGAGAAATCCATCATTCCCTCCCTTCCACAGACAAAAACACAGCTAACTTAGGAATCTGAACACAATCTCACAAAGACAAGAGTTCCAAATCTCCCAGCAAACCTCCAGCCTCGTCCTCTGCAGCTGAAACACAACCAAGTAACAGCTCAGAACTTACTTTGCTGAAGCAAAATGTGCCACAGGAGGAGTTTTACAAGTTGCTCCATTTCTTCGGCTCCTCCGTGTTTTCGTCTCTCTTGAAAAACAAGTTGAAGACTTTCTTTTTTTCCCTTAACTTTTTTTTTTTTCTTTTCTGTAGCTGGAAAACACTATGACCTCATCAATTTACATCCAGAAAGCTGTGGACAGCAGCTCATATTCTGCAGAGTTACTCCACCTCCAACTTCCAACTCCCCTCCTCCCCTCTCTGCTCTCACTCCACCTCCTTCCCTTCCCTCACGCTTTCTGCAGATCCCTCTGAACTCCCTCCCTTCCCTTTCCCCTCCCTCTGGGTCTTTCTGATCTGCCCCTGACTTTGATGTCAAAGTTTTATCGGGTGAAGTTGGTCCCACACAGCTCTGGGCTCACAGAACAATCTTCCTCCCTCCCTCTTGGGATGGAACTAATTTTCCTTGTGCTTTACTTGATCCAGCTGTTCCTGCCTTTGTCTGACACTCATCCAGCTGTCTGCTTGAGACTGGATTTATTCTGCTGCCTTCAATGGCTTTTTGATCTTTGTCTCCTCATATGGTTTTACTTCAAGCTCAAGTCTCCAAAGGCAACCTAGAAAACAATATTTACTCTGTCCTGTAATTTGTAAGTGAGGGCTGGAGAGCAGCAACAGGATAATAAGGCCTAACAACCTAATCCATGCAGGTGACTGAATTAGCCAGGAGTCTTTTAATGCAAGACTTGCAAGAAAATTACAATGAGTATTAAGTCAGGAAATAGTGTAGCTGCTGTTAGTGTATGTTAAAAAACACAATATGGTAAATTTTTTCTGTTTTCCTGCATTCTGTTGTTAGATTATTGTTGTTTATTGTTAGCACCATTTAGTGAATTTAACAATAAAATCAAATTAGTCATCAAGTGGAAAATGTTGGGGAAAGGGAATTAAAACTTACTGTTATTAAATGCCTGTCTGTAGATCAAAGCTAAATACATGTGGGACTCTGTAGCAGAGTTTAAAAACACAAGTCTTCCCATGGCATCCATGGAGATAAACTTCATTGCCCCACTTCAATTTTTCCTCTTGACATTTTTCTGTCTCTCTACTATACCAGAAAATAGATTTCCTCTATCCCAAGGGGAAAATGTTTCAGGAAAGTGGAGGGCATTATAATTATGACAAAACCCTAAATAAACATCTAAATAATTATACACTGCAACCATGGAACTTGGGAAGCATCCAGTCTAGATCAGCAGCAGACAGTACCAGAGACTTCCAAAGACATTCCAAGAAACTGGAGCTATTAATATTATTATTATATAATATGACCATGAAAAGAGCCTGCTGTTAATTCCAGCAGGTTCTCCCCACTGCCCAAAACAGATCCAGAAAACTGCTGGTTTGTGTCTAGGGACAAATTCTGAAATAATCTGCAGCTGAGAACCCCACAAAACTTCCCTGCAAACTCCAGCTCTGGCACTTCTGGGAAGTGGGGAGGTCTGGGGGGAACGAGGTACCAACATTCCCTCACTCCACGTTCCCACACTCATCACCTGAGCTGCATCACCACCTCCCTGCTCACAGGTCCAGCCTAATTATAAACCCTTTCCAAACCCATCAGCTCGTCTCTGCAAGCCTCAGGAATTCCCATTAGTCCAATTCCATAAGCACCTCCACGCAGCAAAGGTTCCTGCTCCCCTGTGCCCCTGCAGGGCGAAGCTGCTGCCAGGTTCTCAGGTGTCACAACCAGAGCAGCTGAGGTGCTGGGCTGCTGCTGAGCCAGGAATCTCACGGAAGAAGGAGCCTTTCCTGCTGTCTCTGTCAGCCCAGGGAGCCACACCAGGCTCAAATGTGGCAGCCCTTTGTTGAGCTGCGTCAGAGCAGAGCCTGGAAAATGTTTGGCCGGGAGGCAAAGAGCTGCTCCCAGCGCACAGCCAGCAGACCCAGCACCCTCTCCTTCCTTGGTTTCTCTCAGCCTCAGTCAGAACCTTCCCGGCTGCAATTCCACGTGTCTTTTCCACCTTCCCCTCTGCCGGCTTTGGCACTGCAGAGGTTACTGCCTGGTTCTTGCAGGGCTTCTGGGAGGGATGCAGATTGCTGTGGTTGTTGCTGTCATGAACTGGATATTTCCTGACTGAGAGGAGCCAAGTCCAGGCTGAACCCACTGAAGTCTCCTAAAGAAAATCACCCACTGGAAGGGAAGAGCAACAGCTTCTCTGGGGTCCACAAAGAGAGGAGCAAAGGGACACAGGAGCCTGTTTTTGCTGATCTCTGACTTTTCCTCACTCTAATTCTGCACAGTCCCCGCTTCCTAGAGCTTTGCTCCTCCAAAGAAATCCTGGAAGAGCAGCTGTGTCAACATCTCGCCCGGTCAGGAGCTGAATTCATAAGTCGATTCTCCACGGAGGGTGACCTGAGCTGTCTTCCCCAACCTTCCTCCTCCCTCGCTCTCAGGGGAATTTGGGTATTGATTCTCACAACAAGCACCATCCCTTGGCTGCCCACTGCCTCCCGTGGAGCTGCCTGCCCTCACCACAAAGCCTGACCGAAGCAAACAACCCCATCCAGGCCAGGGGAAGGCACCTCCCAGCAGCCCTGCGGTGGGTTTTGCAGGCTCTGCACCTGCCACCCTCGTCACAGACCAGCCCAGCGGCAGGGGAAAGGCTCCCACGTTTCCGGAGTCACCCCTATTCCAGAGATGGAAGATGTGGCACTAGAAAATGGGTATTCCCCATCCATTTCAGATATGAAATGTGGTGACTTGGGTGGACAGAGCCCTGCCAAAAGACAGCCCAGGGCTCACAAGGTAAAGGTCTGCCAGGAAGTTTCCTCTTCCCCACCTCTTCCATTTTTAACATTTTCGGTTTCAGGCTGCACTGAAGGACCCTCCCAGTAAACTTGAGTTGAAGACCATCAGTCAGAAAAGCTGAGCAAGTATCAGATCAGGGAGAAGGTGTGATGCCAGGAGGAACCCTCCATCCTTTGTTGCAATTTTGAGGACCACTAACCCCGGGAAACAGGAGTGGAAGTAGTCACTTCCCCCCCCATCTTCACAGCTATGAATACATGTATTAAAAAGGAATGCCAGGATTAATTAACACAAATTACAGTACAAGGCCCTACATACAGGATTTGTCACCACTCCAGGCTTATTATGAACAACTTCTTCAGACCTTCTGTAAACACAGAAATCCACCTTAGAGCAAGAACTGTGAACCAAAAGGACAAAACTGAAACCCGACCACAATAACAGGGCTGTGGAGTGAAGCCTGTCATTACTGCAGTGATGTAACAAGCCTTGCACCTCTCAGCCCCAGCATTACCAGGGCTGTTCCCCAGCCGTGAACACCAAAGCCCCTGATTTGCCTTCTCTGAAGAGGCATGTCCAGAATGACAAGTTTGAAGGTCTGGCCAGATGTTTTTCTGCTTTGTTTCACATCACTGGAGTCCACTGTAACCAGCAGCCTGAGGTGCAGCTGCGGGGGCAAACACGGCTCTGGTGTGTGAGGCGGGCAGGTCTCTGACACCCTTTGTTCTGGGGGTGTATGAAATGATATCGTGGCAATAACTGACTCCACCACCTCCCTGGGCAGCCCCTTCCAAGGCCTGACCACCCTTTCCATGAGGAAATTCCTCCTGATGTCCAACTCAAACCTCCCCTGGAGCGGCTCGAGGCTTCATTTTGAAGCAAAATGAAGTTTCCCAGGAACACTCCGTGGTTTTGGGGGCTGTCCTTTCCTCAACTTCTCACTCTCTTGAATCTCCAGCTGGAAAGCTCTATTTCCAAGGCACTGGAGCATAAATTAATTAATGTGACAGTCCAGGTATGCAAGGTATGTAGTGAGCTGGAATGCTGAGAGGTTTCTGATGTGCTTAACCTGCTGAGCTGTGCAGATTGCCCAGGACAGACCCTGCCACGCACAAACGAGGGGTTAAACTGCAGCATCCAAGCAAACTGAAGGGATTAACGTGTTTGTGTGTTCTTCCAGCACTGCTGTCCTCAAACCAGGTCACAGCTCTGCCTGCACCCTCTGCCATCAGCACCTCCCGAGCTCTGTGGTTCCTGCAGCAGCTGGATGGCACAATATTTAAACACCCCCTTTGGCCGGGAAGCAGCTCAGCTCCAGATTCCTGGGATTCATCTCAAAACCATTATTAATAGGAACCAGTTACAAAAACAGAGAAATTGCCCAGGAAACCAACACAGATTACTTTTTCTTTTTTTTTCCCCCCCCAGACAGAAGCTACCCAAAAAAAACACTGACCAAGGAGAGATGGGAAAACAACAAGCAGCAAAGCAAATCAGGGGTGGAAACAGAGACACAAAGAAGCACCTCACTGACACCCACAAAACAGGTGTAAATTACAGTTTTCTCTTAAGTTTAATAATGTTGTGGCATGAACCAAAGTGTTTGAAAAGGTAATTCTGGAAAGTCGGTTCTCTGTAAAAATAAATTTTAGTCAAAAAAAAAAAAATTAAGTAGCTTGCCATGGTTGTTTCAATGTCTTTAAAAACTAGACAACCTGAAAACGCAGTAAATGTTCTTTTCCTGGTCCCTCACTCATGTGTGAAGGCTCTCTCTCGGTGGTAGCACACTTGTGTCTGTCCCACACAGCACAGGCAGCTTCTGGGAGGAAAAGTCTGCAGTCTAAACAGACAGGAGCAGGAGGGAGACATGGAACACAGAAGGAAATGACTCACCCAAATCCACAGAGCAGAGCAGTGGCACAACCGGGAGCAGAGTGCGAAGCAGCTGCAGCCCAGGCTGTGCTACCTCAGTCGGGCTGTGCTGCCTCTGTCCCTCCGGGAGCCTGGATGGAAATTATCTTTTCTAACTTTTATCTCATTTAAATTATTAAGTACTCTTGTCTCCCAGTCTATTCTGAGAGCCAGCAGTGTCATCAACAGAGTATTTGCAGGTATGAGCTCCAAATCACCACATGAACCATGAAGTTCCTGAGGGGATGGAAAAATATGAATTGATGTGAACTGAGAAATATGAGCAAGATCTGAATTGGAGTTCCCATCAATCAGAACTTCAGCAGTGGCTTTGCATCTGTTAATCTTCCCCTAAGTGACAGGATCGCAGCAGCAGCGAAAAACTGTGTTTTGCTGGGGAAACAGGGATTTTTTTCAGGGCCACTTGCAAGTGAGTGCCCCCAAACCTTCCAGATCTATACCAGGACCCCCCCAAATTAACTTCAGAATATCAAGTGCCTGAGACAAAAGGGTGTCCAACCCATGACACGGGACTGAGTCACTGCCATGTGGTTCTGGAGCATCTTGGCTCGTCCAAATCCACGCTGACTCCACCGGGCCCCGCTCTAGGGGACAGATCCACTTTGGTCCAACTTGGCAGAGGGCAGACAGAGCCGAAGGTCCAGAGGAAATGACTGAGGGATCAAATCACCGCCCTGAACTCGGCTCAGCCACAGTGTGTTTGTCTCAGAGCTGGGAGAGAAAGCAGCAGCTCAGAGCTGTGACATTCCACCTGGCTCTTACTCACCCACCTTCTAAACCCTGAAACTCCACATGGGCAGACCTGGGTCCCGTCTCTCAGCAGCTGCAGGGAAGGGGCCTGCATTTTGCCCACTCTTTCCTTCCACATCTCAAGACATGGAAGTTGATAATCCTGCAGAAGGCAGGCGGGTTCTGAGGAAGAAAAAGGAGAAGCAACTGGACCAAGGGCCACCAAAAAAACAGCGCCCAGAACTCCTGCATCACTCACCAGCATTCCAGATCCATGGCCCTGGAGCAGGCTGGCCAGGGGCACAGCACAGCATCTCCCTGCTGGGCAGCACTGGGGCAGGTTTGGCTAACCACAAGCAGCCAGCACTGCTTATTTCTGTGAGCAACAACAAAGCCCTGGGAGCGCTCAGGGGAGCAGGCACACTCGGAGAGCTGCATTTTGTGTCCCCCTCCCGACCACCAGCACCGTGCCCCAAACCACACCTTCTGCTCTCCCTCTGCACGTGGGAACAGCGCTCTTGGCACGAGGAGCTCTCACAGGGGAACCTCCAGCCCTCACACAAATTGCAGCCCGTCTGTTGCACCCGCCCAAAGTAATTAAGCAGCGGCACTCCAGGCACACCAGCTTATTTTGAGATCAGAAATGACGGGGAAAGGGTGGAAAAATTAATGGGTTGGCTCTGAGGAGGGTGCTCAAAGGGGCCTCCCTGAGTTCTGTGACTTACCTCAGGCTTGCAGGCCATTTCATTTAAAATAAAAATACTTCTGGTGCTCTCCATAATGCAATATAATCCTAATTTAGACACACAGATATGGAGCCTGGCCAGCTTTTGAGGGCAGCCTGTGTGAACAGTGTATTTGCTCAGGATCAGTTCAGGAGAACTCTGGCAACCATCATTTTAGCTAAAAAAACCCCAAGGTGCTGCTGGCTTTGCCTCCCTTAGAAATGAAATCCCCACTCCACAGGAGAGCAGCCTGATGACACCACATTTAGAAGTGCATATTCCTCCATCAGGACCAAGTGGAAAGGTTCAGGTGACTCTGTCCTGGCAGCCCTACTCCAGAAGGAGCTGCTCCTGCACTGAAAACCATGGGTGGGTATTTTTGTTTTGTTTCTGCTCCCCAGCTCCACAATTAAACACTCCAGGAGAAGGTGTTGCACCCAGATATCGTTATTTTCCTCTCATTTTTTTTTTCCACAGCAGCAGTTTTTTGCATGAATTACTCCTGAGAGAAAAGCCTTTCCCCCCTGCCTCGGCTTCCCCAAGGGGTGATGTTATAAGGCTGAGCCCCGGGGGGAGCAGGCACACGTTTTGCCCTCGGGATGGACCTGCTGATGCTGCTGCTGGGCAGGGTCCAGCTGGCTGCCCCTGCAGGGACTGGCTCCCTCCGTGCTGACAGCAGGGAAAACCCCTGGCCAGGCAGGGAAGGGCTCTGACTCAGGAGCACCCGGGCAGGGGGGCTGGTGAGTAACTGCTGCTGCTCACACACCTCCCTTCGCTGACCAAAAACTCTTACAGTCTCCTCTACCACCTTCTTCTAAGGCTGCTTATCCTCCAGCTTTAACCAGTTCCTCACTGGCTCCTGATGAAGCTCAGCCAGAACCTTCTCACCATGGACTGCTAATTCCCTTAAAACAAACCTCTCACATCCCAAGCTATTAGTTTTTTACCTGCTGTGTCATTTCTTTGCTCAGGACTCCACATCTTTGCCTTGACACCAGGCACTTTGCAAGTGGGAGAGGGACTCTGAGGTGCTCCAGCTGCTGAGAGGCTCCAGGAGGGGTTTTTTCCAGACCTGGACACACCAAAGGCAATGACAGTCCCTCAGCACAACACCTGCCTGAGCTGCACCAAGCCTTGATTACTGAACAAGGGAAAAACCTCGTTTTACAACCAATATTTCACATTATTCTCCTACTTCCAGCTAAACTTTAGCCACTCCCATTTAGCCCTGTTTCCATTTCCCAAGGGAACAAGGCACCTATGGTTAGGTGGCCCCACAGTCCATCCAACCTCCTCCTCCTCCTCCTTCCCATTATTTTGAAACACAACCGAAAATTTCAGCTGCATTCAAGGGGACAAGTCTCAGTTTTATAGTTCCTAGTGCCCAGGCAGGGAGCAAGACTGAAAAATTCCCCTAAATCAGGGAGCTGACGCAAAAGTGACGTATCAGATGGTCTTCCTAAATTCCCTGGCTCACAGAACTCCCTGTTGCAGTTTTGTCCCTGTGCTTTACAGGGAAAGCCAAGCAAGAATGGATCCTTCCACGGGAAAGCCAGCCCCCTGTGTTTGCTCAAAGCCAGCTCAGATGTCTGCAGGAGCTACAGTTATCGATATTTTATTTATTTATTTAGAAATCAGCAGGAAAAACAGACCCCACTTTTCAAACCCGCAAACGCTCCAGGTGAGGGACTGAGTGCTGTTATTTTTGGAAGAGGAACCATCAGGCTCAGCCCAAATGAACCCAAACCAGGATGTTTTCCCAGTCAGAAGAGAAATGCCAACAGCAGAGCACGGCTGGTGAAAAGAAAAGATGTCATTTTAGCTGTCCACAGGTGCTGTTTGTGAGACCAGCCAGTGGAAACAAGCCTGGTTTGTTAAATTTGGAACCCCTGGAGCAGGGATCAGACCCAGTGAAGCAGAGCTGCCTTCAGAATGTGAGAAGGCCCCAGAGCTGTTAAAAGCCAACAAACACACACCAATATTTTGACAGTTTTTCATATGAAAGTGTCTCATTTAACACAGGCATGAGCTCACCAGGGTAAAGGTGGCCACTGTTCCTGCTCAGGAATTATTAGGCAAGGTCAGGTCCTATTAATCCCCTGAAAGGTGTTTTGTACACCAGGTGCTCATGAGCTTGCCCTGACATGGGTTAACCCACTTCTTTCTAAGACTGGTCTTGAGTTTACTAATGGAAGAAAGAACAGTTCCCACAATATAGACATGGAAAGAACTTGGGCTTCCAGTCCCACAGAAATGCTCCTCTCCCTCTATAAAATCCAAAACAAAACCAATCAAACAAAAAAAGCCCACAAAGAAAAATCCATCAAACAAAACCCCCCACAATAGAAAAACAAACAAAGGCAAAACCCCACAACCCCCAACAAGCAATAAACCCAAAGAGAAATAAACCACGCACAAGTTTCCCCCAAAAAACCCCAGACTCCAAAAAATAACCAGGTTCACAGGCACAGCACAGAAGCCAACACAACAGGAACACAAAAAAGATTTCCCTTTCCATTTGCTGCTCCATGTGTAGCTTCCCTGAGCATCCCACAGCCTGCCCTCAGCACTCCCAACACACTCCTGGGAATCCATCCATGCCTGTTCCCATGAAATCTTTTCTACAGACCCCGGACCATGAGGGGTTATGGTTAACTTGGGCACGGAGAGGTAAATTAATCGCTAAATGATGCAATTTTTACACATTTTAAATGTTTCTACTTTCCACCCATTTGGGCTTTAATCCTTGTTGCCAAGGGACCAACTTCCCTGGCTTCTTGATCTGCCCTACAATAAAGGGGGTGCTCCTTTTATAAAAAGTTACTTGAAAATAATTTTCTACTTCCCCATCAGTATCACAAATCCCCTTCTTGTGCATCATTCCTAAAAATGCCCTGTCACTGCAAACACCTCATGTCTGTGAGCACTAAACTATGCAAAGCACTGGCAGCTGATCCAGGCCTTTCCACCCCTGTGCCAAGCAAGTCTATCTGGGACTGTGTTAACACAATAGTTGAGGAAAAAGCTGCAGGAAGCAGTTCCTTTGCATTGCTTCCTTTCCCATATACAGCCAGGCCTGATCCTCAGCTGCGAGTTCTTCTGGATTCATCTGTGTGGCTGAAAGAACTTTTATTTTATGTCCAGAAGCCTCCAAAACACTTCAAGAACCAGGCTGATGGAACTGAACACCACGTTTCCTAGAGAAGACTCCTAAAAATGCATTTAATTCTTACCCTGCTAGGAAACACTGCTATCCAGGCCAAGGAGACCACCAAAATTTCATCTGCCAGGAAGCTTTATTTGCCAGCACTGCAAAGAAATGGTGTTTCTGCCACATCCAGCCAGCAGCCACTGCCACCACAGTGCTGGGCTCCCACTTTTCCAAGAGGGAGAACACTCTCTGAGCCTGCAGTGGGATGTTTTGGCTAAAAGAAACAGAATTCAGAACTTTCAGCCCTTCCAAGTCAGCTGACTTCCTATTTTAGAGCCAAATCACTTCAGCACAAACCTGATCACTGTGAGAAAAACCATTAAAGTCAGTGTTCTAAGCTGAGCTCACTGGCTGATTTGAAGTGCATGCAATGCAAGAATTAAGGGGATAAAGCATGAGAGAAACCAGGTTTATAGAACCATTTTGAGGGACCTTTCCAGACCAATGACTGACACAAAATCACCATCCCCCTAGTTATCTCCAACCTCTGGAGAGCACAAATTTGTCTCAGCAACCTCCTGCTTCCAACCATTTCCTCTCAGCACAGCAAAACAACGAGACGAAGGAGAAATCTTCCAAGTCTCAAATATTTTGGGAATTGTAACAGTCAAACCTTTCCTGTTTTGTTCCTTTTTTTTTTGTTACCACAGCTACACATGCACAGACACATTCCACCAAGTGTGCAGATGTCTTGGAGAGGAGCAGCAGCTCAGAGCGAGGCTTTGTGAACAGGATCTCCTGGACTCGTGCTCCCTCTACAGAAAGATTAAGGGCAGCTTCTTTCATCTTGTCTGAATCTGTTTTAGCAAAGGGAGGGAGTTTCAAATGGCTCAGGAACATTAAAGCAGAACAAAGGGAATGCACTTGCAGGGCAGCTTCCCTGGGCACTGCACAAGGACCAGCCCAAAGGAGCTTGATTCTTATTCCCTCCCCTCTCAGAGGTCAGTTCACCCCATGGATGCAGACAGTTAAATCACACTGAACCACCCAGGACTGCCTCAAACACAAACCCCCAAAGCAGAACCCAAACCAGAGCCCAGATTTAAAGCCCTCTGTCAGGGTTTATTTTTCAGACACCTGTATTTTTTTACAGCTTTCACGACCCTCTTCAACCACACAAAACCAGGTGATTATCACCAGGGTTGTCTCAGGCACAAAAGTTTTTGTAGTTCAATAATTAGCTCTGAGCTTTTATTGATACCAAGATCTGGATGTTCTGTATGACAGGGATCAATCAAAGGGGGAAAAAAACCCCAAACAAACCAGTTTTTTATTAGCACAAAATAAGAGCACAAACATGCCTTTAAGGTTGTCCATGCAATGCCTAAGGCACGTGCACACCAAGGCTTCAGGTAAAGCTTTTGCAGATACAGAACACATTCTATGGGATTCTGATCCAACTCCCATCTCCCCAGAACTCTTAGAAAACACCAGCCTTTCTGAAATGAGGCTACTAAAGAACGCAGGTTTGAACTTTTCCAAATGCTTGTGTCATATATACAATCAAGAGGAATTCTTCCACTCGTCCCATCTCCCACAGCCGACTGTTCTTACGTTCTAATGAATCAGACAGGAATTCCAGAAATTCAGCTGCAGCCCAGGACACCTCTGCTCAGACAAAGGAGCAGTGCCAAACCACCACCCAAGAGCTCCCACCACTCCTCTGGGGAGGAGAAAGCATATTGCTGTCAGTTCTGTGCTTGGAAAACTCCTTCCTGCTTATTTCATCACATTCAGAGAAAGGTTAAATGTCATCCACGTACTGAAATATATAATTTTTTTTTTTAATTACAATTACAGGTCAAAACTCGTGACAGGTGGGTTTTTTATCGCTTTGAGCTCCTCAGGAATATCTTGGGTGTTTGCCATCCTGCAGGAGGGCCTTTCAAACCTGCCCTTTTCCAGATGCGCTCCAAATCTTTCTCGAATTTTATCTAAAACAGAAAAAAAAGGTTAACACAGCCCAGAAGCAACACCTGAATATTCATTCACAGCCACTGCCCACATGTCCCAAGCACAGTCTAACACACACAGGGGAAACAAAGGCAGCTTGTTTTGAGTGACAAAATATTTAACCTTGCTGCAGACAAAACATTAGATGTTAAAATGCACAAGGATCTTTGTAGCATTATTTTTAAAGCCTTGTGCAAGACAAAGTGAGAAGATGGACAATGAAATGGTAAGAAAATTAGGAGGATTTTCTCATCATGTAAGTGTTCAACACTGCCTCCTACAAATCTGAAGACACGGAATTACAATTAACCCCAATTTGCATCCGGGCAAGGTGAAAATTAGCAGAGAATGAACTAAACTATATCACAGCAAACCCTACTGAAAGGCAGTGCTGAATGAGAACATCCACAGCCTGAACAGAGGGCCATGTCTTCCCCCAGCCCTTCTATTAAGGGAAGAAAAAGGCCTCTCTGTAGGATAAAACAACAGGAAGCATTTGAGGATCTTGGCAAGACAGGAGAGAAATTAGGATTAAACCAATCTCCCTGATATAACACAGACACATCTTTCACACAAACAGTAAAATTCTTCTCCATCAGCCCCATCTTTTTGTAATTTACTGTCATGGAAGAAAAATTTCACCTATTAACTATCTCACCATCCCAGAATCACTAAGGTTAGGAAAGGTCTTCAAGACCATCAAGTCCACCCTGTGCCCCATCCCCACCTCGTCCCCCAGCCCGGGGCACTGAGTGCCACGTCCAGTTGTTCCTTGGACACCTCCAGGGCTGGGGACTCCACCACCTCCCTGGGCAGCCCCTTCCAGTGCCTGACCACCCTTTCCAGGAAGAAATTCCTCCTGATGTCCAACGTGAACCTTCCCTGGCACAGCTTGAGGCTAAACACTGAATTCATTAAGGCTCTCCCGAGCTGCTGCTTGACATCAGTTCCACTTAAAAACACGTTTACACCGGGAGAATTCCCCCTTCCCCCAGCTCACCTGGCGCTTCTTCTTGCGCCCCTCCTTTATCCTCCTGCGGATGAACTTCCTCCTCTTGAGCAGCTTCTTGTACTTGTGGTGGTTCATCTTCCTCCTGCGGATCTTCAGGACGTTCTTGCACTGCACGGTGTCCCCGGGGGCCGCCCCTCCTTCCCCCACGGCCGCTCCCCCGGCGGGCGGGGGGCACTCGGACCCCTCCGTGGGCTCATGGCCCACCTCCCCCTGAGCTCCCTCTGCTTCGGGGAGGGAGTATCTCACCGACAGCCAGCTCTCCAAGGGGCTGATGGAGAGTTTCCTGGGAACCAGGATCTCCTCCAGCTCAGGGTCCAGGCTGTGCCACTGCTGGGGCTGGGCCCCGCTCGTGCTGGGGGGCTGGGTGCTGTAGTGGGCGGACGTGGCACGGCAGCAGAGGAAGGAAGACACAGACCTGGGCAAAAGGTGGCCTTTGGGAGAAAAGAATTTCATTTAGAAGGCAGAATTTTTTTGTAAGAAAAGCTCTGCCCAGCTCTCAAACCAGCCGGGCAGCTCTGGCCAGAACAGCGTGATAAAGGAAAAGCCTTACAAAAATTGTACTGTCATCACTAAAGCCTTTCTAAATTTTATAATGCCATCTGCTAAAAATACATCGTGCTTTACTGTGTGAACTGCCCAAGTCACCCAGGCAGAGCAGGGTGGAGGTTCTCCTTCACTGAGAAGACCTGGTCTAGTGGAAGGTGTCCCTGCCCATGGCAAGGGGTTGGAATTGGATGATCTTTAAAGTCCTTTCCAACCCAAACCACTCCGAGATTCCACGAAGCGCAATTTGGAACGGTGAGGAACTGTTTGCTGTGTCAAACCTTCCTGCTGCTGAGAAACCTCCTCTTTGGCTTAGAAAAGGTTAAATCAGAGCTACTCAATCCTGACATAACAGATGTGAGATGTAACAGCACTCAGCAACCACTGACTCAACAACAGCCTCCTCGCTCCTGCCATTGCTTCCCCCGAAAAGAAATTTCTGAGAGACAAATTACCCCAGGGGAAAAAAAAAACCACAAACAAATAAACAAATAAGGTCGCACAACACCAGTTTACCTGCAATTCTCGAAGCCTTCAGCAACTGGGAACTCAGCTGTGCTATTAACATTTTTGTTTCACTTTGTTGACTGGCAGAGCCAGCAATGACTGTTAAAATAAGAACATTTATTCCAGGAGGCAAACATGCATTAAAAAAAAAAACCAAACAACAAACCAACCTTCTGTTTAACCCCAAACCCCCCAAAAGACGGGCTGAGACACCCCAAGCACCCTCCTCGTTTTACGGTATCAGCCTGCCGGGCTGTGCTGTGGGGGGGGGGGAGTAGCTGAGCCGCAAGGGTGATCAATTAACAAAGCTTGGGCTGTTTTAGCTCTAAAAACACGGCCACCGCGGCCGAGTCTCCCCGGCACAGCGCTGTTCCCCCCGCTCAGGCCGCGACGAGCGGCCGCTCGGCCTAACGACGGGGCCGCAGCCGACGGGCTGTCCCCGCTCCCCGCAGCCCTCCCGGCGCTCCCCCGAGCCCCGGCACGGCCCGCACGGAGCCCGCCCGGCCCTCCCCGCCGCCATCCCCGCCATCACACACCGGCCCCGCCGCCGCCGGAACTTCCGCAGGCCCCGCCGGCGCCCTCTGGGGGCCGCGGGGGGATGAGGCTCGCACGCACCGTCACGGTCCTCCGTGGGCGGTGCCCTCACGGGGAGCCTTCGTGGTTCTTCGTGGTCCCCCGCACAGTCCCTCACGGTGCCGGTGTCGGCCCTTCGTAGTCCCTCACGGCCCTTCATGGTCCCTCACGGTCCTCATGGTCCCTCACGGCCCTTCATGGTCCCTCACGGCCCTTCATGGTCCCTCACGGTCCTCATGGTCCCTCACGGTCCTTCATGGCCCCTCACGGTCCTTCATGGCCCCTCACGGTCCTTCATGGCCCCTCACGGCCCCTCACGGTCCCTCACGGTCCCTCATGGTCCCTCACGGTCCTCATGGCCCCTCACGGTCCTCATGGTCCCTCACGGTCCTTCATGGCCCCTCACGGTCCTTCATGGCCCCTC
>JAYRBT010000056.1:5338919-5363485 GCA_036023395.1 Myiotriccus ornatus | reverse complement strand
CGGTCCCTCATGGCCCTTCACGGTCCCTCATGGCCCTTCACGGTCCCTCATGGCCCTTCACGGTCCCTCATGGCCCCTCACGGTCCTTCACGGCCCTCATGGTCCTGGTCTTGGCCCTTCATGGTCTCTCATGATCCTTCACTAACCCTTGCGGTCCTTCACAATCCTTCACAGCCCCTCATGGTCCTTCGTGGTTCCTCATGGTCCTTCACGGCCCTCATGGTCCTCGTCTTGGCCCTTCATGGTCTCTCACAGTCCATCATCGTCCTTCATGGCCCCTCACTGCCCTGGTCTTGGCCCTTCACGGTCCCTCATGGTCCTTCACGGTCCCTCATGGTCCCTCACAGTCCTTCCTTCATAGTCTCGGCCCTTCATGGTCCCTCATGGTCCCTCATGGTTCCTCACGGTCCTCGTGGTCCCTCACGACCCCTCGCAGTCTCAGTCCTGGTCTCAGTGACCCTGTGGGACCATCCCAGGCTGAGCCCCCCCAGCTCCCTCAGCTTCTCCTGGCACTCCAGACCCTTCCCCGGCTGCGATCCAAAATGAATCATTCAAGCAGTTCAAACCCAGCGTGTCCCTCACCCACCAGGTTTGCACAGGCACCTCAGTCGCACCTGGAAAGTCAATGTCTGCGTTGTGTTCACCTGCTGGGTCACAGCTGCACCTCACTGGAACAGGTCTGAGCATGGAAGCGTGGCACAACAAGCCCACATCAGGAGGAATTCTGAACATCAGGAGGAGTTTCCTCACAGAAAGGGTTGTTAAACATGGGAAGGGGCTGCCCAGGGAGGTGGTGGAGTCACCATCCCTGGAGGTGTTCTAGGAGTGACTGGATGTGGCACTCACTGCTCTGGTTTAGTTGACGAGGTGCAGATCAGCCAAAGGTTGGACTTGATGTTCTTGGAGGTCTTTTCCAACCTCAGTGATCCTGTGATTCCGTTCCAGTGAGACTGTCTGTCCCTGCTGACATGGGGATCATGGAAGGCGGGCAGACACCTCTCCCTTACACACCCTCGTCTGCATCTGTGGGCAGGTCTCGGTGGCTGCTGTCCAGGCACAGCCACACCTGTCTCTCCCTCTTACCTGGCTGTTGTTTGTCTTTTCTTACTTTGGTGCAGGAACCCACCACGTTGGCACAGAATGAAAGTGCCTAATCAGCTGGCATGAGGGAGGGATGGTGAAGCCAATCCCAGACTTCAAAGAACTTTTTGCTTTTATACCTCCCTCGGCAGCACACAAGGGATTTATTCACCAGCTGCTTTTAGTGCTTCAGACCAGAACAAGGGTCTGTCTCAGGTTTTACACCCCACCGTGTCAAACTCATCTAGCCTGAAAGGGAACAGCAATGGCTGGAGTTCCTACTGCAAGGTAGAAGTGCAGTTCTCTGGTCAGGGAGGAGAAACCAGTGAAGAGAAATTAACTGAAGCAGCTCAGTAAACAGACTGTTTTTTTTAAACAAGACTTTACTGGAGACACTTCAGAAGTTTATGTACAAAACAACATTCCCACCCCCATATCAGGATGTTAGTCACCCGCTGGGAACAAAGCAACGCCTGGTGTACGCTGTCAACCTGGGGACAGTTTGCCAAGGAATTCACAGAAGTACCAAATTCACGTGGTTTGGAGCTGGGCAGTTTCAGCCTTGGCTCAGTTAGGACCGAAGGAAACCACAGGACCTTTTTTTCTGGAGACATGTCTCCAACAGACTGGGCGTACTGGGATCTGACAGCCTACACCGGCCTTGCTCTGAGGTCAGGTCATTTAACTCTGCAGAGAGCAAGAGGCCCACTTTGGTTTTGGAAGTGAAGAGGAACCAGCCCCCAGATTTAACTTGCAGGTTTTAATCCATTTCAGAGGGTTCCAGGAGATACCCACCACCAAGAGCACAGCAGCGTTTGCAGGAAGCATTAGAACAGAGCAGTAGCAATACCAAGTGAAAGAGTCAGCCACTTTATTTTTCAAAGACACCTAGAGAGGCTGGATATCAGACTGGCTACTTCAACTAGTGTGTGAGAAAACCCCAGAGACACGGACATGAGAGGTTAGATCGTGACTGATGTGCTGTTTCTGTAGTAACCTTTGCCCTTCTACCATGGCAGAGTTTCCCCTTGCCAGTCCAGGAAGGAACCATTCTCTTTCTCACCAAGACACTCCAGAACAGAGAGAATACCAGGGATAGCCTCTTGCACCTGCATGGGAGCCTGGAAAGGATCAAGCTTAGGTCATTACTGGGAATTTCCTATGGAAGAGAATCAAATGTATTTAAGGAGTTACTAGAATCAAGAGGGATGCATTTTCCTACTTCTCAGTGTGCCTCTGTGGCACAAAGAGGCAAACACTGTGCCAGGGGTTCTTGATCAGGGGCTGGGATAAAAAAGGAGCTCTATTTTCACTTTTTCAGAGGTGTCACTTACCATGTTGCCACCCATGTCTGTCTGGAGCCAGCCCGGATGCAAAGAAATACAGAGAATTCCATCCGATTTCAGGTCTGCAGCAAGGCACCTGGTTATCATGTTCAGTGCAGTCTGCGAGGGTGGAAACCATCTATTAGGGTGCTGGTTTATAAACCTCGAGCAAGACCTCAAACCAAGCTAATTGGCACCTCCCTTCCACCATTCTGGCAGTAACAGCATCACAGTAACTTACCCAGACTTACTGGCCCTGCATTCTCAGAGATACCTGTTAGTAGGAGCATTGTGAAGGCTCTATAACCACAAGTTGACTTCCCAAAGATGAAACTAAGTTATGATGGAAGATATAGTTGCATTTGAAACTCCTAAGGAGCCGTGAGGAAAATAATGTTGGCATAAGGAGTGTGTTTTTCTGCAATAACCACTACACAAACCTTCATTTACTTCTGAACAGGGTAAACAAGCGTTTAACAGCTTATGAGTAGGTGGTGTAGGAGAAACTCTGTGTCTGATCTTGACTATCTGTGCAAACTCAGTCTCTGGAGGTGAGAAAACTAAAAATCCCACCTCTCACTAAGCAGCATCACCACGTACAGGTCAGCACACCTTTTGCTGAGTTCCGTGCTATCTCGCCTCAACTGGAGAGGAACGCAGCTGACAGCACACACATTTCACAGCATCAGTTCTTCCCCGAGCACCAAATCCCTCTGAATCACAGCAGTGATTTGGGAGAGCCTGTTCTTCAGAAGTTCACATGCAGGTGTTTTACAGGTCCCACTTCCACCCACGTGAAGAGCAAGCAGAGTTTCTGTGTCCGTGGAGGTGCTGCACACCTCCCATCACCATCCTAAGCTCAGCTAGTCTCTAACTCCCAGCCTGCCCTCAGCCAGGGAGCTCAGCCCAGGGAAGCCCACAAACCTTGGCTATCCTGTAGGGATAGACCTTGAGGAACATCTCATTTGCCTGGACGAGCTGCATAGAGGCAGCGAGAGAGGACATGTTGATAATAGCAGCTCTGTGGCAGCCCATTCCTGTGCTCAGCTGGGCTGCCTTCCTCAGGAGGGGTAGGAACGCCTGGGGAAACAAGAGTTTGGTTTAATTTCATGGTTTTGGTTTGATTTAGTCTGCATAATTTACCCTTTCGAGGCAAGACAGACTCTTGAAGAATTCCAGTACCACCGGCACAAAATGGTGATGGTTCCTCAGACTTGGTGGCCGTAGGAAACCTTTCTACAGCAGCCAGCTGGAAGTAGCAAGGACCTTCAGACTCTTCTACCCACCTCCTAACCCCACCTGTCCACTGAAGGGACCTCACATCAGGTAGGTCTAAACGCAGAGAGATCCTTGACAAACTGCTGCTCTCAAGACACGCACTTCAGTATCAGAACTGTATCCGTGCAGTTCCAAGGGGAAAAACACCTTGGTTATAAGAGAAAACCCTCTTCAGTACCCCAGATGAAGCACATTCCTCCCAGTTCTTACCTTGGTGACCATCAGCTGGGCCACAGTGTTGGTTTCATAGATGGTGAGCATTGTCTCTGCTGTCACCTCTTCCAAGGAGGCGAGCACGTTGATGCCGGCGTTGTTGATGAGGCAGTTCAGCCCCTTGTCCCCCACGATTTCTTCCACTTCCTTGACTACTCTCTTGATGCTGTTTTCACAGACCACATCTGCACGGAGGAGGCACAGTGAACAGCAAAGAGTGTGGATCAGAGTCTGTCTGGCACGACACAACACGGGCCCAAACCAAAGCTAAAGCCGAGTGGGGACATTTAGGCAGCGCACGGGTGACAACACACAGAAGATTTTAGATGGATTTTTGTTTCCCCAGTGTTATCTTAAGGTGGTTTTCAGCTGCTGGAGATCATGTCCAGCTGCTGATCACCCAGGAGGGCGGATTCTTAAGGTGTACTCACCTGAGGAAGTTGAAGATATTTCTATGGACAGAAATAAAGCCCTTTACTCACCCAGTTGGAGGAGCTTGATGTTGCTGTACTGCTTGCTAAGCTGCTGGAGTTCCTAGGAAAAAGACATTTTTTTGGTTATCTTCCACATATATAAATATATATATACGGAGAGAGAGATCTCCATGGCTATTACATAAAACAGTTTGAGATCTGCACCTCCAGAACTGTAACTGAAATACTGTCATGACTGGAACCGAAGGCATCGATACTAATTTGTTTTCCAACCTGCTGAGCAGCTTTCCTGAGAGCCAGATCAACAGCTCCAAGAAACTGGACTCTTTCCCTGCTTAGTCAGATCCCAGCATGCTGGATTTTTAGTGGGATAGTTCTCAGCGTGCTCAGCTCCAGGGTATGTTTGCAGTGTAAGCACCAACCAGCAGTTCCACAGCAGCCCCGGGGCTCAGGCAGCATTCCAGTAAAAAAAAAGCCAGTAATTCCCCAATTCTGTAAGAAAAGCATCGTTCTCCTGAAGCTCAGCTAGTGCTCCACATCACTTCAGGGCAACAGGAATGCTTAGATTGGAATTACTGTTTGCAGGAAAAGCAGTTTTCCCATGGAAATTCCGCTTCCCGGGCAGCCTCGTTAGCTCGGAGCTGAAGGTGGAGCACACATGAAACCAGTTCCATGCAACAATAATATCCCCTGCTATAATTCAGTCATCTGTCGAGTGCCTCTCAGCAGAGACTGCTGTTCCTGGAGAAAATCAGGACTTTGTGGTGTTATGGCTTGGACAAAGTGTGTCCAAGTTGGATTTATAGGCCCAGCTGGAATACTTAGGTTTCTGTGCCATGCAGCCAAGTGGGAAGCGTGGCCAAACACAACAGATGGATTGCATACTCCCAGCCATGTTCAGGAGACAGAGCAACCTGGCCAAACATTCCAGCTCAAGCAAATCCCTTTCTTTAGGAGCCCTTTGGGAATGGGGGTCAGGAGGGCTGGTTTTGAAGGAATACTTCTCTGCTACTTGGAGACACGTAGGGACTCGGTGTCCTCTGACAAACTCGAATGCATTACAACTTTTATCTCAGTTCATACCCCGCAGGATCCTCTCCAGGCTTGTTTGGGAAATTTGTTCTCCCACTGAGGCCAATCTACAACTGCAGTTCAGGATATTAAGGGGAGGGGGAAGGAGAACGAGTCAGAAGCACAAAACCAGAAGACATTCCTTCCCCTGGACAGGGCTTAGTGGGGCAGTTTTCAATAAATTAAAGTTCCAGAACACACTGTCTTGCTCATTGATAGTCCAGGATGAAATAGTTCTGCCGTGTCAAGGCCTGCAATAATTACATGCCTTTGCACTGTCACTGGATTTCAGTTTGACAATATCACTTAATTGATAATAAACTCCACAAGTGCTCTGGCTTCTTGGGGTTTGTTCGTTTATTTATAGTTCATTTATTTATATGCTTTATTCTCTGACAGAAACAGGCTACTAACTCCTGCTAAAAGGCCAGAGCTGTTTTGTGTAGCAACAGCACTGAGAGGCTTCTGAAGTGAGTAAGCAACATTTTCAATTAAAAACTCCAAACACTGTAGCATTAAACATTCTCCAGAACATAAACAGCATGAAATTACAATCACTGCATGCAAATCAGGTTTAACATTCAATGGTTTTTCCAGTTAGTTAATGACTTAGTTAACAAGTGACTCCCACTGCAGTGGTTTAAGTTCCTCAGAAGCAGCTTCCAGGCATAAAAGTAACCTAGACAGCTTTGGTCCTCAAGAATGTTACACCTGACAAAGGCTGAAAAATCCAGTTAGAAAACCTAAAAATTGCAGGAAAGCCTATTTTTTCCCCTATTGTGACCTGAAGGAACATGAGGAGAGGAGGACAGAGACAAACAGGTCCAGCCAACATATCCCAGCTAAGGCATTTTTAGTTAGTGCGCTGTGACAGCCAACTTACAAACAAACAAGACAAACAAAACCCAACAAAAAACCACAACACAAAGCCCTAATTCTGTGTTTAGCATGGTAGCTGTAGAACTGCTCTGCACCTGAACAGTCACCCCTGAAAATCCACTCTTGGGGAGTCCAAGAAGAAAATTAAACTCTGATTAGCATCTGTTGTTTCCTGCTTGCTGATTTTTAATTACTGTTAACAAAGAGTCAGCCTTCTCTGATTTAAACAAGATCCTCTGGCACTCGAGGCTCCAGATACAGATTCCTCAGCACACGGGGTATTTATTGCTAGATTTCAACCAGGAATGTTTTGCTGCCTTTGTCATTTAGCAAGATTTACTTTGCCTTCTTTACAAAAGCATTATCCACTCCAGTTACAGCCCTTGGAAAGGATTTGGCTCTGCTAGGCCAGTTGGAAGCAATCAAGGCAAACAAACACAGACTGGGGGCAGCTTTGTCAGGATAAGGGTGCCTGGGTATCCTTCATATCATCCTGCTTGCACTCAGGACAAAGCCAGAGGTGTATCCTCTGTGTCCCTCTGAGACAGATTATGTCCTATCCCAATGTACAGCCAACTCAGTGTTCAATGTGTAACAGCTTCCACCAGCACTGCCCAGCCCCACAGTCCCCCCTGACTGAAGAAAAGCCGGACCTTAATGCTGTAGGAAGTGTAAAACACTTCCAGGAAAAAAACAACCAACCAACCAACCAACCAACCCAAAACATCAATACTGCAATAACCCCAAATTGGAAAGACTTTGAGAATGCCCCCTTTGCCTGATAGAACACATCCATCACTGCTCAGCTGCTCTTCCCACTTGCAAACCACATGGCTAAAACGTGGGCAAAGGGCAGAAAGGCCCCCCAGGCTGACAGAGCCCGGCAGGGGCAGGAGAGCTCCGTGTCTGATGGGGGCAGCGCCGCTGGTAACACTGTCTCCTACAAGGGAAACAGCACATTAACCCCTGGCAGCTTTCCAGAGCTCTGGAGGGGACTCTTGAGCAGCGATTCCTTGTTCACCTGGGAACACACTCTGCACACTCAGCTGCAGGGACAGCAGGAGGAACGGGGGATGCTCCTGTGCTGAGGTCCCACATCCAGCTCTGGGAATGGATTTACACCGTGGCCATCTCCTCCTTTTCCCCCCTCGAAGCAGGGACTAAAGGGGCTACACCATTTTTAAGTGCGGTTCTAGACTTTGGGTCAGGGTTTTTTCCCTTTTGTGGGAAAGCAGGATGGGGGAGGAAAGAGTACAGAAAAAAAGCAGGAGTGGGGGGATAATTACAGCTGTGTCCATGAGCCCCTGCAGGCTGCACTGGGGTTTGGTCCATCTGGAGAGCAAAGACAGGACGTCAGGATTATTTTGCAGGAGATTTGTAGCTGCTTCCACTCGCAGGGCTGGAGCAGCCCAAGTAAAGGCAGATTGGAATCCAAGTGTGGCTGGAGGAGTCTCCCGATGGTACTTTTCCAGGAGGGGCAGCGGTTATCTGGATGTGCCTGCGGGCCTGCTGCATGTTATCGTGTGATCTGCAGCCCATTTGTTAGGCAAATGTTCTGGGGAGGCCACCTAGGAGCTGCTCAGCACAAGAACTCGGGTTTTTACAACTTCTGCCAGCACAGACTCACATGCAAAAGCCCGCAGCTGTTCAGCATTATCCCAAGGTTAGGGAGTTACAGGAGATGTGCTGCTTTCCCTGGTAAGCAGAGGAAAGCAAAGTCAGCCTTCCCCAGCATCTTCCTCAAGTCAGGTCTTCAAGGGCTCTTCTGTGTCCAGTGTTTGGAGTACTGCAAAGTGTTCAGTCATCACTGCTGAGACGTTCTTGCCCAAGATGGACACTGTCTTTGCCAGCAGCTAAGAATATTTAATCACTTTTCCTCCAAAAACTGGAAGATGATTTTTCAAAGCCTCTTCATTTAAGCTTTTCCCATCCTTTCCCTTCCCTCTGCATTCTGCAATGGGAAAATGCTACTCAGCCAAACCAGAGCAGAGCAGAATTTAAAGGAACTGTCCAAAGTTGCTGTTCTCCAGGTTCATCCTCTAAAGCAAGAGAGGAAGATGGGGGACTGCACTCATATTAAGAAGGATTTTTCATATGGTCACTTATCACAAAGCAAAGTGGGAGGAAACAAAATTAGACTTGGATTGCTGTCAAGAGAAAAAGCAAGCACTGACACTCAGGCATGCAGAGAAAGAACTCACTCAACTCTGCAGCCCACTCTGAGTGGTCAACAAGCAGGTCTTAGTTGCGCAAAGCCCATCTCATGTCCCCTAAGCCAAGCCTGCAGTGCCAGTCTCTGGAGAGCAGGAACCTGAGCTTGGGGTGTTCAAGATTTGATGGAAAAGTCAGTGGAAGCAAATGTTTCTTTCTGGGAAAGAAAAACCACAAAAACAAACAAACAACCAAAAAAAAAAAACAAACCCAAGAGAAAATCACTGAACCTTTACCTTTCCTACCACACCACACTCCAGCAACACTGCCAGGTTGGATCCAAGCTTGGAGATCACCGGTTGAATTTGTGCTCCCACGAGCAAGACTGGCAGTGCTGGAGGCTCCAGCAGGTCCCTGCTCGCCCCGTGCCAGCCCAGAGGACCAGCAGCACAGAGCAAACACTCAGGAGGTCACAAGGTCTTGTGCCAGCTCAGTGCGTTGCAGATGGGGCAGATAACTCCGGTGAAACCACCACAGTACCCTTGGTAAAGATTTCTCTCCCTTGTGGGCTTTCCAAACCCATCTGTTAGAAATCTGCTTTCAGCTGGCTGCAGAGGCTTCTATTGATGTCCTGCCAAAGCACAGCACATGGCCTAGAGGTCCTCACAAAGAACAAAAACCCACCCTGATCCACCAAGGACAAACCTTGCCCCCCTAAAAAAACAAAAAGCTTAGGATGCACCCCATGTGTCCTGCAGAATCCCCACTGGGGTTCCTGGAATGTGGCTCCGGGCCAGCTTCCTGCCTACAGGACAGGCTGCCAGCAGACTCTCCAGGTTTTACCGCAGGCAAGGAGTGACCCAGACTCTTCCCAGACACCCTGCGCTGTCTGAAGGCTGTTTAATCTCCTCGTGCAGCTTTAGCAGCCTTTTTGCTCCACAGTTTTAGGTAATGACAAGGCAAGAAACCCGAGGAGTTGTGTTGAGACACGTCCGTGTAATGTTTCCTAGGAAGCTCTTCCTATTGAAGGAACCATTTCGCTTCTCCGCGTAATCGATCCGAGACCATTACGGTGAGAAATCTCTGCTGAACACAAGGGCCAGCCGGTGAAAAAGAGAAAGAACCTCCCTCTGCAGCGGCTCAAGCGGCTTCAGAACAAACAGCTCCGCGGGGAGATCTCTATCTGACACAGGTCAGATGTCTCTGCTGCTTTCCTGTGCCACTGCTGCACCGGTGTTGTGCAACCACTAAAGGAAACAGGCTGGGAGCGGTGCCAGGTGACGGAACAGGAGTTAAAAGGGAACAGAACGGCAGTGGATTCCTGCTCAGGTGGTGCAGAAGGGGGTGAGGGGGAGCCACCGGGGCCAGAGCTCTGAAGGGCAGCCTGTGCACCTGATTTCAGCCTGGCCGGGCTGTTTCGCAGCACTTCTATTCAGAAATATCCTAAACGTGCTTTTGTGCTGGAGAGGTTTTTTAATTTCACGAGAAAAAAAGGAAATTAAGACTTTTCCCTGCGGTTTCACAAGTCCCTGTAGAGCAGCAGAAGCTTCTGGTGCAGGTGCTGCCTGACCAACCCTGCACCACATTTTTAAGGTTTTATGTAGCCAAGCAGTAAACGAAGTGGCTGTGTTTGGTTTATTGCTGGTGTGGTGTGATCACGCTCTGTGTGAAAGGAATCAAATCCACCAGAAGGAACAGGTTCTGTTCACCTCCTCTGCACATGCCAGGGAATTTGCCTTTCCCTTGAAATAGGGATGATGCAGAAATAGGGCTTTGGGTATCAGTTCTCCTACCAAATGGTTGTGGCATCACAGAGGGGTTTAAGACAGTCACAGAGCCAAGAGCTCCAATTCCTGCAGTTCTGGAGCACCAGGAAGAGGATGATACCTGTACATATGACTTTGCTGCCCTAAATTCATCTTACTGAGCAGAGTCAAGATGAGAGGCACCACTAGAGGCCACAAAGTGACCGGTAACCCTCATCAGTTTGCCTCCCAAATTTGTCTGACAGTCATTTATAGCAGCTCAGAGATGGGGAAGGAGTCCCAACACCCTGTAGCAGCAGGGACGTGGGCTGAAAGGGAACAGGGCTGCAAGTGGCTCCACCAGCAGCAGGTAACAAAAGCTGCTGTTTTCAGCAGAAGGTGCTGGTCCCTGCCCGGCCGAGGGGGGCACCGAGAGGAGTGTGGAATTCACGGAGTGTTGAATTCATCCTTCATTCGGGCTCCCTCACTTGTTGCAAGTGCAGCGGAGAAACAGAAGAGGCAGACGGGGCACAGCCCCTTCTGGGAACACACACACACACCGCGTGGGGAGACAAGGAAAGCTGTGACGGGTCCCACTGGGGATGTTTCCGAGGGATGCACTGCCCCTGCCGGGCTCCGGGTCCGTGCAAAACGGCGGAAGGCCAGGACAGACCTATCTCCAGCTGCAAATCCAGCGAGAAACTCGGGGCTCGGGGTGGAGTGGGAGGCGGGGGGGCAGCAGGAGTGCTGGAGACCCTCGGGGGCTGCGGAGTGTCCCACTCGCTCTGCTCTTCCTGGGAAGGCTCCCGAGCGGCGATACCCCCCTGCTCCAGCCTCGGAGACCTCCCCGGCACCGGCTCCATCCGCGCCGGTCCCTGCCCCGGGCAGGAGCTCATCCCCATCTCCTTCCCATCCTCGCTCCATCCCATCCCCGGCTCCATCCCTCCCCGGGCACTCGCTGCCGGCGCTCGGGCGCGAAGATGCTCGGGATGTTCCGCGCTTCCCAAAGTGCCTTCTCCTCGCCTCCGCCCCCGTTACCCGACCCCGGGGACCCCCTGCACCCCCGGCCCGCTTACCTGCGCCTTCTCGGGGTCCCGGCAGGTCGCCAGGACGAAGTCCGGGGAGGGGGTGGCGGCCGCGAGCCCCCGCACCAGCCCCAGCCCGATGCCGCGGCTGCAGCCGGTGATGAGCACGGAGCGGCAGCGCGGCTGGGCCATGGCTGGCTCGGCTCGGCCCGGCTGGTCCCGGCTCGCTGCGCTCCCGGCGCAGTTCTCAACCACGCGCGGTTCTCAACCTGCGCGATGCGGGGCCGTCCCGGTCCCGCCCCCGCCTGGCGCCTCCCCCGGGGTAGGGAAGGAACGGGCTAGGACAGAGGAAGGTGGATCTGCTCTTCCCCCTCTCACAAAGCCCCGAGCCCACCTCGCTCCCAAGCCCAGCTCCACGAAGTCCTGCAGGGAACAAGGACAGCCCTGACCACAGGCTGCCTTGCCTTTGCTAATCCTCACACACACTCCCCCCAGGGCTTGCATGTGCCTTCCCAAATCAACCACCTATTCCTGGTCCACACACTCGTACAGAAACTGGTATATGTAGGGGTAAAGGCTTCAATTACATCTGCTAGCACAATACTGTATTTATTAACAGCTCACTGAGCTTTTAAAACATGAACTCCATCCTGCTAGAGGTCAGGGATAGCCTCGCCCCTCGGACTTGGGAGGCTAAACCACAAAGACAGTTGGTAATTTGCTAAAACTCTGTGGAAAAGCCTCAAACACTTACTTGCTCTGCCCCCTTTCCCATTTGTTGGTTTATTTCTAAGTAAGTGCAGTAGCTCCAAAAATGTACAGGATTTACATATCTGGAAGTGTCCGAAGCTTCAATGTTCCTGTCATGCTCCCAGGGTGAGAGAAAGGTGACAAGACACCTGCAGACATTCCTCAGGCCCTCAGACACACCAAGTGTTGGCTGTGAGCAAAGTAGCTCCTGGATCAGCCTGGAATCCAGGTCCCCAAAGCTGGTGGGAAAAGCTCATCTCTGTGCACACAGGGGAGGTGGCAGAAACCAGCAAGAACCCTGGAAGAGTCATCAGATGATGAGAAAACAAAGTCATAACTCACCTTGAGAGTTGAGACCTGTGTGTGCAGGCACACAAAAACGTGGGGCTTTATTTTTGATTTCAGCTCCTCCTCTTCTGCCAGCTCCAGCCACGGGACCCTCTGCTGTGCTCCGCAGCAGCACTGACTTCCCAAAATGTCCCAGCAGGTCCCTGTGGCCTCGCACCAAAAGCACCACAGCTGCTCAGCCCTTTCACCCCCCAAAAACTGGCAGAGAGCCCCCACACCAAGGGGTGCAACCCCCAAAACCCCCAGGTGTTCCCTGGCACCTGTTCCTCAGTGCACAGGGGAGGAGCCCCTGCTCAGAAACCTCAGCTGGACCCTGCCAGCTGCACCTGGAGGCAGGGAAATGCACTTCCCAGCTCAGAGCTTTGTGGATCGGAGGATGTTTCGTTTGGGATCGCCTGGAGAGGTGCCTAAACTAACAGAACATCCCAAAATTCCTGACTTCAAGGGAACAGGGATTTAATCTGATGTCTTAAGCCCACCACAATTCGATAATCTCTTCATTCTTTCCTTATGAGTAGGCACAGTGGTGTGGCTCATAAGAAACTACCATCAAGTAAATTTAATAGAAAATCAAATACTTTAATGAAATTAGGGAGCATGAGAGAGTAACAGCTCAGATATACCACTAGAACTGATACTGCTGGGCTGTGGGGGTCTGCTAATTTGCTTTTTAAACGCTCTGTTCTCCAACAAGCATGCAGATTGACAAACTACTAATTCTTCAGAGTGTCAAAGATCCTGAGTAAAGAATTTCAAACCACTCAAAATGTATATATAGGAAATGTCTTATGAGCTGGTGGCCTGCACACAGCATTGCACAGATAAAAATATACTACTCTCAATGCACAGAGCTAAATACTTTCACATTTATCAGAATTTTCTACACAAGGGTTTGTTTTTTTATAGAATTCAAGTTTTGAATTTTCTGTATATATCTTCACCTGTATTAAACAAATGCTTATTTACAATTGTGGATAAAGTGTAAAGGCTAGTAAGGCCATATTCCCATACTGTACTGTAACACTGCAAAATATATATACACATAGAACCTAATATAGGCAACAGGGCTAGAAAAGTCACCTCCCATCTGTACAACACCGGAGTCAGTAGGAAAAGACAGCTTTGTTAGCACCGAGCCACTCCCAGGGGTTAGGAACGGCCTCCCAGTTCCACAGGGCACAGCATTCCAAGGGCTGAGCCGCAGGGGAAGTGGAAATCCCAGGCGGGAATCGCTCAAGGGCAGGACGGGAACACCCGGAGCGCAACAGCCCCTCGGATTCGGGAGGGAGCAGGGAAGCTCCAGCGGGATGGATGTCAGGGAGGCAGGGGGTGGAGCGGGGGTGTCCCTGCCCGCGCCCTCAGCGGCGGTGCCGGCTGTGCCCGGGGTGCTCGCGCTCGTAGCGGTGCCCGGCGCGCTCGTAGGAGCGGGAGCGCTCGTGCCGGTGGTTCCTGTAGTAGTGGCTCTTCTTCTTGTACTTCCCCGAGTGGTCCGAGCGCTCCCGGGAGCGGCTGCGGGAGCGGGACGAGCTGCGGGAGCGGGACTTGCGGGCCTTGTGGGTGGAGTATTTGTAGTCTTTGGATTTCTTGTAGCTCCTCACCTTGGAGCCTTTGTAGGCAGAGCTGTGGTTGAACTGGCGCGGGGGGGAGTCGCTGCGGCTCCGGGAGCGGCTGTGGGATTTGGAGCCGCTGGAGGTGGAGTAACTCTCGCTTTTCCTGGGAGAAAAAGAGAGAAAACATGATTTTCTTATATTGGGAGAACTTTGTTCTTCATTCTATTTGTTCGTGTGTGCTAAAACATCTGCTTACTGGAGAAGTTTTTAGGAACTTGTATCCCTTTCTCCAGCTCCAGTTATAGTGACACTGTCACCAAAACGCCCCCGTTTGGAGTTTATTCTGGAGTTTAACTCAGCACACGCTGCTGTGTCACTTCACAGCCCCCTGGTGACAAACTACTGTGAAATCCCAGCCTGGGAGGGTCTCCCAGCACAGCCCCCCAGACAGCAGGACGTACCTGTGCTTGGGGGACGCAGATCTCGAGGCTGATCTAGAGTAACTCTGATCTCTGCTCCCACTCCGACTTCTGCTCTCTCTCCCTTTCTGGACACTGCAAGACACAATAAACACTCAGGTATTTTGCTTAAAGTGGTCGTGAGAAGAAATAAGCTGCTTCCTTATGAGGCCTTACCCATTCACTGGGCTGTTGGAGCTCGTTCTTTTGGCTCCCTCTGTTTTCCTTTTAGCATTCTTCATTGCCTGGACAGGGAGTGGGGAAGGTTTATTTCCTTTAACCTCTTTTGGGGACTCTGGAAAAAACAAGCCTTTGTTACCTATTTTGCAAGTATGGGAAGTACCTGAAAGGACTGAAGGCTGCCCTTGCCCCCTCTTCCCATCTCTGCCATGATCAGAAGTGTACAGCTGTATTTTCCACACACACAACCACCCACAAACAGATCTGAACAAGTTCACAGAAAGCAGAAACAAATCCGAAACATTTCTGCCAAAATACTGAAGTAACCCCAGGGAGTGACCTGAAGGCAGGACAGCAACTTCTTTTTCTTCCCAGTTATTCTGTATCGTTTTAAAGGTACACTGAGGGGAGATGATGGTAAACCTTACCTTCTAAGCAAGACAAGCACCAGACTGGAAACTTTCAACCAAGAAGTGCAGGAAAATATTCCCCACCCGTCACCCTAAAATGTTACTCCTGCCAGAGCTCCTAACACACCTCTGCTTTAATGCTGCTTTAGCATAACATGCCAGTTGCAAATATTTATTGCCAAAACCACATAAAAACAAGCCCCTGCACTGTATGAGTTTAAACTAGTCTTAATTTTAGACTAATTTGATTTTAGCTTTTATCTGATTCAAGAAATCACAAAGTCACAACACTATTCAAACTCTGCCAGTTGAACAGTTGCTGGAAGCCAGCTTGAAAAAAAAAATCCCCAACCAACCCCAAACCACACTTGTAAATGCATCCCAAAGGGGTAAATATACATGAAAGATGAGAAAGCTATTAAAACCAAGTTATCCACCATTTACCATTTTTCGGGGCAGGGGAAAATCCTGATGTGTTATCCAAGCTCGGGACTCCCTCAGGTACCAGACCTTTAGCTTGTGCTTTTGCCTCTTCAATAGCCAATTTCTTCTTTTCTATTTTACTTTCCAGGTCAGACAAATCCACCTGTGAACACAGGAGCACTGCTGGTGACAACCACTTAGTGAACTGAACCTCCAGCCAGCTGGGATTCCTTATTCCCTTGTTCCCTTCATGTACCAGCCTTGCTTTCAAACAGGGCAAGGTGTTTTGGTTTGGTTTATTTTTTTTTTTAAGTGAGGGCTCCCAACATGCAAGAGAAACAAACCTTTTTCCGTGTGTAGAGCTGCAAGATTTTCAAGCAGATTTCTTGGATTTCCTCCTCCGTCGCTCCGAACAGCAAAAACCAGTGCGGGCGATTGGGAAGCGGGATCTGGAAGGGAGAGACAGGGACACGCTCAGCTCTCTGCTCCTGTGGGCAGGCTCGAAGCTCCCCCAAATCCAGGGAATCGTGGCTCACCTCCAGCGTCCTGGCTGCCAGGTAAATGCATGCACAGGCAATGCTTTCTGGCTGGAACCTCACAAAGACATCTGTTCTCAGGCTGTCGTTCATGTAGTTCCTGGAAGACAGGAGAGCAGAGGGTTGCAGGGCACTGCAAAGCTCTCTGGCCTTTTTTATTTTGGGTTTTTTGTTGGTTTTTTTTTTGTTTTTACTTCTACAAGGGCTATTTCTTTCTGCATTCAGTTACTAGACTTCAACATTACAGTCCTGTAACTCTAAAGAGAAGTTGAATGATTTTTTTAACTAGGAAAAAAAAAAGAAAAACTAAAGTAAATCCCTCAAGGGGAGGGATGTGTGACAGGAATTAAGCCTGACTGACTGCTGAAAATTCAGCTGTGAGGAGAGAACCAATTTGAACTTGACTTTTCCTGTTGGATCTCTACTGGCCTGCTCTCATGCAACAGACAAGTTATTTTCATCAGGACAACATACAATATGCTGTGGAGTACTCAAGAGAATTTTAGGTTCACATGTTTCCCTGCAATAGGGCAGAACCAGATGTCTGGCAAAAGCTGCAGCTCCTTCAGTAGCTGTCCCAGGAAAATGCAGTCCTCTTCAGCACATGACAACTCCCACTGGGATTTAAGGGGTCCATTTCCTCCAGAAGCAGGATTTCCCAGCCAGAACAGAATTCTTTTTGATGCAAAAATCAGCCATAGAAGAAATCAGGGTGTTTGGGAACGTCAGTTCAGGACAACAGTCAGTATTCAGGCAGATCTCCTCTTTGGCACATGAAATAAGGTTTCCAAATTGTCCCATTTCAGTAAGGTTGCTTAAAATGAATATTCACAGAATGAGAAAACTGTAAAATATTGCACATATTCCAGTCAGTACACTTAAGCATTATCCTGCTAAAATCTTAAATACACAAAGTAACTTCCTCTGACTCTCTCAGCTGATGAGCTTTAAGAGGTTTAGTTTTTGAGCACTTCTATCAAGCAAAATATCAGATGGAAAAAAACTAAAACCACACACAACAGAAATCCTCAAAATATTATGTTTTAAAGTAGTAAGTAACCATGTGGGTACCCAGTATACAAGGATTCACTGACCCCCAAGACATCCAAAGCAGAGACCACAGGCCAGATATCTGCAACGAGTTTATACAAGGGCAGACCAAGGAACTTGAATCCCAAGAGTCCACATTCCTGTTCGCACAAAGAGCAACTGCTACCCCAGAGAAGCAACACTACCCATCAGCTCATCTTTCTGGGAAAAAAAAAGAACTTTAAAACCTACTTACAAAGAGAGCACAAACCTCTTGGTCAAAAAAAAAAGAAAAAAAAAAAGAGATAAAAGTGGAACTTCAGCTGGAAGTCACACAGCCTTTTTTTTTCTTCTGATTTGCCAAATTAAAAAAACATGCCTGCTCCAGGTCTGGCCTCTGCACATCTTTTCCCTGTGGGCTCAGAATCAGACACGTGGGGAAATGAATCCTCGTCACAATATTTTAAGAAAAAAGGGAATGCTGTGAAAATGCACATTTCAAAAACCAGTTATACTGGATACCCACCAGTCTGCAGGTAGCAACCAACATGAGCACAGAGATGTGTTGTTGTAACATCTGACCCATTTCTCTACCAGGGTAATTCCCTCCCTCCTCCTCCCCTATCCCTCCTCCCATTACAAGCAGATAACTGGCAGTGATCAGTCCATACCTCACATTCCAGTACTCCATGCAATGGTACTGGGAAGTCAGGAAGTGTCTCTAAGTATTACATTTGTCTCCACGCTTCAAACATGTATCAAACGTTTCCTGACTAGTTTACAAATGCAAACTACTCGTATTTTTTTGTGTTAATCCATCCCTTTAAGACTTAAACCCCGCCTTAAATTTGCTTTAGCCCCTAAGAACACATCACATTATAAAACAGAACATTAAAACCCTTCCGTAACTTGGACAGTCAGGTTATAAGAGATACAAACAGTCCAAAATGCACGATTAAAACAAAAATAATAATTAAAAAAGTATAAGCACAAGAAGCAGTTGGCCAGTTACTCTACTATCATGTATATACCACCTGTCTAGAGCCAGCCTTCTCTTTGGAGAGCTTTGGGTTGACTGAAGACGGCAGCTATCCCTGCACCATGGGCAGCAGAGGAGAAGTCTTAGTCACTTACCCTCAGAGGCTACCCTTTGATTAAAAGAGTACAGAAAAGAAAAGTCAAAACTGGTTCTCTACACACAGGTCACAGTACCAGACAGTTCAGTCAGCAGAAATATGGTCTTTGGATTCACTAAAAGGTTTGTTTGGGGTTTTTTTTTTTACACCATGCTATTGTTAAAAAAGCATTACGGTTTCAAAGTGTTTATTTATCGGCTATAAGTTTTAAGACCTGGAATTTTACAGAAGCTTCCCACCCCCAAGCAAATATTTATTGTAATGAGAGCAATAAGGCAGAGGACATTTCTTGGCAAACAAGAATCCAGTCTATCCAGGCTTAGAAGCTGACAACCTGCATTATCCACATAGATAATAGAAATGTATCTGTGCTGAGGTTTTGATACACCTGTAATCGAGCTCAAGCCCCGGGAAAAGCCATTTCCCAGCACTGGAAACAGACTTGAACTACACATGAACAACAAAAACCCAAGGAAACACTAAAACCCACCCCCACACTTTCCCTTTAGCTGAAAAGTGGAAGCAGAGAGGAGGGGAGTGAGAAGTCAGGGTGGAAAGCTACCTTACCATTAAAACAGTGCCTCTGACTTAAGAGGCCGATCAACATTTGGGAAGTAGTTTGGGGCACGCCAAGGACAGGGGATCTGTCTGGTGTGGCCCCAAGAACTCCTGAGCAATGCTGCCCAGTGCCTCAAGTGACATATTTCTGCTACTGCCCCTTCTGGTCTCTTAGAACAAGGAAAATCAACTTACCATGAGGTCTGGACCAGGTGTTGGTTACGTTCACATTCTAATACCTGAAGGTACATAACGATTATCTGGAAGATATGGGTTATTGAGTTATTAACGAGCATCTGGAGAGCCACCATTTCATTTCAGAGGGACATCCATGAGGCATCTGTCAGCCTCTTTCAAGTCCTACAACACTCCACATGAAGTGTTTGCACCATCCCCAGCGTCTATGCACACAGCTCTGGCCTTCCTAGCTCTCCACGTTCCGAGCCCATCCATCCATCCTCCTCGGCCAGGTGTCTTGTTTCCACCTAAGGATGTTCTCCTACAAACCTCAGGGCTCCTTTTAGCTGCAGCTCGGGAGGAAATATTGCTGCCTGCACTGGGCACAGTGAGAGAAGTGTGTGCAGAGAACAGATCCAGCACCCTGTGTGCCCCTGGTCTGCTCAGCTCTAAGGGCTTTTCCTCCGAAAGGAAAACAAGGCTGCAGACAAGAGGACTAAAAGCAAAGTTCACACCAATGAACAAAACAAGCTGCCCTCTGGGGTGGGTGACACAAGGGAATTCTGGAGGTCAAGAAGACTCAAAAAGAAGACTTTCAACAGCAGTTTTTGGAGGAAAGGGGAAGATTCCAAGTTCTGCTGGCACAGAAGTCGGAAGTTCTTTTACCACAGTTATAATACTAATGGTAATAAAGCACCAACTGAACACCTGCAGTAGTTGTATCTGTCCAGTATCACCCTAGTCTGATACTTGATACTTAAACACTGAGAATTGTCTCATTTCTAGCCAAGCCCTTCACACCTGAGTGTACCTTTCAGAACACAAAACCCACTAACTAGTTCAGATGGGTTTAATACCTCAGCATGTTTCCACAAGCACAGATCATGACAACTCCAGGTCCCCAGACTCCTTTTCTGCTCAAGAATCTACGTTACAGTGACGTTTTCTAACACCAAAGCTACCTACTCATCCAATTTGACTTCAAGGGACACTGAGCACCTGCATCCACCTCGTCGTCATTCAGCAGTGATACAAGACCAATTAGTAAGAGTCTCTTAAATGAGAAAGAAAACATCAGGATGGTAAGAAACTAATCTTTCTGAATTCACTGAAGTTATCATGTACAATCCACGCAGTCAGGCAGCCTCCTCAAAGCATTACAGCACATGAAACGCTGGTTTATGAGGTGAACTTATGCAGTACAAACCTTATGGGGGTGCTTCACGTGAACACAAAATCCCAACTCCTTCAACACTCTTCTTTCTGCCTTAATTATTTGATTCTTCAAGTTCACATACTCTTGATCCAGTATTAGAGGCACAGGTTTTCTGCAAGACAAGGGCACATTTTGGAGATCATCTTAACCTCAGAGAGGGCTCAGAGGCAGGCTGGGTTGGTGTAAAAATAAGAGGTATCAGTATTCAAAATTTACTTAATAAAATGTGGCAACTCTCCTTCCTGAGATCCCTTCAAGATGCTCCCCGATTTATGAAGCAGGGAACGATGCCACCAGAAGTTTAATAAGATACAACAAAAATTAATTATTTTAGAGTCTCAGCTTACTTTTTCTCCCTCAGGTGTCTGAGGCGATGGAACACATTTATCACATCCCGTATCCGTCTCGGGGCTTCCTCAATTTTGGATGCCAGATGAACACAGGCCATGGACACGTGCTGGAATAGAAGTATATAATATATCAGTTCCTGGTACTGAGGAACCCAGGAATTCATCTCTCCCCACAGTTTAAGGGGGGATAACAAGAGAAAGCGGTGGGGAAAAAAAGGAAAGAGTAAATATTAGGCAAAAATCAATATTATAGTGCAACATTATTTTACAAAGTACAATCTCCAGGCTAGTCATTAACACTGATCACATCTCAGATGACAACTTGCCAAACGAGATCAAAGATTAAAAGGTGTGTATGGCTCTGTGTATATTAATAACAAGTGTTATTTAATGTTTTCTTACCTCCATGGAATGCTTCACAAAAGACTTGGTATAAAAAAACCGCTGGAATAGCACCTGTCCTGTAGCCATAGCCACCTGAAGAAAAAAAAGATATAACCACAACAGGCATGAACAAAACCAGCAGTTCCAGTGAGAAATTTCTACAGATTTGAGTCACAGAAGCCGGGGTAAGCATGGGAGTACTTTCAGTGGTAGCTAAGGAAGATTAGAACTTCTGCTTAATTACTTATGAAGACCACAAATACTCTACATACATTACATACATTAAATCACAACTTCCTTTTAGAAAGCCTGAAAATATGCTCCAAATTAATTAAATAAATAGTGATTTAAAGGAGGAAAAAAACCCAAACCCCAATAAAACCGAAAGTTATGAGGACACACCGGAAAAACTTTGATTTTTGGGGCGTGGAAAGAGAAGGGGAAACTAATAACATTATGATTTGCATATATTTGAGTAGCCGAGGCCCGGCACCTGGGAAACGCCTGGGAAGTTTTAACGTTCAGAGAGCAACGAGGCCCAAAGTTGTCCGGGGGAACAAAAGCCTCCCGAGGTCACGACTCAGAGAAATCCGCCTTTGCACAATCCCCGATCACAGCAGAGGCGGCGGGGGCGGCGCAGGAAAGGCGCTGACATCACCCGCTTCCTGCGCTCCGCGGCTGGGCCAGGCCGGGCGAGGCCCCGAGCGACCCCCGAGCGGGCCCCGCCACCGCGGGCGGCCCCGCGGCCTCCCCGGCCTGGCCCGGGACAGCGGGCCCAGGGACAAAGGGGAGCCCAGCCGGGCCAGGCCCGCTCCCAGAGCCACCCCAACCCGCGGCCCAGCCCCACCTGCGGCAGCCGCAGCAGGATCCCGGCCGCCTGGATGAGCTCGCAGCCGGTGACGCGCAGCTCGGTCTCGGTGTCCGGGTCCAGGCCGCTGCTCATGGACGGCGTGAAGCGCAGCGTGTGCTCGGGCAGCAGGCAGTTCTCCAGCGTGATCAGCACGCCCGAGTACAGCCGGTCGCCGATCAGCACCGCGCCGGGGCCCGGCGCAGGGGTGGGGGCCGCGCCGGCCACCTGAGGGCCCGCGGGGCCGCCGCCGCCTCCCGCACCGCCCGCCGCCGCCGCCATCTTGTGCCGCCGCCTCGCTGGCTCCGCGCTCCGGCTCCTTCTCCTTCCCCCACCGCGTCCGCACGCCGCTGATTGGCGGAGAGCGGCGCGGCGCCGCCCGCTGATTGGCGGAGCGGCCGTGACGTCAGACGCCGCCCGGGGTGGCGGTGACGCAGCGCTCGGGAATCCGAGCAGGGCGGGGGGGGAAGAGGCGCCCTCAGAGCCGGGCGGGGGGGGGAGAGGCGCCCTCAGAGCCGGGGCGGGCCCGGTCGGTGATGGCGCAGAACGGTTACCGGGTAAATGTGTTTGTGCGGTCCAAATGCTACGCCGGTTCAGTTCAAAGAACGGGCTGGGCGTACCCGTGTGTCCTTAGCCGCCGCGGTTCGTGCGTGGCGGGGGTCGGCGTCCCGCCCCCGCCCTTCTCTTCCCCCGTCCCCAGGCTGGGTTTTCCCCACGCAGCGCCAGAACTCACCACACGCACAAAAAAAAAAAAACCCGAACATACTATTTTTCAGAGTAACGGTTGCCAAAACGCCCCTTTTAGTAAGTTCTTTTGTGCCCTTAGCACGGCAGCTGCTGGGTTCCATGTGCGAGGGTCACCGGGGCAGGATTTTCCCCACGCAGACCCAGAACTCACCAAATTATTCCCCCCGTATTATTTCCCCATAGCAGTTACCAAACAAAAATGCCTTGATTAAGTCCTTAAAAGAACAGACTGTGTGTGTCCTTGTGTCCTCAACAGGCAGGGTCCACGTGAGAGGGTCGATATCCTCCCTTCCCTCCGGGCTGGGTTTTCCCTGTGCGGCGCCAGAATTCAACACACATATTGTTTTTTCCAGTAGCCAGTTACCAAAAAAAACCCCACAATCTTTATTAGGCCCTTAAAAGAACAGACTATATGCGTCCTTGTGTCCTTAACACACTGGCTGCTGAGGTCCATGTGTGAGGGTCAACATACTCCCCCACCCCTGGCTGGGTTTTCGCTGTGCAGCGCCAGAATTCGCCACACAAATGAGTTTTTTTTCCAAAGTTACCAAAAAAATATCTTTATTAAGTTATTAAGAGAACAGGGTATGTGTGTCCTTGTATGGCCTGACTGCTAACATTGAACCGTGCTTTTAATTTAACAGGTTTCGGTGACAACAACACAGGGAAAAACCACCAAGGTGAAGCTTCACACCCAGCCCCTACCTCGTCCTGCTGGAACCATCCTTAGAGGATATTGTCCCATATTTTCCATCTTAGCAGCAGTCACAGAGCAGGTTTACTTTGCAATCCAATCCCTGTTTATAACACATATATACAGACTCTTTGATATCAGTAGTGGTGGCGCACAATCCGTGAAAATATCCCCTCTGGTTCTTTTCCATCTCCCAGGGCAGCCAGGAATCCTTCTTGTCTCCTCCTCTGGGCTAAAGCAGCCAGGGACTTGAAGGTCTTTGGCTCATAAATAGCAAGATCAGCGAGCACTTTCCTATTCAGCTCCACCTGGGACTAAATGCAAGAAAATTTGTTGGTTAAGTCCTGTAATTTTTAGGAGCAACACTGCAATGTTTAATCACACTTTATTAAACATTAAACGTAATAAACACTCTTTACTGTTTATGTAAACACTCTTCATTAAATTTCATTAAACAGTCTTAATGCTTAATACCTGAGTTCTTAAAGCAAATTACCTTTTTTCTACCCCATATAATTTTGGAATTGTTAAAGACTGTCAGATGTGACTACTTGGCCATGGGTATTCTCATGCGTAAAATCTGTTTACTAAGTTTTTCTGGTAGAAACCAAGAGCTGAAGAAGAATCTCTTATTTTGCTCTAGGCCATGTGTTCCAGGTTAACCCATGGCATTTGTTTCAGCTCAAACAAATTAAAAACAGTATCAACAAATGAAAACCGATTAAAATTAAAACCAGTTAAAATTAAAACCAACAGTCTCAACACATTAAAACCTGTATCTACGAATTAAAACCAATTCCCAGCATGTTTAAGAACAGGGACAATGGCACCAGTTCTCTGCACTGTCCATGCTCAACAAAACACAAAGTCAATGAAGAGAACAGAGATTTCTTAGGATGGTGGGGTTTTTTTTCTAATCTAAATTTTGTATTTTTAAATTTCTTCAAGTAAAAGGAAAGCAAGTTGTCACTCAATGCCCACAATAGCAACAGTGTTAGAGCATTTGACAAGTCTCATTCTTAAGATGCTCAGTAAGAGTTTTGGGGACACAACAAGGTGTAGAACCACAATGTTTACCAGGATAAAAGGGGATGATGCATGTAAGGAAGAGAAACAGGTTTAGGTACAACTTAATTCCTGAAGTGAATGAAACTGCTTTCACAAGCAGAAGGCCTTTCATCACTAGAATTAGTAAGTAATTATTCTCCAAGCCCCATCCTTACCTTAACCAGGTTGCTTATGAAGGCTGGGTACTTCAAACCATGCTCAAGGGAAGCTGCTCCAATCCTTGTGATCCAGAGCTGAAAGGGTAAAAACGAACATCTTGAGCAATAAAATACTTTAAAAGCAATCCTTCTGCCACGCTGGTCTGCTCACACTAAATATAACATTTCCATAGAATCACAGAATATCCTGAGCTGGAAGGACTATCCAGTCCAACTCCTGGCCCTGCACAGACACCCCAACAATCCCACCCTGTCCCTGAGAGAGTTGTCAAACCCTCCTGGAGCTCTGGCAGCCTTGGGGCCGTGACCAAACCCTGGGGAGCCTGTTCAGTGCCAACCACCCTCT
>JAYRBT010000056.1:5260873-5338819 GCA_036023395.1 Myiotriccus ornatus | reverse complement strand
CTCCTGGAGCTCTGGCAGCCTTGGGGCTGTGACCAAACCCTGGGGAGCCTGTTCAGTGCCAACCACCCTCTGGGGGAAGGACCTTTCCCTGAAATCCAGCCCGACCCTGCCCTGACACAGCTCCAGCCGTTTCCTCAGGTCCTGTCACTGGTCACCAGAGACCCACAGCCAACACGTTGCTCTTTACCGCTCTCAGGAATCTCTTCTTCTCTCTCCTGGCCTTCGTGGACCTCACAAACGCCCTGCGGACGCTCCTCACTGCCAGCTTGTAGCAGCGGTTCTTCCTCCCACGGAAATGCTGGAACAGAAACAGGATGTTCTCATCATGTTCAAGGCTGTCAAACCCTTCAGTAATACCAATATAAGCTCACTGGCATTTCACAGCTCTGCACAGCAAGGATCACTGAACACTTCACAAGGGTCAGGTAAACCCTCAGCTGGCATGTAATGAAAATATTCTTTCCTTGGTTTATAGCATGGGAAATGTAAGCTTGGAAAGCTGGAGCAGGCTGGAAAATGTCGGTCCAGCATGCAGCCAAAACCATTTTCTACCTCAATATCACAGCAAGATGTACTACACCTCCCAGGATGCCCTTGAGAAAGGTTCAGTAGCCTGAACTTTATTGAAATCCCATTGTGCATCAGCCTCTTTCCCCTTCGGAAGGGGGAAACCTTGTACTTAAGGGCAAGGTTAATTTTTCTCCAGCTTCTTTGCCCAGTAAAAAAAACCCACAAAACCCACTCAACAAAAAACGCCACAACCAACACCAGCCCGCAGCACGATGGATTTGCAGACTGATCTTCTCACAGCGCTTGTATTTTATTCCTTCTCAGGATTCCTGCTGTTGTTCGTGCCCACGCACACACGTGCTGTGTTACAGCACCAGCACCAGATGCGCTTATGGATTGAACCAAACAGAGATCCATTTACACACCCAGAACACGTTAAACTGGCGTGGGTCAATCACGGGATGGTTTGGGCGAGAACAGGCCTTGAGGAACCCCCCCGTGTGCCAGGGGGGCAGGGACACCTTCCACTACCCCAGGCTGCTCCGAGGACGCTCGCAGGGATGGGGCAGCGCCGGAGGGACCCCACACGCGGCTCGGCAGCGCCGGGGAAGGGCTGGGACACCCGCGGGGCTCGGGGCGGGGGCTCAGGGCGGTGTGGCCGGGCCGGGAGGGCGGCTCGGAGCCCGCACTCACCCGCGCGTACTTGAGCACCTCCTGCACCCTCCAGAAGCGGTCGGTGAGGCGGCTGCGGAGCCAGCGCGCCCCGCTCAGCACCACCATGGCTGCGGCGGCGCCTTCCGGGGCGGGCGCGGCGCGGCCCTGCCCCTCCGCCGGCTCCTTCCGTCGGTCCCTGGCCCCGCTCCTTCCTCCGCTGTCCTCTCCTGCCCTTTCTCCCGGCCTTCCTCCCGGCCTTTCCCCCGATCCTTCTCCCAGTGCTTTCTCCGGTCCTTCGCAGCCCTTTCCGCCCTCCCCGGGCTCCCGGCCCCGCTGCCCCCGCCTCGCCTCGTCCGCTCTCACAGAATCCCAAAATCCCTGCGGCTGGAAAAGCCCTCCCAGCCCGTGGATCCCCCCCTGTGCCCCATCCCCACCTTGTCCCCCAGCCCAGAGCACTGAGTGCCACATCCAGCCCTTCCTTGGACACCTCCAGGGATGGGCACTCCAAACCTCCCTGGGCACCCCCTTCCAATATCTAATCTCTGTGATGAAATTCTCCCCGATGTCCAGCTTAAACCTCCCCTGGCGCAGTTTAGGGCCGTGTGCTCTCATCTCTGCGCTTCTGGGCTGTGGGACTGCCAGCGAGTGCCCAAACCAGCAGTGCTAAAGCACCGTGCAGAGATTTGGTGTTGTTCGCTCTGACTGGGGCGATTCCAACCCGGCTGGAATGGTCCTGTGTGTAAGGGATTGTGAGACATAAAATAAAAATTTATGAACCGTAGCAAACCACAAGATGGTGCTGCCAGAAAATTATTCCTTCGGAGCAACAGTCCTTGGCGTCAGAGAACTGATGAATTTGTCTGATCCTCTTTAATCATTACCAGTTCCAGCATCTCAAAGCAATGATGCTGCTGGTAGGAATTGCTCCATCATCCAGATATCTTTCCCATTTCTGGGCAGGTGTTTGTTGAAGAAGTGGAAATTTCACAGGACTGGAGGCTTGGGCAATCTCTCTTGCTATCACTGGGATTGGTTTAACACAATATCAGAAGAGCCATTAGAATCTGCATGTGTTGAATTTCTTTCTCCGAAGGAAAATAAATTTACAGACCTCCCACGGGTTACAACGCGTTTTCATTACAGCAAAAGAACTTTGGAAAGTTTTTCACTGGATTTAGCAGAGCTTTGTAGAATTTATGGCATTTTTATGACTAGTTAAGGAGCTCTGTCTTGTACTACCCCACTGTGCCCTTGCCAGATGGTAAAACCAGCTGTAGGATTTTGAGTTGCCCAGCGCCGAGCTCATCTTTCCATGGTTTAAGCCTAACCTTGGTTTGTTCTTCCTATAGTTTCGTGTTGTGTGACTTGTCCTTTTTCCACTAAGAAGGCACAAATCAAGCTTGAAAAATATTAAATCTTTAAATCAGCAGCTTTTAGATAGCAGAGTAAATACTGGGACTCTTTCATTGCCTCTGTGCCACTTGTCACATTTATTACACCCAACACCATCTGGTTTCCTGCACAGATTCGGGCTTTATTAACACTGTCTCTCAGCACTGAAAGCAGGCTGGATTCAGCAGTTATTTCCCTCTGGATGTCTGGACAGATCTGTGAAGAAATTTCACATTTTGCAGCTTGAGTGCCCTGCAACCTCCCCTGGGAGCCGTGTTAAGGAACACGATCAAAATGGACTTTTCATACTCTGATGTCTGTTTTAAAGGTTGTTTCTCTCTGTGTTTTTTAATCTCTCTCTCTCTTATTACCATGAGTGTATCTAAAAAGCTACATAAACATGCAGATGCCACTGTAATTCTTAAATAATATTGATCATATTAATTAGCAGATTAAATAACTGATAATTGCTGTGCCTTCACTACAAGAATATCAATATGTTCTGCAATCAGTAACAGTGATGACTGCAGGGGACAGATGATTTCTGAGGTATGGAGTGATTGTTATCAGTTTCCCTGAGATTTTTTTAATCTAGAGAGCAATGTTAGAAAATGAATCAGAGGCAGAATAATTGAAGTTGGAGAGGGACCATCTTGCCCTGGGGATGGATGGTTCGAGTGTGGCTCTTGGGTGCTGAGTGCTAAATCACATCCCTGGTGAGACAGATGTGAAGGATTGGCCAGCACAGAGAGCAGCTTCTGAGCCTGTTCTGTAAACAAAGCAGTGTTGCAAAGCTGAGAGCTGGCTCAGAAGGGACGACACTGCCTGGATTTGAGTGTCTGTGAACGCAGACAGCTGAGAGCAGTGACACCACACACCGCTCCCATCTCTGCTTCCAGGTCTGCACCGTGTGGGCAAGGACTCCAGAGAGGGGAGAAACAGCTCCTGTTCTTTATCTTCACCAGTCACCTCATTCAGGTGAGGCTTGAGCAGGAATATCTACATGGTTTCAGGGTGAAGAGAATGGAAAGGTGGTTTGAAGACAAGGAAGTGTCTGTCAGTGCCTGATATTCCCAAGAACCAGCAGTGCTCAAAGGTGGAGGAGGAGGATATAAAGCCAGTCACCTTCTGGAACCGAGCAGCCTATCACAGCTAAGACAGCAACTATTTGGGACCTCTTGGGATCATAATCCTGGGAAGAACAACCTCAAATTCAGTAGAACTCTGGATTCTAAACCAAAATAATAACTACTGCCAAACCCCCAGCAGCAAGATCTACTCGGAACTGAGGTTGGGACACTGCTGGGAAACCACCTCAAGAAAACAACCTGTACTGGCGAGGTCCTGAGGAAGCAGGTGGCAAAGAAAAGAAGGAAGGAAAGAGACCTTTCCTTCCTTGCTTCATAATGATCTCTGGTTGAGGGGTTCTTGTCCACGTGGAGAAGAGGCAGAAAAAGCCTTTGCAAATTGCTTCCGAAAGCAAAGAAACCATTTTGGACAAGAGCGTGGGTCGACTGATCTCCTTGAAGAATGTCTGCCCAGGACACCGAGGACTTCGGAGCAGAAAACCTCTCCGAAAAGTCTCGGATGATCCCCGGCCTCCCACCCTATGACATGGATGACCAGCTCCTGCCCAGGGAGCAACGCAGTCCCTGGTGCTGCCTGGCGTGGACCCTGGTCATAGGCACCATGAACTCCTTGGTCTTTCTCGTTAACTTGCTGCTGATGTTTGTTATTTTCACCGTCGTGCTGCTCCCCACCATTGTGGTGGTTTACTTTGGCTTCCAGTGCCACTCCCAGGTAAGAAAGTCTCGCTCCCTCTGGCTGCTCCCAGCCACCTTAGGGCCATTCCTGAGGGTTTATTTGAGCAGTGGCTGTAAAGGCAAGGTGAGACTCCCCAAGCTTTGGCTTTGTTTTCATAAGGGGTGTGTGCCTGGACAGATTTTTCCCTAAGGGGGGGTATGTGCGTGATCTGGGCTGACAAGAACAGGTACTGTGGGAAATGGCAGCTTGATTGGGCAATAAAGTTATATCCCCATGGCAATACCAAGCAGCAGTGCCAGGTGAGGTGAACACACTCCCTGATTTGATTTTGATTAAAATGCTTTTTAATCACTTAGTCATTGCATTTTAATGTCACAACATTTCTCTCTTGTCCGTGACTGAGAGCTGCCAACCTGAACTCCTCTGTAACTCAGAATCCTGCCTGGGCTCTGGAAGGGTTTGCTCCTTTCTGTTTAAGTAGGTTTGTAGTATTGGTTCTGCCCAGTGCCTCAAGATAGAATTAATGAAGTCTGACAGAATATTTAATCCTCTTCTTACACCAGTCTAACATTCAGGTGTGTTCCTAAATATGTTGTGCAGCTCCTCACACCAAAAATGAGCCCCCTCTGCCCATAAAGGCTCTGGTTGTGTGCATGGCTCTTCCAGTTGTTTGTTGTCCTCTAGGTTGCATTATTTCCTTACACGTTCCTTCTTAGTATATTCCTATAAATATTTTTAGGATCACTTGACAAAACATGGAGGTGAAAAAGCAGTTCTTCTGCTTCCCTTGCAGGCATTAACTGTTAGACCAGCTCAACATGACTGTTTCATAAGTCAGAATTATTGGCTTCAAACTGAACAGAAAATGGGGGAAAAAAGAAGAGAACGGGCTCCCAGAATTGCCCCTTCCAGCTTCCCTCACCTTGGAAAACCTCAAGTTCTTTGCACGAACAGCCAAAGGCTTTCAGGAGATGCAAAAGGTTTTTGAGTGCAGCCAAACAGACCAGAAGTGAAAGCCCCTGCGTTGCTGGAAGCCTCGAGGAGTCTTTTAAAACAGACTTTTCTTTAATACAGTCATAGCAAGGGATTGTGGCAATTGGCTTCACAAGAGCAGTCCTTTGTCTTTGGGCCTTTCAATGCCCTCCTGGTAGCCAGGGGCTGATTTCTGCACTGCAGGTCCATTAGATGGATTTATTGTTGTTTGGGGTTTTTTTTGGTAGTATGATGGGTTGTGGGTTTTTTACTGCTGAAAGGACAGGGAAAAAAGAAAGAAGTCTGGGGACGTGGGGGCTGCCTGCAGTGTTTGTTAATGCACAACAACTGATGCTCAGCTCGGCTCTGCTGCTGCCAGCACCAAAGGAGGGCTTTAAATACCACTCAGCGAGGCCCAGTTTAGGCTTTGCTTTGCAGCAAATGGAGTGAATGGTCTTTCCTGGCAGGTTTTTCAGTGCAAAGAGATGCTCAGAGGCAGAAATGAGTCCAGTGTGTACAGAGGACAGAACACAAAGGGTCTGTTCCAGGGCAGGGGTCTGGAGGGTCTCCAGCCAGCAAGTAGCTACAGAATGACCAAGCTCTGTCTGCAGGATCTCACATCTTGCTGTATTTTTATTTATTCTGTTGTAATTTCCAATGTTGTAGCACCAGGAAGCCTTTTGCTGCCTATCAAATGCTATTTGATGATTTAATAAAGATCAGCGTTTCCTGCTTCAGGATCAGTGTGCAGCGTCCTTGTCTCACAGCAATCCTGGAATAATTGAAATCTTGATTAAAATGTGATGTCACCACCCAGTGCAGCCTGAAGTTTGCTGAGCTCAGCTCAGAGAGAGGGAAGAGGTGTCTTTGTGTGAAAGCACTGGGAATTCAGGGGTGCTTTGGCCCCCACGCACCACCGGGCCTGTGACAAGCTGTAGATGTGGTGCTTAGGGCTGGACCTGGCAGTGTGGATTAATGGCTGGACTGGATGATCTTGGAGGTGTTTTCCACTCCCAGTGGCTCTGTGGGTCTGCTGTTCTAAGCTCTGTCTCACTCTCCCGGCAGGTCCTGCACTCATCTGCCCGCTACTGCAAGAGCATCCTGGACGACAACAGCTCTTCTGCCCTCATCATCCTGGGCTTTGTCATCATGTCCCCTCTCATCGTGGTGGCCATGGCCATCTACTGCAGCCTGGCCCGGCGCCTGCGGCTCTTCATGTGCTTCCAGCCCTACAGCCTGGCCGTGTACAAGGGGGGGAGGTGGTGCCGCTACGAGGGGGGAGGTCCCTGTGGCTGTGCCAGGGGCTGGAACACTCAGGTCAAGGCCTGGGTGTGAGCTGGCATCGCCAGCCCCATCCTCTCCCTGCCCCGTCCCCGCTCATCAGCTCGCCGGGGCCCCGCAGAGCTGCCGCGGGGCCGGGGCTGATGCTCAGCCGGGGCTCCCTCGGGATTTCAGCGGCGTCTGAAGCGGTGGCACAGATCCCCTGTCGCACGGCACGGCCAAAAACCGCGGCTGAGGGACGGCACAGTGCGGGTGAGAGGCAGGGGGAGGAAGGGCAGCTCCATCCTGCCACATCCCCGCGGTCTCTGCAGCGTTGTTGGTGGGATCCGTGTGCTGCTCAGCACTGCAGGCTGTGTGTCCCCGCTGGATGCTGTTCCCCTGCCTCCCCAGTGTAACCATTTCCAGTGTTCTGTAGAAATAAAGGAGGTTCCAAATGCCCCAAGGGAGTTTCTCTCTGTTCTGTCTCAAGGCACTGGCTGCAGCAGCACCAGCCACACTCTACCTGTTGTTCCACACCACAAAGCACCGTAAGGCAAGAGGCGATCTTTCTTTTCCTTCTGATGATTGATTTTTCCAGTCTCCTTGCCCTGCATGGCCCTGGTACCACCCTGAGGAATAACCAAGGGTGGCTACAGGTGCAAGTGAAGTGGAGAGAAAAAAAAGAGGGGGGGAGAAAAATACTTGTCAGCTTCTGGCAGGACTGAGGAAAAACAAGAAAGTTCTGTTCCATGGAAAGGAGATATCATGCTACAGGATAACAAGGTGTTGCCTGGGGGCAGTATCTGCTCACTGGGTACAGATACTTGATATGAGCTGCTGTTCCCTTTGCTCACCTGCTTAATCCAGCTGCTTTTACAAGGAAAGGATTCTTCAGCCTGGCTGTGGTGCAAGTATTGTAGTGAACCATCCCCACTGCTGTCCCTGCAAAGAAATTCAGGGTTATTTGCTACAGCCTTCCCAATAAAGCAAAAATGGATTTCATTTGGTATTTTCCTTTACAGAAAAATTTAATAACAGAGGGGAAATGAATCCCTGAAATCTCAGTAGCAGAACACACAGCTCAGGCTGCACCTCAGGGTGTCCTGGCACGGGCAGAGCCCACAACAAGGCATTCCCAGCAGTGCCAGAGATCTGAGGTGAAACTGCTTTGATCCTAAATTTCCTGTAGAGAGTACAGAGCCATCCTCAGCATCCTCAGCCTCGGCTCAAGTGCTGAGGGCAGCTGTGCCAGCCTGCTGCATGCAGGGCTGATGTGCCAGGCAGGGACTGTGCCCACAGATGGGGTGATGCCTCCTCTGCGCTCCCACAGGCAGGGCTTTGTGCTGAGAGCTCCTAAAGCAGCCCAGAGCACAGCTCTGCTCAGCAAGGTGCTGCAGGAGGACAGAAATGGGGTTTAACTGTTGGGTTCTTTTAAAATCCAAACTATGTATGGGTTTAATTTCCCTGTGACATCTCCATGCTCAAAGCCACGGCACTAACCTGGTACTGATGGACCTCAGAAGACACTAAAATACATTTCCATCCAGGCTTTGGTGAGGTCCATGTTTATTTGTACTTTCCTGCTCCTCTCTCATCAGTGAACAGTGCAGATTAGGAAGATGCCATGTCTCAGTGGTTATCAGCCCTCTGATGCCTCCAGTTATTGGAGTTCTCAGCTGGGGGCAGTGCAAATACAAACCATCTGTCAAGCTGAACTGAAATCAGGAATATCATCTTTTAGAGCCAAGGACAACATGGAATTTATTGGAAGGATGCTACATTCCTCCTCTGAGGGAGGCCAGGGAAAGGAAGCTGGAACCTGCTGCACATACCATGAGAGGATGTGCTGCTCCCTGTCCCATCCCGGGCAGTTGAATGCTCCAAGTGCTGAGTTTTCTGTGAATAACTCTCCAGGTTAATTTGGCAGGATTTGCATGGTAATATAAGCCCAATGACACATATTCTGGACAGTCTCTTGTGCTCTCTCCACTGGTGTTGCTAACAGCTTCATTGTAACTGGAATGGCTTCAGGGAAGCTTCCCCGTCCTCCTTCCCCTCCCTTCTCTTTCTCTGAGCTAACTGGTCACTGGTGATTGTTTCCAGCTCTGCTGGAGAACTTGGTGAGAATGAATGGAAGGAATTAAAGAAGGAATAATCAGGGAGGGCCTGCCAAGGGCTCCTTCCCTCTGCTGGTCCTCCTTGTATGTAAGTGCCCGCAGAATGGGTCACCAACTGCACCCCGTTCTGGGAATCCTCCCCTGGGACTTGGCTGGGCCACTAACTGTGGTTTTGGTCCCCCCCTTTAGCTGTCTGTCATCCCCCAGGATGGGCTGAAAAATGCCAAGTGGGAGGGAGCATGGGCTGGTGTGATCCCATGATCCACTGCTGGAAAATACATTGTCGCTTCCCCCAAGGAGACTGGGGGGATCAGTGTGTCCTGGCACAACGCACACATGACCTCTAAGTGCCAGCAGTCACCTCCCAAACCTCACTCACTGCTTTCCCTCCGACCCAAGCACCTCCTGCAGCTGAATAGGAACCAAATTCCCACAGAGCTGAGCTGCTGATGGGAGTAATCCCTCGGCCTGTCTGTGGTAGCAGGATGGTTGGGGCTGCCATCATCCCCCTGTGAAAGAGCAATGCCAAGGCAGGCTGGGCAACATTCCCAGGTTTTGTGGTGGCAGCCCAAGGGAAGGATCTACACCCCAGGGACAAAAAATAGGGACATTTATGAGCCCCAAAACAGAGGCACTTTTCAAGAGAAGAGCCAGGGATTGTCCACGTTGGCTGCTCAGAGCTGCAGGGATTGTCACGGCTGTGCTGTGCGTTTCCCCCTCTGCCAGGGCATGAGTTCATGGAAATGCTGGTGTGGGGAAGCAGGACCAGCCCAGGCTGTGGGTGGGTGCCCTCAGATGCCAGAAGCAATTAAATCCCTGTCATCTTTCCAGGCCAGCTCCTCCCTGGCCACACAGCAGAGACACGAGTGCCTGAGTCACAAGGGAGGGGAGGACACGGGACACTCGGAGCATCTACTCCAGTTACACCAAGTGAGGTGCAACCTGCAGCTGTGCTCCAGGAACTGCAGCTCGCTGGGGACCTGTCCTTGGCTTCCTTCCCCAAAGCCAGGCCTGAGGACTCCTCTTTCCTGAGCCTGCTGCAAGGAAGAGCAAAAAGGCGTTTACTCAGGACATTCCTGCGCTCAGGAAGATGACTGGGAGCTACTGGAAGGGACACTGGCCCTTAGAGAGCATCCCAGCTCTGAGCTGCCTGCTGAGCTGTGCCAGCTGATGAGCACTCAGGGAGTTGTCTGCAGCTGCCAGAGGTGCTGGCTCTGTAACTCCTTGGCAGCAGAGAGGTGGTGATGAACAGGAGGGTTCATTCCTCCCTCTCCCCCAAAAGCACTGTCTGCTCCTGCTCTTCAGCAGCAGAGTCAATAAACCAGGGTGCTAAAACCACCCTGTTGTCAACACCTTTCCATCAGCGTGGCACCAGGCAGGAGGCTGCTGAAGTGTGTTGAAGCCTTTGTGAAGCGTTGCAGTGCCAATGTGACTGCTCTGCCCATCCTGGGCGGGCTGGCAGCTCGTGTTTTATCAGTGCAAGGGGTTAATCACAACTTCCCAGCCCCTGCACCTGCCTTGCCTCTCTCCCCAGGAGAGGATGAGGACCCTCCTAAGGGATCATGGAATGGTTTGGGTTGGAAGGGACTGCAGGGATCGTCTGGTTCCAACCCCACTAAGGAGGATGGTTTTAGATAACACGGTGAAAATTGCAAAGAGAAAGTGCTGGCTGGGGTGGGGACAGACAGGGCAGGTGGCCAAGAGTGAAAAGGGAGCTGGCTCCAGGTCCCTGGTCTGCAGGGGGAAACACAGGGGTGCACTTGGCTGCAATGGGTGTCCCTGTGAAAGCAATCTGCCCCTGGGATCTGCTGCTCAGAAAAGCTGCTCCTGAGCCCTTCTCAAATCCCCAGCACCTCCAGGGCGTGGGACAGAGCAGGATGCAATCAAAGGCTGCTGAGGATTTCCCACAGGCACAGAGTGGCTGTGGCCCACCTTTGATGCCACCGAAGGGAACTCCTTGTGACAGACATTTGGGGAGGAGGGAGGGGAAACAGAATTGTGCTGTTTTCCCGTGGTCTTTCAGCATATTCTTGTCAGGCTGCCGAAAGTGGGGCTTTGAGCAGATCTACTGGCACAAGTTATCAGGCTGGATATTTAAGGGGAAGCTGAAAAGCTATTCCCAGCCCTTTCAGGAGCTGGAGATTGTTCTGACATCCTGTCTCTGGGGCTGCTTTGGGAGACAGGACATCTCTGCATGAAGCAATTTGTTCCACTGTCGGCACAGCTGGTGGGCTCAGCATCACAAAGGTCAACCAGACCATCCTGGGAAGCACTGCTGGGTCACACCAGGAGACACTGGAGTGCTCCTGCCCCCTGAGACACGGTGGGCAACCCTCCAGCAGGTAAAAAAGAGACAGGATGTGCAGGGCCGGACCTGGGTTTCAATGGTTTGTCTGAAGCTCAGGGAGAGATAAGAAGCAAAGCCAAAAAACCCCAGGCAGACCACTCAGGGAAACAGTGGTGCTGTTTGCTCTGCTTTCAGATGCCTCCAGTTCCACTCGTGCCTCCTTCATTGTTCCTCAAGTACTTGGATAGAGCTGAGGAAACCAAGCCCTACGCAGAAGAACAGAAGTAAAATTAGAAGCCAGGGGAGCAGACTTCCTCCAGACAAAAGCATCTTGCTGCTGAAAGCCCAGAATATCTGCTTTGTCCCTGAAAAGCCCTCCTGGGTCCTTCACCAGCTTCCCCTCATCAGTCTGGGCTGTTTCAGCCCTCGCTGTGATGCTGAGCCTGGGGCTCTGCTCAGCACATTTTGGAAGGAACTGCCTTTTGGCCTTCTGGTTTCTACTTTAGCTGTGCTGACCATGGTCCCATGCTGGCCATCAGCACTTACACAGGGATTCCCACCTTTCCAGCCATCCTGGATCCCTCAGCCTTCCTAAATCAGCTGCTGCTGAGATGTAAACAGAGCCCTCCACTCACACAGCGCTCGCTGTTTGAGAGGAACAAGTGTTAGCTGAGCCCAGCTGGGAAATAAAACTCCTTATCCTTGTCCTGAAAGGAGCTCAAGCCCTGCAGCACATCCAGGGACTGCCTTTCCCACCAGAGAACTGGGCTTTACCACAACAGGGCACGGCAGGGAGGGAAGAGATCCAACCAGCTTTCTGCAGAAACTGCTGTCAGATAGCTCCTATTTCTTCTTGGAAATGGCTTTCCCCTCTCACACTGCCTTTCCCCTCACGAGGTCTTGACCCACAGACAGGGAGGGTGGGATTGTCTCAGCTTTGGGCACAGATGCTGTTACAAAGGGCACTTTTCTTGCAGGCACCAGCTGCACTTCACCTGCTGCTGCACACATTTAATTTGCTGTGGTGTCTGACTCCAGCTGAGCCAGATGCACCAGGCAAACACTCTGCCTGGGATATTCTGGCATTTGCTTTCTAGTCACAGCTTAGAAACCCAGAGGAAAAAATAAAACATTAAGCCTAGAGAGGAAATCAATCAGCCCAAGTGTTTCAGAGCACCAGAGGATTTTAGTTCAGGTTGCAGGGAAAGGGTTCATTCCGCCTTTTTTAATAATGCAGTACTCCACATCCCACATAAACAGAGGAGTGAGACAGAAAACCCTTTTGCCTGGTTGCAGTTAAGGATGTCATGCAGCTGAATAAGGGTGTGAATACCTCTGCTATTTTTCTGGTTTGTTCTCAAGTACCTGGGCATGGCTCTGTGCCTGCCTGTCTACCTGGGCTAGACCATTCCTGTCAGCACTCGGCAAATCAGGTTTCCTCGGGATTGCACGGGTTCTGTGGGTGGAACTCACCTCAGCTGCCTGGTTTCTTGATGAAGGGCCCTTTGTTCATGGGGCTTTTTGGTGCTTGCCTTGACCATTTAACACCTTGCTGCTCCTTGCCACGATTTTAGCCACACCAGCATGGTACCCAAAGGTGTGATGAGCCTTTGGGGGTGTCTCATCAAGACAGCAGTGATGGAGAATGGGGTTTGTTACGACATGTGAGCTGGAAAAAAACACAGGTGGAGATTTCTTGGAGTACAAATATTGCAGCCACAGAATCCCCCCATTTCCCCCAGAAAGCCACAAAGCCGTGTTTGTGCTGAACCATTTCACAGAGTAATCCACACGTTCCCCACAACAATGGTTAGAAGGGAAAGCTGTAGACCAGCAAGTCCCCTTTCTCATCCAGGAAAGACTAAAAGGATAGAGCAGAGCAACCCACAGGTGGTGGAGGTTGTTCTCCCGTGTAACTGTGTCCTGAACAGGCAGGGCTGTTCAGAACAGATGCACCATCTCCCCGTCAGTCCTGCTGGATGTGGCTGCTCAGCAAAACCCCATGAACATTCTGGAGACAAGGAAAATTCCCTCCAAAGCCTGGCCAGGCGTTCCTCTGGCACAGCACGTTCCCATGAGGTCACTGTTGGAGTCTCTCCTCTGTCTGGATCGTTCACAACCAGAAATTAAACACTTTCTCTTTGAGCTCGTGACCCCTCCTGTGCAGGATGTTTTACTGTGGTCTGCCATGGGACACGAGGTGTCTTTTCATTCCTGCTGGCATCCTCCACATCTGCTCCAGGAGGATTTGGGATACTCTCTGCAGCACACATGACGTGGCTCAGGCTCCAGCTTTCGTGCTCCTTCCAGAACTGCAACACAGGAAGGTCTTGTCATCCTGATTGATGACAACCCGTAACAAAAAATGATTCCAGGAATCCCTGTACTAAAACTGTCTGCTTTTTGATCTGCAATCCTGGAAAACACTCGATTCCTGCTGGGGTCAGAGGTCTGACACAAGGGGTGGAAACACTGCGGTTTTGCTGCGTTCTGCTGACGAAACGTGGAGCAAAGGGTGTCCCCTCACACCCAGCCATGGGCTCCTCTGAAGGGGCAGGAGAGAAGAGGGAAGAACCCCCAGAATTTCACCACTGCTTTGGAGATTTGTAGGGAACTCCACTCAGGGAGAGGAATCTTGGTAGCCTACATGAATGATGATGCGAGCAACAAAAAATAGTCTGGGGGAAAGACTGCAGGGAAAAGGAGCTTTTCTTTTTTTTTTTCAGTTTCACAGGTCTATTGTGCATCAGTTTTCCTTGTTTACCCTCTGGGACACCTCTCCATCATATTCCATGGGTCACCTCCATTCCTGACCAGCTTGCCACGGCCCCTCAAGAGCTTGTCAGTCATGGAGATGAGGAAAGGCACAGAACACACGAGGAGTGAAGCTCTGAGTGTCTTTTATTGGCAGAGTGTCACGACAGCAACGTCCTTGACAGGTGCCAGGAAGCAGAGGCAGAAAGAGCCCCATGTGTGGGAGAACTCTGCAAAACAGGATCTGCCAGATTTCCTCTGCAGGACCAGGGATCAGGGCAGGCCCCACACTCTGAGCAGCCCAGGTGGAACACAGCCTTCCCTGCCACCTCTCCTGAACAGCAACAGAACCACCTGGGATTCCCAGCTGAAGGTGCCCGAGGGTGACCATCCCTCCCTCCCTTTTTTCTGCCCTGTGTCCCATCCATATATAAACCTATGCACGTGGAGCTGTCCTCTTTCTTTTGAGAGCCAGGAGGGAAAATGGCTGTGGAAGTGGTAAGTTACTTCATTTCTTGGTTCAGCTGGGAAGGGCAGGGATAGCTGGAATTGCAGATTTTCAGTAAAGGCCAGGATTTGAGTCTAATCATGCACAGAGAGGTGGCTCAGTGTTAGTGTGAGAGCAGCTGTTGCTCTGCTGCTGTTTCCATACTCTGTTTCTCTGAACTTGTAGTGGCAATCCCTGTGACCCATCACATTTTTAGGGGGATTTCTAGGACCATTTCTAGGAATTTGCTGCAGTGGCAGATTTCCACAAGGCTAATCTGTTCAGCTTAGTGGACTTCAATTCCTCTCCAACTTCAGTAATGTTTCTTCTTGGATTTGCTTTGGCTCCTCTTTCCTGTTGGGAAGTGAGGAGTGTGGATGGGGCTCTGCATTCCCATCACCTGCCTCTTCTTTCCGGACTGAAGAAGCAAATTCCTCTTGCAGAAGGAGCCTCCCTGGAAGGGTGGGGAGCAGGGGGGACATTTCTGTCTAATAGTGCCACTTATTTGCGGGGGAATATTTGTGCTCTTGTTGTCCTTTCATCATCGGGTCAGGCATTACAGCACCCAGCTCTGGAACAAAAGTCTCTTATCCCCAAAATAGATGGGAATTGTTTTGATGGCATTGCATGCATCAAGTCACCTCTTTCTTTATGGACTGCTGGAATTGCAGCTATTTCCCTGGTGTGACGTGGGAGGACACAAGGCTGGCAGGACTCTCAGTGAGGAAGAGTCAGGCAGAGTGTCCCCCAGCAGAACCCTCCACTCCCTGGGGCTTGTTTATGCAGCAGGATCTCTAATCTGCCTTCTTTCGACTGTAAACAGCAACTTGTTGATGGCAGGAAGTCTTTCCCCCCTTGTTACTTCAGATTTCATCCTGCCCTCTCAGATCTCAGCATGGCTCTTTCCAGGAGTGAGTTCGAGTTGGATATTAAGTATTATGTCCCCCCAGAGCTGGCAGCAGGTACAGTGAGGCTCCTGCCTGCACTGGGTGGCCCAGGGTGGAATTGGTCCCTTCCCACAGAAACAAGTGACTGTTCAGTCCTTGGAAATCTCACCAGCCCTCCTCTACCCCCTGAGTTGATAAAATGACCTCAAACTGAGTCTGTGATGGTGAAAAAGGGCACGTGAGCCTTGCCAGCTCCTGAGGGTTGGTTTGTGAGGGCAGTGGCAGCCTTGCCCAGGGACAGAGTGTGTCCTGCTCCACATCCTTTCCCTCCTCAGCTTCCCAGTGCTCCAGGAGCCTGACTGGCTCAGCTCTTTTGCGCCAGAAAAGTCAGCATGTGGATTGTCCCATCCTGCCTGTGGCTTTTGTGCACCAAAGCCCAGATTCACGAGGCACCTGCACCTCCAGAACGTGATGAACGTGTGGAAAACGAAGAATCAGTGCCTTGAAGGAGAAACTCGGAGCTGACTCAGAGCTGATTCCATGCTATGCTCCCTCTGTCGCTGCCCAGCATGGGGGGACAAGTTTCCAAGTGTTCCAGGAGCACGGAGTGAGCTGGCCAAGGTCAGCCGGGCTGGAGGAGCCCTGCTGACGGCACGGGGAGTCATTCCCTCTCCTCCCACTCACTCCCCAGATGCCGTGCTGGCTTCACACAAAAAGGGGGATTGTTTCTCGTGCTCCGAGCTTTGTTCCTGCTCACATGTTTTTGCCTTATTCCTGAGAGGGGGTAAAAGGCTCCAGATGCAAAGGGAGCCCTCAGCAGAGCCCACCTGAGAGGCAGCCCCGTTATAAACCTCGAAACTGGAGGTCGGTGCCTTTCTGGCCCCCTGGAGCAGAGAAATATCTGGAAATCCCTGTTCCCAGACCGGTCCAGTTGTGCTCCTCTGCTGCAGTGCTGAACCTGTGCCACGCCAGCGTGCCAGTTTTTGGGTGGCATTTATCCTGAAGCCAAGCTTCTCTAGTCCCAGAGGCTGCTGGCATGAGGGGGAGAACAGGAAAGCTGCAGAGCCGGGAGCGGAGAGGCTCGAGCTGTCACCTGGGTGTTGAGGCTGATGGAAAATCGGCCTCACTCCGGTCTGGATTCCAGGCTGTGAGCAGAGAGAGCAGGGCTTGGCCAGCTCTCCTGCAGCTGCACTTGAAGTGGGGGCCGGGCGGTCTCTCCTGATAGGAACTCAGCAGCCACCCTCTGCTTCCCTTTCCTGTTGTGACTGGATGGGCTGATGGGTGCTCAGAGGCCCATCCATCACTGCCTTTGCCTTGCCTCCCCCCACCCACCGCGCTGAGAACTCCCAGAGCCTGGCAGGATTTAGAGGAGCCTCTAAAAATAGAGCGCACCTAAAATACAGCTGATGGGAGCAGGAACTCTGCTGGGGGGGTTGCTCTATTCCTGACCATCCATGGGTTGTGGCTCCAGGGACACTCCAGCTTGGGAGAGGGAAATAATGCCCTGGTGGCCTCTCCTTATGCCACCACCACTGTCTGAAAGGTGAGGCAGAGATGGATGGAACAGCACCACTGTCCAAATAAGCTGCTGAAAGTCGTGATGGAGTTAACTGAGCTCTCCAAAACCCACCCAGCAGCTGTCAGGGCTGCAGGGGCATTAGGCTGAGAAACTGCCTGAACAGTTACTGCTGGGACTCAAAGAAATTGGGGACAGAAGGTAAAATAAGCAAAACAGATGACAAAGCAGCCTCCTGGGGAGGGAATCTGATCCCCTTTGCTTTGGTTGTTTCTTTACTGGCTCCTCCCTGAGACATCCTGCAGACAAACAAGCTGGGAAGGCCGTCCAAGTGCAGAACCTCCCGTGTGCAGGAGGCTTTCTCTGCCACGTCTGGCTCTTGTGTGTGACTGCACATGCCTGCAGGACGCTCTAAATTGTCTTCTCTCTCTCTCTCCCAGACTGACATGATGAGAGCCTACAGTTCTGGAGAGAGGCTGAGCGTTCTCAAGGCTGAGAACTTGCGGTTCAGTGGGAAATAGCAGCTTATTGTGTCGGTGGAAATTCCTCAGGAAACCCAGTTCTAAGGAGATTCTCTTAAAATTGGCTTTTCCCAGTTGTCTGGGCTTTCCTAACAGGATAGAGATAAGAGATAAAAGTCAGGCAATAAGGAAAAGGATCCACTCCAAAGAATAGCCTTTGGTTAAAAATTGACCACTACATCCAGACCTCGCTTGTACTGCTTAGAAGTGGGTCCAATTCTTGGAGCTATTTGTCTTCCTGGCAAGCAAAGAGAGGCTGGAGTTTGGGTCCAGCTGGGAAACAAAGGCAGTAAAATCCTGTTTTGTGGAGGAAATGAAGCAGGAATCTGAAGTCTTGGAGATTCTCAGGGGTAAACATGAGGGTTCCCCCCAGTCAGAGCCATCGAACCCACGTGCCCTGCTAAGCCCAAGGAATTAGACTGGAGAACGCTCTGCTGGGAAAGCCTCAGGCTCCAGAAGCCAAAGGTTCCTGCCCATCTGTGCCCTCCTCCCCTGGTGCTGAGGCTGGGGTTGTGGTCGCTGCACAGAATGTGTGTTTGGGGGGAACCTGTGCTTTGGCACACACCAGGATGGCTGATCCTGTGCCCTGCCTGGTCCTTTGGGGGATCAGCGTTCCCTACCCTGCTCCTCCTCCTCGTCCTGGGCTGAGCTGAGGGTGCAGATGTGAGGCAGAGGGCTCTGTCAGCTCCTCCTTGGCAGGGAAGCTGATGCGTGTGGACAGCACTGGCATCTCTGCAGAGGGGTGGAGGATCATTCTGACAGCCCAACAGCTCCAAACTCAGCCTGCTGCACACCAGGGCAGCCCTCACAGTAACAGGGAGGGACAGGGACAGCGAGCTGGGCTATTTCTGACCTACCTGACAGCAGGACACATCCAGAAGCCTCTGGGAGAGCAGAGGTCCACGTTGTCTTTTGCTGTTCCTCCTGGTTTACCCCTTCACTGGTTTGCCCTGTGTGGAGTAGCCTGCTCTAGCTGTGAGCAGTCAGGATGAGTCAAAGGAATTGCAGCAGTTCCAGGCAGGAGAAAATGAAATCTCTGGGCTTGAGGTACTCTGAATTTAGGGTTGAGAGTCCAGTCTGCTCCTGCACTTCAGCCCAGAAGTGGCTGCATTCTTGTGTTGTGTGACATTTTAGGATGCTCTGGGATAAAAGAGATCATCTATAAGCTAGACCTTACCTCACTGAGGAGTCATTCCTAGGCACTGGTCGACCTCTGAGAAACATAAAACTGGTGAATGCAGCAAGTAAACACATCTATTTTTGTAGTTTGTCTTCCAAGTCAAACAAAAATAAGAGATGACTTGAGGCTGGAGACTCCATGACACACTGTTAACTGAGAAGTGGCAACACGGGGGCTGATCCTCTGCTGGAAGTCAGGCTGGCATTTCTGGGGTCAGGGAGTTGAAGTTCACGCCCTCTGGCCGTGCAGCCTGGAGCTGTGCAGAAGCTGAGTGTGACTGGGGCAGTGGGATGAGCTGTGCCTGGTCATTCTGGGGGGAAAACCTGGAGCTGGCTGGGAATGCTGTTGGTGTTTCAGTCGCTCTCAGCATCCTCTGCTGGGGTCTGGCCTTCCAGCCCAAGACGTGGTACGTGGATTCCAGTTGGATCCCTGGCTCCTTGGGTATCTCCCCACCTGTGCTGGGCTGCACAAACCTTGCCTGGAGCTCCAGGGGAAGTTTTCAACCCCATCATCCCCCTGGTGCTCGTGAAGTTGCTCTGCTTCCTTTCCAAATGGGGAATTTCCAAACTGCCATATATAGATCCCCCAGCAGACAAACCCGCCTATGTGGAGCTGAAACAAGGGCTGTGTTCCCAAAAAAAGCCTGTTTGTTCCAGCTGCAGTCATTTGTCTCGGGGAGGATGTTGCATCTCTTCAGAAATCGTGGACTGTTTACATCCCTGGAATGTCACAGCAGCTGCTGCAGGACACCAAAACCTCCCCCAGGGCAGGGCACTGAGGGCTTGTGCTCTATAAAACACCTGTGTACCCGCCTGAACCTCAGCAACATCAGGACCAAAATATGGTTGATTGGCTTTTATTTGGGATTTTGGGGTTTTTTCCCCTCTTACAGCTGGCAGTTGACCCCGAGCTGTTCTGCAGCTTGGCACCTCCTAGGCTGGAACATCACCCTGGGTGAATTTTGGCCTAGGCAGGTGGAGAACCTGAACTTAGCAGTGATGGGGAGCTGAGCCTGAGCTGAGACCTGCAGAGTTTGGGCTCAGTTATCCAGCAGGAGATCTGCAGTGACACTCCAGAGTGCAGGATGCATCCAGGAAAGAACCAGCACGAGCAGGCACCAGCCTTACTGGAAACAGGATTTGCCAATTACTGTAAAGTTTAAAAATAAACCCGAACGGTGTAAGATCTAATTATTTTCCAGGCTGCTTTTTCCTGCTTCCACCTATCCCAGCAGGACTCACAGGGACAGAAAGGCTGAAATCCCTCCAGGCTGCAGGGTGTGAGGCTGAATGGCATTCACATCGATAAACTGGCAAAAAAGGGGATTATTCTCAGATGAGCAACACTTCCTTGGGAAGTGAGTAATGGGAGGATATCATCTCCAGATACCCACTAGCCCTGCTCGAGGGGCTCTGGATGTGCATCTGAGAGCCCTGGGAACAAGACCCAGAGCATTTCTAGGTCATTTTCTCAGAGCAGGACATTGGGGCAGGACGAGGATGGGGCAGGAGGGTCTGGGTTAGTTGGTGAGAAGCAAATGGTTTGCAATGGGGCAACACTTGCTTCCTCCAGCTCATCCCTTCGGTATCCCAGGTCCAGGATCCAGGCAGTGTGAGGACAGCAGGCAGGACACACACACCAGGAGAGAACAAGGATGAGACTGGACAAATCCTGCGCTCAGCAGTGGCTTGGAAAGCCTTTTTTGCAATCCCCAGGAGGGGGAGAAAATCAAACGGGGAAATATTGCTCTCTGGTTTCATAAATCCCACAAAATTCGGAGCATTCCTCCTCTGCTATTTTGCAGCCTGTGCTGTTGGTCACTCCCTGTGTTAAGGAGGTGATGGCTAATGGGTCTCTTCATAATTAGGTGTAACTTTCCAGCTTTTTCCTCTACGAGTAACATCTTGGATCTGTCCAGAAGCAGCACACGTAAAAACCCACAGGGAAAAAGGGAAAGGGACTGTTGTCACCTGTGGCTGACGAGTAGGAGCCAGAAGCAGATCCACCGAGAGCAGGGCAGGCACCAGAAGGGAAAGGTTTAGTTTGGTTTGTGTTTTGGCAGATTCTCCTGCCCAGGAGCATCGAGAGGCTGCAGCCAGTGAAGGCTGACCCTTGGGGGCTTTGGTATTTGCTCTCTGCCAGACTCTCAGCCCCTCCATCCAGCAAGCCGTTCGTCACAGGTTTATCTTTGGGCGTGTGAGTCCCCCTTGACTCAGGGTCACGGACCTGAGGACGTGTTTAACACCACGCCGAGGGAGACGATCCACGGGCACTCAGCGGGCTGGTGGAGCTCCCGGTGTTGCTCCGTGCCCTCTCCCAGCCCGGCAGCAGCTCCTTCCCCGCGGGCTCTGGGACCGCACCAGCCCTTCCCCAGGGCACGGCAGGTCCGTGTGTCCCCCCGGGTGCCCCCAGGGCAGGGCAGGGCCACGCTGGGCAGCACTAGGACCTGCGGAACGCTCCGTGCCTCCTCCCCGAAGATTGGCCAATATTCCCTGGGCAGGGCAGCTCCCCAGCCTTTCTACTTTTTCTTTCCTTTATATATACGTGTTTTTCCTTCTTCCAGCTCACTCCAGAGCGGAGAGCTTTGGACTTCTCCGAGCTTTTCTCTCCTTCTTTCCCCCCCTTCCCTGGCAGCTGGCCTGCTGCCAGCGTCTCGCAGGGCCAAAAAGTTTTTATCTACAGGGATATATTTTTCAAACCAGCCCAGCTGCGCTCAGGCTGCAATCGAATCCGCGCTCCTGGGGCAGGCTTAACTCGGGAGAGGAAGAGCAGCAGGGGTGCTGTGTGTGCCTCTCCTCCAGCTATTCCTGTCAGGATGGATTTATGACTCTAAAAGGAGTGGGGTGGGGAGGGGGGTAACAGGGGGAGGAAGGAAAATTGCCTCCGGGAGCCAGAGCTTACACCACAGCCCGGCGGAACGCACGGGGAGGAGCAGCCGGATCCCGAGGCATGAGCAGCGTGGAAGTGGCACCCCGGGATCTGGTGGATCCGTGCGCGTACTATGACTGATCCTGAGCTTTTCATCTGCCTTCACAGAGCCCAGCCGCTGGATTTAAGGTAGTTTGCCCAGGACCAGGCTTTGCTATGTTGGCCAAGGCAGTGCTTTCTCTCGGGCTGTGGCTGCGGTTCGCTGCAGGACAGGACACACCTGAGCGAGGTGAGTGCCTGGAAAGGCGAGGCATTCCCGTGGTGCTTTCCCCCATTTAATACCTCCTGCTCCTCAGAGCTTCTCCCGAAACCTTTTCAGAATAAGAGATGAGGTCGTATTGATGCTTGAGGTGTATAGTTATACTTGTGTGTTCCTTCGCTGGCACAAGGGCAGAACAAACAAACCAAACTGTCTGAAAATCGCTGGTTGGAAATTTTGTCCTGTTTGTTTCCAGTAGGGAAAATGAAACTATTCCAAAAACTTGCAGAGTTTGGTGTAATCATACAGAAAAAAATCCTTGCTCCTCACTGGTACCTCTGTACTGAGGGACATGCATTAAGAGAAGTAAACTAGTCAGTGATTAACACTATCCTTGTCTTATTCTCTTGCTAATCTCCGTGGTTCAGTCATCACAGTTTCTCTTTGAAATGCTTTCTCTTGGATACTGTTCATGGAAAATAAATGATTGTGGGTCAGTCCTGCAGAACTGACAGTGGGAAAAGGGTCGTGGAGGAGGTGAATGTCTCATTCCTGGTCCCTGCCCTGTGGTGCTGGGCAGAGACTTATCCCTCACCGTGGTGGCTGAGCTGGTGCAATTCATTTTTGTGCTGCCTTTTTCCTCACAAGCAGAAAAGGTTCTGTGGCTGTGGGGTGAGTGCTGGTTGTGTCTGGTTTTCACTGCACCTGGGAAGCGTAATCCACTGGGAAAGGAGAGTGAACCTCTTGTCTGTGTGGACAGGAGGTCCTCGGACTCAGGGAGCAGCTCAGACTGCTGGGGTCTGATTCTGCCCCTGGTACCCAGAGCAGGCTGTGTCTACAGCTCAGCTCTCCTTGCAGGGTGCTGGATTCTGTCCCTCAGTGTCCCAGGCCGGTTCAGGAATGGCACTTCTGCTTCTGGCATTGCCACAGTGCTCAAAGTCCACACAGGCAGCAGTTATTCCTATTGTCCTGCCACTCTGCTGCCCTGGGAGTTGTATGTGGCAGCTTCCCAGCCCAGGCTGAAAACAATGCTCAGACCTTCAGGGCATGTGACAAAGCAAGCCACGGCATTCCAGAGGGACTGTGCCTTGCTCCAGAGGCAGAGGTGTGTGTGCTGTGTTGCTGATGTGCTGCCTTGGGCTGCACACTGCCAGGCACCCTGAGAGGAACGAACCTGCTGGTGGGGGAGATGCCCATCCAGCAGCCTTGATGTGGAGCCTCCTCAGCTCCTCTGGGTGCTCCCCAAGGCAGCCCTGAGGGAGCAGCTGGCCTGGGAAGGCTCCTGGGAATGGGCTGGTGCTTGTCCAGAGGTGCTGGGATGCTGTGCCATGATCACACACCAAGAAGAGCTGATTGAGAGGTCAGGATGCATGTCCATAACCCTGTTTCCTTGGCACTTGACCGAAGGTGAAGGATTGTGGCTTCATTCCAGCTGCAGTGGCCAAAGGGAAGAAGCTGCTGGACGGGCAGTGGTGCTTCCACATGCTCAGGAATGATTAGATTGTTCAGGGCAATGGGTATTGTTTTCATGCACCAAGGCACAGAGTCAAGGCAGAGCATCACATCCCCTTTCCTCTTTGGGTCCAGATTCAGATCTCTGCTGCACCAGGGTAAAGTCTGACCATTTGATAGTCTGGGCTTTGATAAATGAAATTAGATTGTCATTACTGGGTTATTCTGGACTAGCATCAGCTGAAAATGGTGAGGATGTTGCCATCCCTGTGGGTGCAGTGAGTGAAAAATGAAGACTTGGCCCATCCATACCCACTTTGCAGGGAGCCCTTACTGATCTCTGAAGCACAGCTCAGCACCTGCTGGAATCCCATGATTCCAGAACTCATGAGGCCCCAAATAAAATAGCAGAGATAATGAAACTCCTGAAAAGATCCTAAGAGATGGCAGCACAGCTCCATTCCTGCTGTTGGGATTTGTTTGAAGGGCCATTTCTCAACCCTCAGCCTGAAATCTGTGGCACAGACGAGCTGGAACCTGCACAGGCATTTTGGGCTTTTAGTCACACCAGTTTATTGTGCTTGGTGGGGCCCAGCTCCTCCATCAAGTGTGTGATCAACCCACCTGCCCTGGCACAGACCCCTCTGCCGCGGTTTGAAGGGTAAAACCCCTCCTGGGTGGCTTGGTGGGCCACCTCTCTGTGCGGGAGAGGTGGTGCCTCTCTCCTCCTGCCTCTCACTGTGATCCAGGGGGGCCACAGGGAAGCACAGTCCGTGTTCCTCGGCCTCCAAACCTGCCTCCGCTCGCAGGAGAACTTCTCTTCCCCTGCGTGGCCAAACAGCGAGATGAGAAGACAAATGTGGAACGTCAAGCACAGTTAACCAAGACAGGACATGATCTTCTCTGGCTGTAATCACGCTCCACGAGCTCCAAGCCCCACGTAATTCAGGCGTGTGGCATGTGTTCAGGTCCCAGCCGAGAGCAGGGGGAGCTCTGGAAGCGGATGTCTCCTGTCAGCATCACAGGGAAGTCTGGCCAGCTGTTTTTCTCCTGGAAAAGCCGACAGGCAGCGCCGTGTTTCCATAGTGACGTGTTGCTCCCATATCAATCCCTTCCAAACACTTCTCTGCGTGGCTGATGCGAGTTTATGGACCAGGCAGTGACAAGAGGATCCTGCCCTGTGCTCTCTGTCGTTCCCTGGAGCCAAGCAGAGTGCAGGGACACCAGTGATACGAGGTCTGCACAGTTATTCCAAGCAAAGACCTGACAGGGAAGCACTCATGGATGCCTCTTCCCTCCAAATCCCGCTGGAAGCGCGAAATAATCACTCGGCACGTTGCCAAACAGCCAATCATCGCTCGGTCTGGAGCGAGGAAAGTGCCCGAAAACAGCAGCCGCTTGCGTAAGGCAGGGATTCAGCGGTAAGCAACCTCCACAGCCCCACCTCTGGCATGTTTGGATTGGATGCGGGACAAGGAGCAGGAAGAAGGATGATGAGGGAATTGAAGGCCTAGACCTGAGGGGAAGGGCGATGGGGTGCCCAGTGGCCTTGTAAGCGTTGCCACGCTCCCGGTGTAGTGAGAGCCTTTTGTCTTGATTTTCATTTTTTTTTTATAATTTTTTTTAAAATGGATTCTTTCTGCTGCCAAAGTCTGAATGGGAGCAATTTGTTTCCATCTTATGCGGGGCTGAGTGTTGGGTAGATGGCGTTTGTCTGCGAGAAGGATAAACCTTCTGCTCCACCCACAGACAGTCCCTTCAGCTCCAAAATACACCCTGCCCACCAGTGGGTTTAGCCGTTGGTTTTGTTAACCAGTTGTTAATCAGTTGTTATTAATCAATGCTTTCTCCCCTGCAGGCAGAACCTTGTGGTGACAGGCTGTAGCTGTTCCTAATTAACACAGCTATTCCCAGCTATGCTTAACTGGTGGCCAGTGTTCTGCCCAGCTCTCTCGGTGCCCCAGAGCTGCAGGGTACAGACCCGAGGGCATGGCTGTGGCTCTCCTTTGATGTCCTTCTCTTTTAGTGGGGTGTTCCACTCTGGTTTCCACCGCGGTGTTCCCCGTGCAGGTAGTTCTGGCACCAGTGGGATTTCTGCCTACGTCTGCTCCCTCGGGTTCCCCTCCCAGGGCTTGTGCATGTGACCCTGTTGTTTACTGCTTGTGAGCAGTGTCCTCTGGCCATTGACCCCTGCCCTGCCAGGGCCAGAAGCTTTCACAGCTGTTTGTTGCAACATTTGGGACGCCAGCGACACTCCTCGAACCAGTGAGCAACCGCGATGTCCCCCAGGGAGGTGGCAGTCGTGTTCCGAGGTCTCTCCCTGTGTCCTGCCAGCCAAGTCAGTGGCTTGAACTGCTTCCAGCAGAGAGAAAATAATAGAATATGCTGAGCTGGAAGGGATCCACCAGGATCATCCAGTCCAAATCCTGGCCCTGCACAGACACCCCAACAATCCCACCCCGTCCAAATGCTCCTTGAGCTCTGGCAGTTTTGGGGCTGTGCCCAACCACCATCTGGGGGAAGAACCTTCTCCTGGTATCCAGCCTAAACCTCCCCCCAAAAAAGCAGAGAGCCGTGGCTGCATGTGCTTGCCTTGCTCCGTGCAGCCAGAAGCACTAAACAAAGCCCTGCTGGAATGCCAGTAGGAGTTCTGGGAACCAGTGGCAGGGACCTGTAGGTCACAGTTCAGCTCCACTGCGTGATGTGGTGATGAAATTGCAGTTGCTGCAGGCACACAGGAAAGCTCACTGGACTTCACTTTCATTTTCTGCTCAGCTCTCAATGCCAGGTCACCGGGAGGGTGTGTCTGTGGCACATGGAACTGGCTGTGATCCAGGTGGATGGCAGGTCTCCTGCCTCCTCCTGGCCTCTCTAGATTAGTCAGAGAATCAAAGAATCACAGGATGGTTTGGGCTGGAAGGGACCTTAAAGATCATCCAGTTCCACGCCCTACCATGGGTAGGGACACCTTCCACTATCCCAGGTTGCTTCAAACTGGCCTTGGGTGCTTCCAGGGATGGGGCAGCCACAGCTTCTCTGGGCAACCTGTACCAGGGCCTCCCCCTCCTCCCTGGGAAGGATTTCTTCCTAATATCCAATCTAAACCTATTCTTTGTCAGTTGGAATCCCCCTTGTCCTGTCACCACAGGCTCTTGCAAGCAGTCCCCTCCAGGTAGCTTTAACGTCCTCCATTTCTGAAGGCTCTGCCTGATTTCTCCTGTTGTTCCAGGAGATCAACTCTGCCACATCAGCCAGTGAATTCTCAGATTTGGCACAGGATAGCCAAGCTCTCCTGGCAGGTGCCTGTGCAGGTTTTGGGTTCACATCGCTCCTCTAACACTCTTCCCTCTCCCTTTCCCTTCCAGGTCCCCGGCCGCCTATTTCCAACACAGAGGGCGACCTCCTCTTCCTGCTGGACAGCTCAGCCAGCGTCTCCCACTATGAGTTCTCCAGGGTCAAGGAATTCATGTGGGACCTTTTGCAACCTTTCACCTTCGGCCCCAGAGACGTCCAGACCAGCATCATCCACATCAGCACCACGCCCACCATGGAGTTCCCGTTTGACCGGCACCCGTCCAGCGGGAGCCTGAGGCAGGCAATCCGGGACACGCGGCAGCTCATGGGAGACACCAACACGGGCAAAGCTCTGTCCTTCGCCAAGGAAAAGCTCTTCAGTGGCGAGGCCGGAGCCCGGCCAGACGTGCCCAAGGTGCTGGTTTGGGTGACGGATGGGTTCTCCACCGACGACATCTCCGAGCCCATGCAGCTCCTGAAGGACATGGGGGTGACGGTGTTCATCGTCAGCACGGGCCGGGGCAACTACCTGGAGCTCTCTGCTGCTGCCAGCCAGCCCCCAGACAAACACCTGCACTTCGTGGACGTGGATGATCTGCCCATCATCACCAAGGAGCTGCAGGATGGGATCCGAGGTAGGCTGGGCTGGGGTTGTGGTCACTGGGAGTGTGCAGTGGGGCTGAAGATGAATTCGGATGAAAAAACCACACAACAATGCAAAACAACCCAGAGGGAATCTCTCAAAACACACGTGTGTGTGGGCAGCAGCACAATCTCTCTCTGCTGGTTGCGCAGATAGGCCCACCACTCATTTATTTAAGTGTTAATGAAGATGAGTTAATGCCTGGCTCTGCAGGGCAGGCAGTGGGAGAATCCTCCCCAAACCAGTGGTCCTCCTGGCCCACAGGTGCTGCCCTTGCAAACTATCCATGGTGCTACAGGTCCAGATATAAACCAGAGCTTTTGGGAGGTCTGGGACAAACATCTCTCTTCCCCTTGGAAGGTTCCGTGACTGAGTGGGACAAATTCCCTCCTGTTAGTGAGAGGAGCTTGTGTTTGTAAGGAGTTTTTTGTTTGTGTTTCAGTTGATAATGAAGGAAGGAGGCTCAGGCAGGGTATTCTCTGGATTCCTTAAAAACCCCACAAGCCTTTGAAATGAGTCATGCAGGTCAGGCATCTATACAATCCCAGCAGAGCAGGAAAATTCCCCCACCTGCACAGGCTGTTAACCAAAGGCTTCCCAAACAGGCAACGATTCAACCTCAGCAAGAGGCTGCTGACTGTGGGAGCGAGGTGTCTGAGCCCCTTGAACTTGATTTTCCTATTCAGGGTGATTTTTTTTTTCTTTAAAATGTTTGTCTGTTTGGCTCTGTGCCAGCTGATGGAGAGAGAGGACACAAAGGTGTCGAATACACTGTGTACCCAAAATGGGATGTGTGTGCCTGGGACTCGTCTGGGGTAGGTCTGACTTCCCAGATACCCCACCATGGGCTGGCGCTCCCTGAGATATCCAACTGCTGCAGTTGTTGTTCTCTTACAAAGCACAGATACCCCACCACAAGGGTCCCTGCCAAGCTGCTGCTGCTGCCTCGGGTGGGCTGAGAACCCTCCGTGGAACAACTCGGTCTCCACAGAGAGAGAGACGTGCTGGACCTGAGATGGCGCCAGCAATGCTGCCACGTGGAAGGGGCGCGAGACAGCAGGGACTGTGGATGGCTGTGTGTGTTCACTCCCCCTCTTTCTCCCTGGCACGTGGTCCCGACACAACAAGCCTGCAGAAGGCAGGTGCCAGCCAGCCTGGCCATGGCACAGCTGGCTCCTTCCGAGCGGGAAGGGAAGGGACTCAGGCCGGGAAGGAGCACAGGCTCTTTCCACCGCATCTTATACATCACTATGTACCCAACATGGGGCACTTGGGGAAGGACCAACCTTGTGAAGCCAGGGCATTCCTCTGAGGTGACACCAGGTTCTGTGCTTGCACCCACTTGCTCTCCACTCAGCCACTGGAACTGGCAACTGCTGACTTGTTCCATCCTTAGGCTCTACCTTCTGAGCCAAGTTTTGCCAGAGCCCGTGTGCCCAGCAGGCACAAAACATCAGCCACTTCCCGTGGGTACTCAGTTCAGGGTAACACATTTCTGATCTGAAATGAAGTCCTGGATAATTTCTGGAGCAGGGAAGGTTTTACTCCAAGCCATCTGATGTTTTCACCTGGAATTGAATATAGGTAGAGGGAGGGATCTCAGACCTTGAATACCCACCCTGGTAATGGAGAAGTGTTTTGCCCCCCACCTCCCAGAATCAGAATCCTCTCCCATCCATATCAAACTAGAGAACTAAAACCACGAAGCAGAAGTGGTTTGTCCCAAATCCCTGCAGCAGAGAGGGCACCATGTACCCAGGGCTGGAAAGGTTCACCTGCTGCCTGGCTGCATTTCCTACACCCCTCAGGAAAGCAGCAGCATTCCTGCAAGTCTGACCCTGACCTTGCCAGAGGTCAGAGGATGCCAACAAACTCGTGGCTGCAAAATAGTGCTTCAAGTCACCAAGAGGCAGGAGGTGGAAGGAAAGTGTGTCATGAGCCATCTCTGAGTGTTGCTGGATCTTGCCTGGGTTTAACACAGGAGATTAACTTGCTGCTTCCCTCTGGGAACAAGGAGGTGCTGGGAAGCACACCAAGGATGTCTATTTTCTGGGGATTATTGCCCTCTTTATATGCTTAAGGAATCTGTGATCTGGCAAGGAGGGGCAGAGCTGTTTGCCGTGGGCCCCCTGTGCCCTGTCACTTTGATGTGCCTGATTTATTCCCAGTGTCCCTGAGCCTCCAGGCTCACTTGTTTCCATTCCCTGAGCTTTTGGCAGGACTTTTGGCACTGAGGCCTTCCCTCTGCTCCCTGTTCCTTCGTGGCTTGGCCACTGGTGTTTGTGGGGCTCACAGAAGGGTGCAGTGCCCCAGGACCTCTGATCCTTCTCCCAGCCTCTCCACACTCCGAGCGGGTGGAGTGCTGCTGGCTGGCAGCGTGTGGATGGGAGGGCAGGGCACGGAGCAGGGAGGGAAATGTTCCTGCCTGCCTGGGAGAGCCAAAGAACAGCTCAGAGGAAAAACTGAGGCTGTTTTACTTGGTACAGGGAAGTTGGCAGGGACTCGGAGCAGCTCGGAGGAGGAGAAGCTGATCCTCTCCCTGCTAAAGGACAAGTCTGGGAGTGCAAAGTGACCCCATTTTGCAGGTCTGGGCAGACTTTTGTGCCTCCTTTTTCCTCTGTGCAATGGGGAGCCAGACAGAACTACCCACAGGACTCTGTGAAGGATTTAGGCATGAGCTGGAGGGTTCTATCGTAACATTTCAAGGCTCAGGGTGCTTCTAAAAATTCTTCAGAAGCAAAAGAGCATCTTTATGTTTTCATATGTCACTCCCCTGGAGAAACAAAGTCCTGTGTGTTTCTGCCCCTCTGCAAGACCAGAGAACAGTGGAATTCTGCCCAAGATGGGTTTGGGAGGCCACGCATGTGGGAAGGGTCAAGTAGCAGAGGAAGCTGGGGGAGCTGTGAGCATCAGAAGAGGTATTTGTGCCTGGCATTTGGGGTCTGAGACTCAAAGGTAGCGTGAGCCTTGAAGAGAAGCCTCTGTGCAGGGGCAGGGAGAGGTGAGACGGCACAAGAGGGCTCTGAATGTTGAATGTCACCGAACAACAGAGCTCTGTGAAATCCTGTGGGCAGTGACCTCAGCTGGGATGAATTGAGCTGGCTCAGCAATGCTGGGCAGTCCTCAGTTCCTGCCCCTTCTTCCTGGCCACTGGGCACTGGCAGAGAGCAGGGAGAAATGGAGTTCTTCACACCCTGGGCTGCTTCACGCACAGGACAGAATGTTTGGCTTCACTGGGAGGTGGTTTCCACAGGGAGCTCAGGATGGGCCACGCCTTGGTGACTTCAGGGATCAGCCAGAGCTGCTGCCAGCTGCATCTCCCACCCAGGAGGGCTGGGATTTCAGATGTTGCACGCTCTGGGTATTGAGTCTTGCTCCTCTTTCCCTCGCAGACGTTCTCCAAGCCAGTCGGCTCCACGCAGTCGATATCACCTCGAGCAGCTTCCGTCTGATGTGGCCCAAGCTCCTCTCCCAGGAAACGGGCTACTACACCCTGCAGTACGCCCCAACAGATGATCTGGCAAGGAAGAGGACAAAGCAGGTGTCTGGGGCTCACACCAGCCTCGTGCTGAGCAACCTTGCACCAGAAACCACTTACGAGGTGGCCCTCATTCCTGAGTCCAACATCCACTACTTCCCTCCCCAGACAACAAGGGTTACCACGCTGGCAGGTAAAATGTGCAGGGCTGCAGCAGCTGCTCTGGGAACAAGGAGCTCCCTGTCTCCTACCTGGAGGCTGGAGGAGCAGCTGGGGGAGAGCAGCGTGTTGGAATCAGGTGTTTGTGACTGATGGGAACTCTCTGTGTAAGAGGGAAGGAGAGGGGGAGTGCTCGGAGCAGAAACCAGTCCCTCCGTGCAGACCAGTCATTTGGGCCAGAGGGTAACTTAGATTTGTGCTGGATGGCAGCATGCAAAAAGGTGGCACACCGAAAACCTAAGCAAAGCCAAGGTGAATTTGTATCTGATCCTAATTTTTTGTGAGCAAGAACAGCCCTGGCTGGGTAGTTCTGCTCAGTCTATGCAGCACAACTAGAGAAACCAATCTCTTAGGCCTGAGCAGGCTTGTGCTGATTAGGATGACTATCAACACCCACTTGCTGGGTTGATTTTCTTCCAGCTCCTGAAAGCCGGGTACGGTGCAGGTCAGTTATGCTCCTCTGATAGCATTCCCATGCCTTGAATTACATCCTCACTCACATCTCTCTTCGTTTCTTGCAGAGGAAATAAGCCCAGCTCAGGTTCTCATCTCAGAGTCCGGGCCACGCAGCTTCCACGTGAGCTGGGCTCCCACGCTGGACAGCGTGAGGGGCTACCAGGTCCTGTATGGACCCCTGCCAGGGAACTCAGTGAAGGTGCTGGAGGTGGATGGGAGGCACAACGGCACTGTGGTGGAGAACCTGGCACCCAACACCACCTACCTGGTGACAGTGACTGCAATCTACAGGTCGGGGAAGGAGAAGTCCCTGTCAGCCAAGGCGTGCACCCAGGAAGGTGAGCGAGCAGCAGGGAACCACCGGCACGAGGAGTCCCTGAAGCGTCCCTGTGTCTTTCCCACCTGCCTCTAGGCGAGGCCAGAGAACTCTGAATCCAGTTACTGGGGTGGGATGACAAGGGAAAAGCTGCATCTTCTGATGAGGAGCAGTGATGTGCCATCAGGGTGCAGCAGATGTGTGAGGACTGAAGAGAATCACACACAGCATGATGGATGTTACAGGGGCTGCTGATGCTGCTGGTTCAGCACAAGCAGAATGGACCTGGAGATCCCTGGATCTCTCTAAAGGAGAAAGAAAACCTTTCCCTCATGTCTCCTCAGTATCTCTTCTTTGTGATTTAGCATTCGAGGGGTAGAAGTTTAACCAGCAGAAGCTTCTCCTTTGAAGAAATACTTGTAAAGGTATTGCAGGAGGCAAAGTCTAGCCCTTATCAGGTCTCAAGAGCGAGGAGATCAGGAAATGACAGGGCTGAGGGTGTGGGAGGTGACAGTCAGTGCCTAATGGTGCCAACAGAAGTACTTTGTGCTGGACAAAGTTAAGGACTAATTAGGCCGAGCTCCTCCAGCGTGGAGATGTAGAGTTATGTTGGGTCAGTGCATCTACCAGGTGTAAAAGCTACTAGTCTGAGATTTTAATGGAAGGTGAGATTCCCCCATGAATCCAGGGGCTGGTGCTTTAAGGAAAATACCAGACATTGGTCATCTGAGTTTGCCTTTCTAAAGCCACATATGTCCACTGTTCCCCACCGGGAGGAGGCAGCTCTCAGTCACCACCCCTCCTGCTTCTGGCCCCTGGGAGAGCAAGGGACAGGCAGGATCCTTGGCAGGCAGAAATTAGGCCTTTCCAACTGTGGAATGGCCCAGTTGGTTTAATTATCCCTGCTATCTTATCTTCATCTCTTGCCACTGTCAGAAAACAGTGAACAACAGAAAACAAAGCCCAGGCTGGCTGGCAGCCCCTCCTCAGGGGGAGAAGAAGGAGGGAGGCAGGAATGGCCTGTCCACACAGATGTCCCACAGTGACACGGATCTTCTTTCTGCAGAGGGCTCCAAAGTGAGGCACCTTCGCTTCGAGGACGTGGGCCCCAACACCCTGAGAGCCTCCTGGGACTCCGCTGCCGGGCAGGTGGTGGGTTACAGGGTGCGGTGCCGGCGGCAGACGGGCCCGTCCTCGGTGCTCAGCGTGTCCCCGCAGGTGCACAGCGTGCTGCTCACAGACCTGGCCTCGGGCACCACCAACAAGGTCTGCGTCCAGCCCGTGTACAGGAACCAGCCCGGCAGACGGCTCTGCCGCACGGTGCACATGCAGCCAGGTGAGCTGGGGGGGCCAAGGCACCTCCTGAGGGCCCTGATGCTCCAAACCCAAGCTCCTTAACACCGGTTTGTAGGTGTGAGAAAGGGCGCTGTTTACTCATCAGCACGCTGGGTGTGGGGAGGAGAGCTCGTCTCAAATGACAGATGGACAGGGCTTTGTATTGCACACACTGTTCATGTAGTCATTCGATAGTCTTGCTTGCTTAATACATATTCATTGGTTTGCTTTACATAGTCACACCCTTGTTGGAAGTCCTTTTTTTGGTGCTTCAGGGTCTTCTTCCTTTCTTGACCTCGGTTCTTGAGGAGCCACAGCATCAGAGTATTTCACCCCCCAAAAAGTGTAACATTTGTTCTTTATCTTGTTTGGGTACACAGAGCTTAGTTTACGTGCTGTTTGTTCGAGTTCCGTCCCTTATCGAACTCTCTAGGGCTTCCCTAAGATTATATTGTTCCTTATTTGGGTATTCTGGGATGCTGTGAGGAAAGTTTCTGTGTCTCCTATCAGCCCCGAGGTGCTGGAGAGCCAGCACAGAGGAGCCCTCTCGGCTGGAATATTCTGTGCTCATCAGCTGGCTTGTCGTGGGGCTTCATCACAGCACCAGAGTGACCAAAGATGGGCTCTTTGCCCTATTTTTTGGAGCAAGACTCCTCCTAGTGGAGCGTATGGCAGGCAGGAGGAAAAGCGTACAGTGGAGCCGGTCCTGGAACTACTTTGGGATAACAAGGGTGGGAATACTGCTGAAAGCTGGCACGTGGATTGGAAACACTTTAATTTAGAATATCGACTACCCTCCACTCTCCAGCGTGGCTGGGACCAGGCAATTATTCAAGCCAGTTACTAAGACACAACACATCTGCTTTCTTCCTCCTGCTGCCCAGAAGCCACTTCTGCCACGGAACATGAAGGGATTCTGGATAGGCTGAAGTAAGAGCCAAAAAGAAGCATTTTCCCAGCAAGAGGCTGGAGGAAGAGCAAAACCGACCACAGGGGTGAGATCTCTGACTCAGACAAATTTGGAGAAGGGTGGATAAAGCTGACATGGTATTTCTTGTGCTCTTCCAGCTACAGAGGCCCAGGGGTACAGGCACAGACAGAGAGCGTGACGGACCGGAGTGAGGTGATTCCCAGCAGAAAAAGGGATCCTGCTTGGACAAAGACTTGGACAAAAAGGAGGGCTCAGGGGAAGCTCAGAGATCATCTCCCAGCCTGCACTGTCCCTTGAGGTGTCCTGGTGGTCGAGCCCAAAAGTGTCCTCAGCCAAGTTCTCCGAAAGCTTCAAGGTTTGGCTTGGCTGGGTGGAACAACCAATCTGAGTAACAGATCCCAAATCCATACCCTCTTTTATAGGAATATGCCCAGCAAATAACAAACAGAAGGCAAAGTGGTGAACCCTCACTCTTGCTTGCTTGCTGCCTGTTCTCTATTTATTAAATGTCCATACAGTTTTATTTTTGCAGCTTCTGAGCACTTTCTAGACTTGACTGTTCACTGCCCTGGCCTTTTCATCCAGGGCACTCCGAGGAAGATTCCATGTGGCCAAATCCATTCCTGCTCTCAACAGCCCCTGGACCTGGAGTCTGAGAGAGCAGGAAACTCAAAACCGTGGGAATTTGCTTTCCCAGTGAGTTACTCCAGAGCTCTGAGCCCTCAGCTGAGCTCATGGAGCAGCAGTGAGCCCAGAAAAGCCAGACAGCAACACCACCTAGAGCACTTATTTTTGTTTCTCCTTCAAATGCACACCTCCAAACAGCAGTGCAGTCCTGCCTGGATCATCACCACTGCAATCATGTCACCAAATTGGATGTGAGTCCTGCTGTCAGAGCAGCTATATGGAGATTAATTAGCCTGTTCCGTGACTAATTACAGGCAATAAGTCTCCAGCATTATCATTCCTCTGCACACACCTAGCACATATTTAGTGTCTTGTCCTGGGCTTCCACCCAGTGCTAAGCTTGAGCTACACTTAAAAATCAGGTTTTTAGGGGAGAAGAGTAAATCTGATTCTTTCCTTTTGGCCCCAGGCTTGAATTTGCTGTCACTAAGCTCCTCTGGAATGTGGAGCTGGGAAAAAAAAAAGACAAATTAAATACCTAGTGACACAGCAACTGGTCTCAAAATTCAGGGTTTAGGGCTGTAAAGAAATGTAAATACTTCTCTGCTAAAACCCAGATGGGTGGGAACACCCTCCCTCAGTAGCACCTGCTCTATTTTAAATGTACTGCTTATTTGTCCTACATGTGGAACTCGTTTTTCAAAGCTGTGCTGTTTGTTGGAGAGCCCCACTCAGCGTCACAAACCCTGCTCTGGACTTCTTAAAACGGCTCCTTTCGGAGCTGAGAGGAACTTTATCCCTGGCCTTGTCTCCTGAGTGCTGAATTCACCATCTGTAGGTTTATGGAGCATTTTCCAAGGTCTGCCTTGCACAGGAGGAAGGGATGGAGGGAGGTGAGTCACTCATTAACTCGATAAGGAGGCTTCCTATGATTTGTGTCCTCCTTTGGAATGTGCATTTGTGACTGATTAAGCTCCGTGCTGAAGGGATGATAAAGCCTCTGGAACCTCTCATGCAATAAGATGATTTCTTTTGTTCTTGCTGTAGGACAAAAATTAAGTTTGCACAACTCCCTGCATAGTTTATTAATCCATTAACATGTCACCCCCCCTCAATTGTAACACACCCTTTTGAAAATAATTAAATATAAATACAAGAGCTGTTGAATGATTACTTTGTTCTTGATGGCAGTAAGGGCGAATCTGTGGAGTGGAGCTTTTGTTCCAAGGGTTGAAAAGCTGGTGTTCATAGAATCACAAAAGCTGGGAAAGGCCTCTGAGATCACCAAGTTCAGCTGGTAAATCATCTTAATTTTAAATGGCTGGAAAGTAAACGTCCTGCCCATGACTCCATAGTCTGATTTGCACAAAACTTTACCCCCATCCCTCAAAAAATGCGCTGGAAATATATAGATAGAAATGTATCAGCTCCAGTAAGAATAGTTTTACAAGGAGCCAAAGAGTAAATGTCCCCGAAAACTTGGCAGAACTGGTAAGTACTTGTGCACAACACGCTCAGGGACAGGGCGGGATTTTGGGGTGTCCTGTGCAGGGCCAGGAGTTGGACCCTGATCCTTCTGGGTCCTTCCAACGCGGGATATCCCATGATCCTGTGATTCTAAGCGCGCACTTGGGAAGAAACACGAAGATTTAAAGGAAAAAAGACACCAGAGTGGCATCCCCAGCCTGCTGAGGGCTGGGCACGAGCCACGTTCGTTCTACACTTCACACCATTTCAGGCTGCAGAATCCCACCCGCTTCTCACTCTCCGCTCCCCTTCTCCAAAGGCTCTTGTGTCTACCTTCCCACTCCCAGCAGTGGGTCTGGGCGCTGGTTTTCGGGGAAATCCCGGCTCGGCACGCAGATGAGTTTCCCTCCACTCCCCGCCCTTGGCAACGCCTCACACTCCCGTTGCTACGCGGAAGTGCCCTTAGTCCCGCCCCTTCCCCCCGCTCTCCCAACCAATCAAACCCCGCGCGCCGCGCCGCCGCCGCCAATCGCAGCGCGGTCCGCCCCGCCACCGCTGCGCGGGCCAATGGGTTGGCGGTCCGCCCCGCCGCGCGGGCCAATGGGCTGGCGGTCCGCCCCCCCCGCGCGGGCCAACGGGCGGGCGGTCCGCCCCGCGGCGCAGGCGCGCGGCGCGGCGCGTGCGGCCGTCCCTCATGTCGTGGCTGTTCGGGCTCAGCCGCGGGGCCGCCCCGGGCGGAGGGGCCGGCGGGGACGGAGCGGGCACCGGCGCGGGCCCCGGCGCGGGGACCGGCCTCTCCCTGCCCCCGGCCCCCGGCGGCGCCGCCGCGGGAGGCGCCGGGGACCGCCAGGCGCCCAAGGACAAATGGAGCAACTTCGACCCCACGGGCCTGGAGCGGGCGGCCAAGGCGGCGCGGGAGCTGGACGCGTCCCGTGCGTGAGGGGGCGGGCGGGGCGGGGCGTGTTGGGGGGGGGGTGTGGGTTGAAGGAAACCCCCGAGACCCGCTTGTGAGTTTTAGAAGTCGAGGCGTTCTCTACTCGGTCACCGTTTCGCCAAAGCGCAGCCCGAGGTATCTCCACTGCAGCCGATAGGTCAGCATTGCATGGTATTACATGATTGACTTTCAGCTCCCCGCATTCCTGTTGCATATTCATGGTATTTCCCAACGCCTGTTAGCACATGTGTATATCCTGGTGATATATACACATATCCCCTCAGAGACCTCATAAGGGGCTTCTTCGGGGGGTTTTGGTGCTCTCCTACTCTATAGTTCTGCCTTATGACCTTGTTCAAGGCAATTCGCTTGGTTATACAGCAGCTCGGCTGTATTTGCTTGGCTGGCTGCCTCAGTTCCCCTCCTCATTGTCTCTTTGTTTTGCTCGATTAGTCCCTTTAAATCTCTTGGTTAAATCTCTTGGTTAAATCACTTGGTTAAACCTGCTGGCTTCGGCTCCCAGTTGTGCTGAGAAGACTCCTTTTTGAGAAGACTCATTTTTGCCAGGGAGGCCTGAATGTGCAGCTGCAGAGCTGTGCTCCAGGGAGCCAGAGTGGATTGAGTGGTCTGAGCATCATCTTTCCTGAGAAAAGACCTTTCTCTGCCCCTAATCTCTCCCTGCTGCCCGTTGCAGGCCATGCCAAAGATGCCCTCAGCCTTGCCCAGATGCAGGAGCAGACCTTGCAGCTGGAGCAGCAAACCAAGCTCAAGGTACGTGTGAGCTTTGGAAATCCTCCTGTGTTGAACACCCAGCCCACCTGAGGCAGCTGCCAGGTTTGGGGGAGGACAGGAGTTCAAACCTCTGCCCTGCAGAGGATGGTGAGGTTTTCCTGTTGCTGTTCAGCTTCAGCATTATTTGCTGAAGTTATTTGCCTCTTTTTAAAAAAAAGTAATTCTGAGAGGCGAAGTACAAGCTGATTTGACCTATTCTGGGTGAGGACAGACATGTATATTTTATAAAGGGATGTAAGGATTATTTGAGGGTTGGTTTGGTGTATTTTTTTAAAAACAGTGTTTAATCCTGAAATGGTTATGAGATTTTTTACGATCATATTTCATGATACCATTTAACTTTCTGCAGGCATTGGTCATCTTTTAAGGGCACCACTCTGATTACAGGTGGATTTCTTGGAATGTAACTGTCAGCAGCATTTCTCCGTTAAGTTCATTTGTGATAATCATCTATTTTAACAGGAGTACGAAGCTGCCATAGAGCAACTGAAGAACGAGCAGATCCGGGTGCAAGCAGAAGAGAGGAGGAAAACACTCAGTGAAGAAACCAAACAGCATCAAGCAGTAAGGGAATGAGGGGGAAGCCAAGTGGTGGGAGACGCTCTTTGTGTCTTCCTTCCTGGAAAAGCCACCAGTGCTTTAATTACCCCTTTTGGGGCGGGGGAAAAGGGGCTCATGGGCAGCCAGAGGTGTGAGGATGTTCACAGGCTGAGCCCATGTTCTCTCCTGGCTTGGTAATATTGAGCTTGATTTGTAGTTCCAGGCAGCTCTGTCCTCCTCAGCGTTTGTTGCCAAGTTTATGCTGATAGCTCATATGTGGTGACTTTTTAATTTGAGAGCACAGGAGATGAGGGAATTGATTAATTCTGGTGGATCGTCTAGCTTGGGAAATGAGCTAAAACTGCTTATTTGGCACATGTTGCTTTTTATCCTGTCAGGGTTTGGACTTTGAACGGGGCTGGCTCTTCACCCCCTGCAGCTCACAAGGCATCATTTGAAGTCAGAGCAAACTCAGTCCTGATTTACTCCCAAAGTGCCATGTTTTACAGTGGCTGAGGAGATAAATTCCAGGCTGTTCCGCCATCCATCTGTTTGGAATAAGGAATGATTCCATCCCTTGTACAGAGTTCTCCTTGCTGATGGGTATGGACCCTCAGACCGCTTCTAGTGGAGTGTAGATGGCTTGGGTTTATTTGCCAATGGAAAATTGATAGAGAAATTAATGAGGAACAAGTAAATCTGTCAAAACCAGAGCCCATGTGACAGGCAGCATATCTTGACAGGTCTGTTGCTTGCGGTCACCAGTCCAAATAGTGTGTTTTAGAACATGAAAACTCTGGTTTTCCCAGTGAAGTAAGTAATTTCTAGGCCAAGAAACACTTGTCCTCTGTTTTTATTTCTGTAACACCTTAAAACAAAGACTATGTAGACTTTTCAGCATAGAGGAGTTTTTGATGCTGGCTGGCCCATATTTTGCCCTGTTCATGTTCAAACCCAGGACTGGTTTTATTTTGCTTTTTCCCCCCCTGCACATTCCAAACCTCATTTCCCTCAGGACCAGGTTCTGCCAAATCTCTGTGTTCTGAGTCCTGTTTTCTTTTTCGAAGAGAGCCCAGTACCAGGACAAGCTGGCACGGCAGCGCTACGACGAGCAGATGCGACAGCAGGTAGGATGGATTCCTCCTCTGATCCAGCTGGGAATGGGGTAGGAGCTCCCTTAAGCCCAAGAGATGATCTGGAGCTGTGCCCTGGCCAAGTGGCTGGTGCTGGGCAGAGTTACTTTCATCTGTACTACCTGCTTGGCATCTGCGTTGCTGGCCAGGCAAATCAGAGGTTGGGAATTAGGGCAGAGCAGCCAGGAGCATGGAATTAGGAGAATAAATCTGGGAGATGGGGAGGGGAAGAATGCACTTCAACCTGAGCACTAGCTTCTTGAAAACATTTGTAGTGCTTGAACTTACACAAATGCCTACTTGATAGAGTTCTTACAACTTTTAACACATCTTGTGCTGTCGTCTCTGCCTGTAGCAACTTGCTAATGAGGAGAATCTGAGGAAGCAGGAAGAATCTGTGCAGAAGCAGGAGGCCATGAGGCGTGGTAAGTCATTTTTCTGTGGCTTGTAAGAGTGTGTGGCCACATGAATTCCTTGTACTGATCTTTGACTCTTTGTCCATATTGGTTGATGCTCCATTAATGTCACATGTTTAATGTCATACTGGCAAGTAACAGGTAAGTCCCAGTAGTACCAGAACTACCAGTTGCTTCCAAGATTAGTTTTACTGGCTGCAGTTCTAAACATTTGCCCTGTGGGTTTGCAGAACTCCAGTGGGATTCCACTGGGGTACAAACCTTAAAATTGTTAAGGCAGTTTGTGTGTGACTCTGTGGGAATGAAAGGCCGGTTTGCTCCGAGCACGGAAGTGGATGGCTGTGCTGTCCTCTGCTGGCTGCCATCTAGTGCGCTCCCAGCACCTGAGGGAAGTGCTGTGGCATCCATGTAACAAAGCTCAGTGCTGAAACCCTGTAGGAGTGTGTTTTACTCCTGTAGTGGGTTATTTTACTCCTGTAGTATCCCCCTACTCGCAAATGTCACGGTAGCCTGGGCAGCACTGAGGTACCAAGCAGCCCTGCAGTGCAGTCAGGATTCCTTGTGACCTTGAAGACAGAGGATGCTGGGTATGAAATCTCCATCCCATCTCCTGGACTGTTTCTTGCTGGTGTGAAAGGACATTTAATCTTAACCTGTGTGCCCCAATTCCGGGTGTCCGAAGTAACAGAGCCTCCAAAATCCCATCCGGGACCGGCAGCTCCATTTTGCTTCTCTTCCTTGTGAGGGTTCTGCTCCCTGGGGTTAAGCCAGCCCAAAAGATTGAGCTGTTCTCCTGGTGTTTTGTTTTTTTTTCCCAAGCTACTGTGGAGAGAGAGATGGAGCTGAGGCACAAGAACGAGATGCTGCGTGTGGAGGCCGAGGCCAGAGCCCGCGCCAAGGCGGAGCGGGAGAACGCGGACATCATCCGGGAGCAGATCCGCCTCAAGGCCGCTGAGCACCGCCAGACCGTGCTCGAGTCCCTCAAGTACGGGCAGGGACGAGCAGGAGGGCACAGCCTGCCTTGTTCCTTTAGCAGAGTTCTCCCATCGTGTAGGAAAACTGGTGTATTCCTCAGAGCTCTCAGGAATGTTGGTGTTGCACCCCGTGCACTCAGGGTGGATCTTAGAAAAAGGTTCTGCCTCGAGAGGGTTTTTGGGCACTGAACAGGCTCCCCAGGGCAGTGGGCACAGCCCCAAGACTGCCAGAGCTCAGGGAGCATTTGGGTGATCCTCTCAGGCTCATGGTGTGACTCCTGGGGATGTGCCTGTGCAGGGCCAGGAGCTGCATCGATGGTCCTTGTGGGTCCCTCCCAGCTCAGCATATTCTGTGATTCTGAACAGCAGGAATTGTATTAACAGGAACCCTCTCTTTCACTTGTCTTGCTACATTGTCACCTGAATGTGAAACAGAGAAGTTATTTGTAGACTTGTGAGTTCTCTACAATTTTTCTGTCATATTATTTCAAGCCCTGTCCTCTAATGTGGAGACTCAGATACTCTGAAACCCCTCAGTACTTTCAGTTTCTGAGCATATTCCATAAAGGTAGAAAGCAGTCTGTCTCCAGAGGGGTGGGTGTTTAGATTTGGAATTTGTTAATTTTAGGTCCTTTGAGATTTGGAATAACAAAATAGCTTTAGAATTAAATACCTTTTATTGCAGTTCAGCACCAATAATGTATTAAAAAAATAAATACATACCATCTTGTGGCCAAATGCTTTTTTGGACTTAATCCCAGAGGAGGTGTAGACATCAGATGATTATAAATGCATTTGCTGTGTTTGTTCATGTTTCAGTTCCATGGTGAGCCATGGACTGGTTCTGAAGGAGATCATTATAAAGTTGTCCTGTGAATTGTTTCAATTCAGTCTTTGAAATCCCTTTCTCTCCTTCTTGCCCTGCTGTTTGCTCACCACAGGACAGCTGGGATGCTCTTTGGGGAAGGATTCCGTGCTTTTGTAACAGACTGGGATAAAGTTACAGCCACGGTAAGATTGTGATACCTGCCAGTAACTTCCAGAAGAGTCTGTCTGTAAATGTGTGTTAAACCAACTCCTTGCTTTAATGTGTTTATAAACTGGAGACCATGATGATCTAAAACTTGCTTTGCTGCTTTTATTACAGCTTTATATCTAATTTTGAAGTACCTTAGAGAGCACTTAGAGATCTATTATGTGTCCTAAATAAATTCATTAAAAGCCAGACCAACACCTTTTCACAGGACAAAAGAGCTTTTTGGGGACACGGAGTTGTTTCTCTCACCACAAAACTCCAGTGAAAACACATTTTTGGTAGTGTGGCTGGTTAAAATGGACATTTTTCTTTAAGTCAGGCACCACCACCTGCTCCACCCTCTGATTTTATACACACAGGCTGGTTCAAAAGACACTTTGCCTGAGAGCACTGGGGGAGAACAAGACATGCTTTCAATGGATCCTTTTGTCATCTGTACCTGGGATGCCTCTGTATTCAGAGCCTTGTGCAGATCAGTGCTTGGTGCTTTTAGCTGTGTATTCACCTGACCCAGATACTGATTTCCTGCATTATGGTCATTTTTGCTTCTGACACGCTCTTGTCTTGTGAATTTGGGACATTTAGGTTAAAAAAAAAAAAAAGAAAAAGTAAGTATATTTTTGGAAAGGGGATAACACAGCTGGAACTCAAATTTTCTGTTGCTTTGAAAAATGACTGTAAGGTAAGAACTAGACAGTTATTTCAGGGTTCCTGTGAATGAGACTGGAATTTTCAGCTCTTCCTGCTTATTGTATTACTCTTTTCCTACCTCTTCCCGCCCAAGCAGAACCCCAGATGTTCTGCTCCAAGGTTTTTTGGGGCTTGTCATGCTGTTTAGTGGAATTCACTTTGTTCCTTGATCAGAGATCCAGCCCTTTGCATGATAACCAGGTAGGCACTGTAATCAGGCTGATTTTTAGAGCTGCCATGGCAGTTGGGTTCTTGTTTTGATACAGAGCTGTCAGTCTTACAGCTCTGTTTCTCTGTCTCTTGTAACATGAATGTCAGGGAAGTCCAAAAGTCTGAAATACTGACATCAGATCCATCCAGGTAGAGGTATGAGCTGTAACTTTGCTCAGGACTGGATGGTGTGGGAGTACATGAATCAGGTGTGGAGGTTCCCTTATTCTTTGCATCCCAGAGCTCTCAGTTCTGAACCCTCCATGTTTCCACCCCGAGCAAAAGTGATGTCACCCATTTAAGCAGAGAAAGCGAGCAGATGGTGTCTCATGGTTTACTGAGCAGTGCCATCCTTGGTGTCCTTGGGGCTTTTGACCTTGGGCTGTACTTGCAGGAGAAGCCTGCTTGCTTTAAAAGCAATTGCTGCAGTTTGCTCTTTTGTCTGCGTGGCCTTTCCCTGATATAAATTATTGGCATCAGCTTTAAGCTGACTCCTAAGCCTGGAGTGTTTCTGCTTCACTGGCAAATCGATGGCAGTGTCTCATCCTCTGGGGTTTCTGACAGAACAAGCTAATTCAGGGGTGGTAATTCCCATGTGGTTTGGGCTTTGGTACTCTGGAGTACCTACTTCCCTGTCTTGTTGGGACCGTCACCTTCAGCAGATGTTCCCTGGCTAGTTCTGCTCCGTCCTGTGCACTGCCTTGGTGGCAGCCCCAGTTCAGACGTTTATCCTGGCATCTTTAATTCAGCATTCGTTGTCTCGTACGGTGAGGGGAGGTCTGGCAGACAGCACCTGGTTGATGTGGCAGTTTGTGTTCATTGCTCAAGTTAATTAAGTCTGAAAAGCCCCACACATTTTTTGCAGGATGTACATACCTCTGCACCCAAGGACTGTATCCTTTCCTTGTGATTCCTCTGTCTTTCTCTGTGCAGGAACGGTGAATGTCCCATGAACAGGGAGTGTGAGACAGTGACTGTCTGCACAGGGATGAAACACCTCACCAAAAATAAACCCCTCTTGCTCAGCAGTTGTCCTTGAACCTTAATTCCCCACCACAGGGGCTGCTCCACACAACAGCATTGCCTTGCCAAGTGTTTTTTCCTAATCCTTCCCCCTTTTCTTTGCAGGTGGCAGGTCTGACCCTGCTGGCAGTGGGGGTTTACTCTGCCAAAAATGCCACTGCAGTAGCAGGGAGATACATTGAGGCACGTTTGGGCAAACCTTCCCTGGTGAGGGAGACCTCCCGGATCACTGTGCTGGAAGCTTTGAAACATCCTATCAAGGTAAAGCTCAGCTTTGCTTCTGTGTTACCCTCAGCCAGGAGGATGCACAACTCCTTTTGCAGCTGGGAGCTGTCAGGGGGTCTCTGAATAAACCCAGTATTGGAGGGAGCAGAGGTGTGCTGAGCTCACTGGTATTTTATGACCTTTTTGTCCAGGTGAGCTGTTAAAAACCTGTGGCTATTTTCTATGTGAGTAATTGAATTTGTCCCCTCTAGGTTGGTAAACGTCTCACCAGCAAGGCTCAGGATGCCCTTGAAGGAGTTGTTCTCAGTGTGAGTACTCTGTTTGCCTGGCCTGCTCCGTGAAGGATGGCTCTAGAATCTAAATAAGAAGGGCTGTTTCCTTAAACTCACTTCAAAAGCTGTAATTCCAGCAGTTTTGGAGGCATAGCACCCTTGGGGCACTGAGACCATAAATAAGCTCCTGTGTTCAGTGTGACATGCATTAAGCAGTCTGTTAACCTTTTCTCCTCTGTGAAAAGCAGTTGGAATCGTAGCTTTGCTGCAGTTTCTCTCTGGAGTCAGCGTGTTAAGATTGACATTCCACTTGTCCCATCTGATCCCTAAGGATTACTGAACCTTGATCTGCTTGTAGGCCAAAAAGTCTTAAGCACTGTGTGCATTTGCCCACCTTTGAATGGTTCTTGACTTGCTAATTAGTGCTGCTTCTGTATATTTGCTTCTGAGTTTGATTCCTGGATATATCAGGCAAATTTAAGGGCTCCTTGAAGCTGCTGAGAGAAAATGCTCCTGCAGGAGTAGCTTTCTCCCAGTATCCACAATTGCAGTAGTAAATATAGACGTGACTTATGAAGGAATTAGCACTGCAAAGAGTTGCTTATGTTCTGACTTATCCCTCCCAGGGCATCCAGTAGGAAGTGAATATTTAGGTGGTACCTGTAGTAGTTACTCTATTATATTTAGGTGTTATCTGTAGTAGTTACTGCACTGCTTCCTGCACTGCTGCTTTTTCTTACAAAAGAATTGTAGCCAAGTGGACAGAAAATGGAGTAAATCCTGACATAGGACAGGAAATGAACCTGGTCTGGAGTCAGGAGCAGCTGAAGTTAAGACTTAAAAGCTTGAGCCTGTCGGATGCTGCCTCCTTCTTGCAGGTACTGATCTGGGAACCTGGCATAGGTGCAGGTCTCTTGGTCCTTTCTGTTCCTTAAGTTTAACTCTTCTCTTGCAGCCACAGTTAGAAGCTCGTGTGAGAGACATTGCCATAGCAACAAGGAACACAAAGAAGAACAAAAGCCTGTACAGGAACATTCTCATGTACGGTCCCCCTGGCACTGGGAAGACGCTCTTTGCCAAGGTAACAACCCTGCCATTAAACCCCTATCCCAAGAGTTTTTCTGGCAGCATGCCACCTCGTTTGGATTTTGGAAACAGTAGGGATGGACAGAAATGGAAGAAATAAACAATACACGAGTAAAAGTTGCCACTAAGTGACTAAAGTACTCCCTTCTCTAAGCATATTTACCCTCTGCCCATAAGCACACTGATAGGAGTAAACTCATTTTGTCTCCCTCATCTTCAGGGTCCTTGCAGTGAATGGAACTCTCTGGTTTTGTTTCCCTCCAGAAATTAGCTGTGCACTCAGGCATGGATTATGCCATCATGACAGGAGGGGACGTGGCCCCCATGGGGCGGGAGGGGGTCACAGCCATGCACAAACTCTTTGACTGGGCCAACACCAGTAGGAGAGGGTAAGTACCTGTTCCCCTGGGCCCTGAATTAGGTTCTTGCTCTAAAATCCTCACCACAGCAATTCAGTTCCTGTTACTGAGCAATACTAGTGCATAGGGGAGGTAACACTGACCAAACGTGACATCTGAAGTTTTTCTGGAATGTGTGAATTCTTGCTGCTTGGTAATATTTAAAAAGCTGAAAGCTTTTGCTCTTCTGTTCCCTCAAACCCTCCTTGTTTACCTCAGATTTTCCAGATCAGTCATAACTGGATTGTCTGCTGATCTCACCAGGCAGGGGGGGAGATACTGCCCACTTGAAAGCTGGGACACGTTTCTTTCAGGGTGATGAGTGTTCTGACAGAAGTTGGAAGATTTAGCACAAATGGAGGTGCAACCAGTTGTTTACACTCTCTGAATATTATGTTCCCTCTTCTGCTGCTCAGATTATAAACACTGATAGTGTTTACTTTTAAGTTCTCAAGCAGAAGCAGTGAATTATAAGAAATAAATGAGGATAAGGAGGAGACAGATGCTAAAGGCATTGGCATTAGGTATAAAAGTCACAAGCTGTTGTGCTTTTTCAGTCACCTTTAAAAGCAAACTTCTATCTGCAGATAAGCATATTCATGTTGAGGCTAAATCTTGACTCCCTGATTTTGTAAGAGTATGTAGTTAATTCGCTCATCCTAATGCAAATGGATTTTGCAGTGCAGAGGTAGCTGAGAAGTTGCTTGTCCAGCCAGGATGTTTAAATTAAATACAGAATTTTCAGTGGGTGCCAGTTTGAGTTTTGTGCTGTCTTGATCTCAGCTCTTCTGTAAATATGGCTAACCAGTGATTTATGTGTTCTCTGATTGCTTTAGATGGACATTATCTTGCAGTGTCTGTTTTAATCCTTGCTGCATTCATCACCTAAATGTTTCTATTTCCCCTTAAACAAAAAAAGCACAGAAATGTCCTAAGGATTTAAATTTTTTAAGCTTCTCCTACCCTGAGGAGCTATAGAAGGGAAGGTGTGAGAATTTAAGCGAGCTTAGAAACAGAAGTTGGAAGAGATGTGAGGATACTCAGCTGGATGAAGACTGCTGGATGCTCCCACTAAAGAATTCTCTCACAGCACTGCCTGGCTCTGAGTTTCTCTGCCCTGATAAAAACTTCTGTGCACTTGAACTTCATACACCTCAGGTAGCCTGATCAAAGGTTACATGTGTCCACCTGAATGTTCTCACTTCCCGTAACACTGAAGCATTTAAGCAGCTTTTACTCTGAATCTCCACCAGTGTTAGCTGTGAGTAGTGTTGCCTTTATTAGCTGAAAGCTGTTGTGATGAAAGACACTCCTCTGTAGCTGAGAATATTTTCAGAGAAGCTGGGGTTGAGTAAAAGATGTTAATAGGCCCTGAAATCCTCTGGAAAAAAAGCTGGGTTTGAAGCTTGGCAAGGAGGTAATACAAGCTGTGACAGCTTTATGAGCAACTTGGTTCTGTTATTGATAAACATCTTTACAGGCTTAGTCTCTTGGGAAGAGCACTGCCCTTGGGTTATAAGTGAATTTATTTTTGTGAATAATTCATGGACTTTATTAATTCACTGCTCCACAGGTAGTAAAAACCCTTAGTGCCAGTGTGGTTTGGAAGAGAAAAACCTCTCAAAACAAAGCAAGTTGAGGAGAGGACTCTGGGTTGAGGTTTTCAGAATGGCACAAGGAAGAAAAATGGCAGGAAGGTGCCGATGTCACTGAGGTTTCTTCTGTGCTTGTGTGCCTGTCCTGTACCCCTGCACACATTTCTCTAAATAGGAGGGAATGCTAAAATAAGCACTCTCTGCATTTCAGATATCTCCTGCAGCTTGGCAGTGACACACCAGCACTGTCAGATACGAGCCCATTGCCAAACCCTGCCTGTGAAAGCTCCTAGATATTTAAAAATCCAGGGGAGTTTGAGGTCATGGGCCTTAGAATTGCTTCAGTCTTCTTCTGAACAACAGGAAAAAACAACTCCAGAGGCCTGGGGTCAGATTTATGGCCTGATGTCTCAATCCCATCCCCTTCTCAACTGCTGGGCCGAGCCAAGTGCAACGGAGACGTTGCTGCAGCTCGGTGGGAAGCGTTGCCTGAAGAAACGAGTTTGCTTGTGCAATCCTTTGGGTGCTCACCTGGGCACAGCTCTGGGTGCCTGGCAGTGGGGCAAGAGGATCCTTGGGCTGTCTGAGCCTCACTTACCTGTGTCCTGTTGCTGTGCTTTCCTCTTGCAGCCTCCTGCTGTTCGTGGATGAGGCGGACGCGTTCCTGCGGAAAAGGGCCACGGTGAGTGCTCCCCGTGTGTCTGTCACCAGCCAGCAGGCCTGTTCGGTCTCATTAACTGCCTTCCACTGGCAAGGGATGAGAGCTGGCAGGGGCCTCAGTGCTCACCTAATTAACTGATGCAGAGACAAGACATCAGCATCTCGCAGCTCAATGGAATGAGCATCTCCAGACTGACTGAGGATCCCCCCCTGCAGGGGATGGGTGGCACAGTCTTCATGGGGGCTTTGCACCAAGGAAAGAGGCATATCTTGAAAACAAGAGGGAGGTTGCTCACACTGCAGAGCTGGTGCCCTGCAGGGTTTGTGTTTTCTCCCACCACATGTTTATCTTAGGGGGCTTTTTCATGACGAAACTGCTTTTTGCTACGTTAGCGAAGCTACAGCAGCATCTTCCCCTGGAGAAATAATTTGTGTTTTCAAAGTCAGTCACCACATTGTACATTTGGTCTGGACCTGCTTCTTGAACCTCAGTGGTCTATTTAAAGAGCTCTCTCTAGAAAACTGCTTTGAGTGTATAAGTGAATTCTTTGCTCTGGCTTATTTTCCTGTATCCTACTGGACTTCCCAACTAAAATGGTGTTCAGCAGGGAAAGCCACCTGGGCCAGTGGCTGGAGCCTTGGGTTTGGAATCAAGCAAATCACTGGATGAGTGTGGATAAATATGTAATCTCTCTACTGGAACCTTTAGTTCCTAACATTTTTCCTGGGTACATAAATTGATCCTTTTTCCCCAAAGTATTACAGTGGCTTGGATTCTACTGTAATTCAAATGCTTGACAATAACAGAACTCCCTTTGTCCATAATGCTGCTTAAAGCTGTGACCTGGCTGCAGAGCCCAGCAGTTGATCTCCCTTTGGATTTCATCTTTGCAGGAGAAAATCAGTGAAGATCTCAGAGCAACTTTAAATGCATTCCTGCACAGAACAGGGCAGCACAGCAACAAGTGAGTATCCAGTTCCAGCCCTTACAGCAGCTGGGATTTCTCTGGATTGAGGCAAGTCTGTAAAGGGTCTGTGGTGCACAGATGAAAGTTTGGAATGATATGTGCTGCTGAGGGCTTAAAAAAAATCTGCAGAAAATATCCCCTTTTCAGTTTATGTGTTGAATGCAGCTTGCTCCTCCTTTATCCTTTCCTGGCACTTGGAAATCAGAACTGTGGAGAAATTGTTTCCTGAGACTGGGATGGTGTTTGGACAGCTTGATTAATGTTTTCTTTTTTGATAAGTTGCTGTTTATACAAGAACAATATTGGGCCCATGAAAATCAATATCACAAAAGAGAACTCAAGAGTTGATCCTGGCTGGATGCTCTTGAAAAAAATACTTCAGCAGGTGCTTCTTTGAGCTGCTGTTCCTCTCCAGTGCCTTGGTGACCTCTTCCCATCTGGTGCACGTGTGTGCAGGAACCTGGGGGCAGATGAGTTCAAATCTGACTCCGTTCCTTTCGCCTGAGCTGCTCAGAACATCTGTGAGCAGCACTGCTTGTGAATTCAGGGATCCCAGAGCTGTTCCCTTCCCGGATTTGCTGAACATGGGATTGCAGGGCTGAGCTGGCAGATGGCAGTGACTGTCACTGTCCATCCATCCATGCTCACCATGTCACATTGATGTGAACTTCCTGCACGCACTGCTTAGTTTAACAAAACCCATAATAGCGAGGTGACCTTTCCTCAACCTTTTTCAAGTAATATTTGATTCTTTTGGGGGGGGCGGTGTGTGAACTTTACTTAAGTTGTTAAACTTGTACAAAGAAATTGAGCCAACAAAAAAGTTGTCTCTGTGTGTATGCAGGAGAGTGAGTTTCTTGTGATGAATTGCTCCCTTAGTAGTGTTGGAATGAAATACCTGTTACAGTAACCTCCTGACATTGAAATGAATATTCTGGAAGGACAAAAGCAGGGCATTTTCTGTCCTCGGGGTGTCTTGAAATAAATCATTAGAAATCAAGGTGTTGAGCCCACAAGAGCTTGCAAGAGCTTCATTTTTCCCTTTGGGAGGATAGCAAGTCTTCTGAAATTACACATAGAATTGCTCTATAAAGCTTAGTTTATTGTTATTAAATGATATTGTACTTGCAAGGCAGTGACTGGCAGGGGGTGGCAAGAGGAGGGTTCTTTCTTTCCCCTGCTGTTAAGTTGCTTTGGCAGAGCTCTGGCTCTGTTTGGGTGCTGGGGGTGCTCTGCCTCCCCTCAGAGCAGTTGAGCAGATGTTGAATTCAGCCCTGCTTTAAACCATGAGCCATTCTAGGATGCTGAACATGCCCTTGTGATTCATGCACTGCTTTTTACTTCTCAACAGCCTTATTGCTGCTTTGGGCAAGGAGGAGTCCTGGATCCATGAACGGGAGTTCCCTTGAATAAGTGTAATGGGGCATGTAAATGTGGCTGCTTTGGTGAGACCCTGAGGAGAACTGTTACTTGAGCAGTGAATTGTCACTAGCATAACTAAGCAATGTGGATTGCTGGCTTAAACCTCCCAAAATCTTCTTGCTGGGGTATCAGACTGTGCCAGCACCTCTTGCTCATTTGTATTGTTGTCATGATGGGAATGAGCAGTGCCTGAGTATCAGGTTGAATATCAGCCCTTTATCCAGGCTGTGTTTCTGCAGCTTGGGGGAAGTCCTTGTTGGGAGAAAAGCCACAGTTTCCTGCCTCTGTGGCTCTTGGGTTGGCAGAGTTATCCTCAGAAATGACAGCAAGGAACACGGCCCCTTGTAGACCGTGATTCAAACAGACAAGGAGGAACGTCGATATTCCAATAGCTGTGGTTAAAAGCCCATTGCAAATTATTATGCACTATTAAGCTGGTAACATCAATTAAAGCATTAAAGTATTGGCACAGGGAAGGAGCATCATTACAAAGCAAAAAAAAAAAAAAAAAAAGGATTTTCTAGCTTCAAAATGCAGCAGGAGAGAGCAGGACCTGGAAGCAGCACATCTGTACAGCAGAGCAAAGCTTGGTGAAACAGAGCATCTTTGGTTCATAATGTTCATTCTGAATGTCTCTCTCTGCACACATGAGACTGTTCTAAATAGCCCAAACAGCACTGCATTTTAGCATGGGTCTTGAGATGCTGTTACAAAGCTGTTTCCAGGGCATCTTCATCTTCCCAGGTGATGAAATGCCTTTGGTACCGACCGTGGCAGTTCCCGATGTTCAGACGAGTTCATTGATTTTTGTTTTTATGGGTTTTTGAGTCTTTCCTCTCCTGTTTCATCATTCCAGGTTTATGCTTGTTTTAGCAAGCAACCAGCCTGAGCAGTTTGATTGGGCTATCAATGACAGGATAGATGAGATGGTGAACTTTGATCTGCCCCAGCTGGAGGAGCGGGAGCGGCTCGTCCGGATGTATTTTGATCGGCATGTCCTGAAACCAGCCACAGAGGGCAAACAGTGAGTGTCCCTGCACACCTCCCTCCCTGGGGAATTCTGTGGCTTTTCTTCACCTCCTTTTCTGTGTATTTTGTATTTTGTCACTTCAAACAAGTAGCACAGTGAAGAGTTGGAGAGATGCCTCTTCCTGTTACAGGATGAGATGCCATCCTAGGATTTTGTGCCACGGTTTGCTGTGGCCTTAAAATTTAGGAGGCTGCTGCAGTGGAGGCCATAATGCAAGTAGCAACACCGTTGGAACTCCACTGTCATGTGGCTAAATGTCAACTAACCCTGTTTCCTGTGTCTCCCAGGAGGTTGAAGTTGGCCCAGTTTGACTATGGGAAGAAGTGCTCGGAGATCGCCAGGCTGACCGAGGGCATGTCTGGTAGAGAGATCTCACAGCTTGCTGTGGCATGGCAGGTGAGTGGGGCTTTCACACTGGGCTCCTTCTGCCTTTCTGGAAGGTTTGAGGGTCTGATTTTGGGAGTCTCTGAGCTTGTCTCCCTTTGAAAGCTCCGTCATGTCCATAGGGTGGTCCCCCAACACTCCTGGCTCTGGGGTGGACATCAGAGTATCAGCACAGCCCCTCATCTCATGAACAGGAGCAGTTTTGATGATCATAGAACCATTCAGGTTGAAAAACACCTTCAAGATCATCAAGTCCATCACTGATAGAAAATCTCTCACTGAATTTAGGTAAAGCAGGTGAGTTTGAAATGGGTTGGGGCAAATCATGCTGGCCATGACTGGTGGTCCAGCTCAGGAGATGCCTCAGGCGTCGACAGCATTAGGCCACTAAGCCCCCCTGCTTCCCTACTTTGTTCTAAACACATTTGTAGTGCAACTGGAGTAACTAAAGAAACAAAACCAACTGGAAATGGAGGTGTAAAAAATAGGTATTTCTTCCATTTATTTCTCCCTGTATATAAATTAAAAAAGCAGTCACTTGGAGTACAGTCATTCACATGCTTAACAAGCTTAAGCGCTTTTTATATTTTTAAATCAGCCTTTCACCTTGTTTTGTCACAGCTGCCAGTTTCTCAGGGATTGTGCATTTTCATGAACTAACCTAGAAATATCAGTTTAAGGAATATGCTCCAAATTGTATCTCATGTAACTTACCCATGTCAGCTTCCTTTCAGGGATTGCACAAACAAAGTGGCTTTTTGTTCAGTTTTTAAATTTTTTATTTAGTTTAGCAGTTCACCAACATTTTACAAAGTGTGTGCATTTCATTCCTCCTCCTACTGTTTTTCCACCTTTAAAGGTACAGAAAATATTTATCCTTTCTAATCTAAATTAATTTGAACCTCAGCAGTCATGAGCTGAGGTCCAAAGCAGCCATTTGAGAGCTCTTATTTTATTCTTTGGTGGCACACAGCTGGTTAATTTTACTAGGTGAATTTTGTGTTACTGAAGCATATTTCAAACTGTGTGCTGTCATCTGCCCCATGTGTGCTAAAGGCTTTGCTGCCAGGTATTTCCAGTAATAAAAAGTTGTGATAAATGATCCTGTTGCTTTTTATCACCCCTTATCTGCAAGCTTGTCATTAGTCCCCAGCAATGACCTCAGCTTTTATCATTTATCCTTTAAGTGATCATGAAGGAAGGGGAAGGTGGGGGTGACTAATTCCTCAGTGTTGCCCTGATAGCTTTTTAAAATGTGCCTCATAGTGCCAGGCCTATTAACAAGGTTCCATGTCAAATTGCAGCAGGAAGTTCTCTCCTCTCTGCTGTCATAAAACACTCAAAGGGTTTAAAATAAAACCGTGCAGGAGAGGGTGGGCAAAAATACATGACTTGCTTTGATGTAGGAGCTGTGAGAAGCTTCATGTGTGTCAGAATCAAAGTTGCTGGTGTGCTGGAACAGGGGGCTCTGTGCTGGTGGGCAGGAAGGCAGGTGTGATGTGCCAGGTGGGGACTGGACACCTGGACGTGTTTCCCTGGGAGATGGCTGGTGAGGGCATCCAGGATGGGATAAAACTTGTCTTGAGCACTGCCCTGGGAGCTCCCTGGCAGAGCTGTAAACTCTAAACCCCTGCTGATCTCCTGAGTGGTGCTGGTGTTTTGGGTTAGCACCAACAGAGAACTTGTAGGGATCTTTGGAGCTGGTACAGCGCTCTGGGCTGTCAGGGCAGGGTTAAGGCTGCAGTCTGACAAGCATTCCTGGCAGTGCTATTCCTGCCTTACATTCCTGCCTTCCTGCTCCCCTTCCCCTGGTGCTGGAGCACCCCTGTGCATGGCTGTGCTGTGAACTGGGTCAGGGAGCTGAGCAGAGTTAAAAATAGCCTGGCAAGGCAAGTTAACTGCCTAGCTACAGTGCTGTGGCACATCCCAGGGAGGGGATCAGGGGAGGTAGGGGCTGTAGGAACCAGCATCACTGACTCAAAAAACGCTTGTCAGGCTTCCCTCAGCTGGATGGAACAGCTGTAGGGTGGCTGTGTGCTGCAGATCCGCTGTTAATTCTTGAGCTGTTGGTCTTTTGAACTCCCTGTATAACTGAATTTTGGATTCGAGGTGCTGCATGCCAAAGATGGCTGATGTGGGAAATAACCTGGTCACAGAATCCGTGAATATCCTGAGCTGGGAGAGACCCACAAGGGTCATCAGAGCCCAGCCCCTGGCCCTGCCCATGATAATAATCCCCACCCTGAGCCTGATGTGAGAGCAGCACCTTTGTGAATGCACACTTGAGTTTTTTAGCCATGTAATCAGGGACCTGGTGGAGTTTGGAGATGCCATCAGCAATTCCTGCCTTCTCTGGGGTCACCTCTCCTGACCAGAACCGAATCTTGGAGGTGGTTTGGGGAGGGGTGAAGTTCTGAAGCAGCTGGAGGAGGAACCATCACAACTGTCAGCCCTTGGCAGGAGTACCTGGGCAGCAGCAGTGCCCACTCTGCTGCCCTGTGGCCCTGCAGCCAGCTCCCAGGAAAATATTTTTTGCATTCTTCTGCCAATATTGGCCTTTACAAAAGCATCTCAGTTAAACTGAGCAATAGCTGCAGATTTCCCAGACTTAATTCCACCATAAGCTGGGCTTGAGATGGATTGGCTGTCATTTACACCAAGTTCTGGTTCACTCTTGTTTCAGTCTCCTTTGATTTGTCCTGAATTTACCAACAGAAAAAAAAAAATAAGATGCAGAAAGGCAGAGAGTGTAACCTCTAGCACTGGGAAAAATATTGCTGTCTGGCACAGCTAATAGTCTGCGTGCTAGAAATCCATTTTAATCTCTTCTGCAGGAGACTGAGCATTCCCTTTTGTCCTTGTGCTTTTCCACCCCCCAGATCTAACCCTTTAGGACTAGAATATGGACTGGGTGCATTTATACACTGAAAAATTCCCCTCAGATCTGTTTGTAGTAATGTGCAGCCTTTCTAGCTCTGCACCCTGTACTTAAAACCCCTTGATGTGCTTTAGATAAAATGTCAAAAAAAACCCAAAACAATCAACCTTTCGCTATTCCAAGGTGTAATCTTGGAAAATTGTTTTGGCAGCACATCAGGAGAATTCCCAGGAGTTTTATGTCCCAGTGTGAGCTTCCTGTCATTTCCTTGCCTTTTATGCCACTGACACAAATGCCTTTTTACTCCCTGAACCTTGTTTGTATTTTAAAAATAGTGCCTGTGTGGGATTTTTTTTTATCAGGCTATTTTTATTATAAATGTGATTCGAAGGATACAGATTAGTCTGGCCAGGTTAAAATAAACCAGGAGTCTTGGCTGAAATGAAACATTAGGTCATCCAGGCTGGACTTGTCATCTGTTCCTCCCTCTACTTCCCCACCAAGCACTTTGTTTTCAGCTTATTTCGTAATTGGATTGGAGCAGTAAACCAGGAATAGCTGCACTAGGAGAAAATGGGTTAAAATGTGTCCATGCAGGAGGCAGAGGTATGAATATAAATGAGGCTTGGTACCATTTCTGTGTGTGTGCAAGCTACTCCCAGAAGGGGCAGCTGCTTCTCCCATTTGCTTTCTTGACAGCAAGGGCCTAAGGCTTTCTAAAAATAGAAAGTCATTGAGAAAATCAACAGAGCGTGAACTGCAGCTTTGCAGGAGGTTCCACAGTGGGATGGATGGGCTGTGCAGTGGCAGGGAGGAGGGGAGGGAAGAAAGACACCCTCTCTCTGTGCTGTGCAGACACGTCAGTGCATCCCAGGAAAGCACCTTGTCCCTTCTCAGACACCCAGTGCTCCTGCCTGGGGGGGCTGCATTGGCAGGTCCTGCCAAAAAAAACTGGGCAGGGGGGTGAGGGAAGACCAGGTGAGGCTGTGATGGGTGTTGTGTAAATATTTGGCAGGTTATGGAAGCTGTGCTTTCCTCCTGGTGGTGTGGAAGTGGCAGCCTGGCTGTGCTGAGGATGCCTCCTGCTCTGCCAGTGAAAGCAGGACAAGTGCTTTTAATGCAGAGTGAATTCTCTGTTTGCAGACCTTCTCCTTCCCTGTGGCCACTGTTTACTCCTAATCCCAAGCAGGAGCACTAGCCTGACTTCTCACTGCTGCCTGAAGGAAGGATTGCAAGGGTTCTGCACAAGGAAGGATCTTTGCAAAGGATTTGATGCTTCTTGCAGGAAAAACCAGCACCTGCCAGCTCTGTGGTTTGTGCAGCAAGACCTTTTGTGAGCTAACCAGTTCCCCAAAAAGGGCTGGAAAGTAGGTTAGAGGAGGCTGAGAACCAATTGGGTGACCTTTTGCTCATTTCTTGATATAATTATTCCTCCTGCAGTGAGGTAACACCAGTCTAATAGGCAGGTATAAACTACAGTACTGGGATGGTACCGGTGCAACAGCTTATCCTGGGCTTTGTCTCCTCCCTCATCATCATCATCACTGGCCAGGGGGTGCAGGAAATGGTCTCACTGGATTATATTTCTGTGGTGCTTCTGCAGTGAACTTCATTTCTCGGTATAACTGATGTTTTGCACCGTTGATGACTGATGGAGCCTGTGTGCAATCCCTTACAAACACACTTCAGTCTGTCATGAAAGCCCAGGTTAATATTCCTGACTGGGATGTTGCAAACCCTGCAGAGAGAAGGTGGCAGTCCAGGACATGACAGCTCTGTGGAGGGACATGTGGGCAGAAATTTGGGGCTCTTTGGGGCAGGCAGTGTGGGTGTGAGGAGCTGGAGGGGGTCCCACCCTGCATGGTGTCAAGCTCCCTCATTCCATAACTGCGCAGGGAACAGGACATGGATTCGCTCTCGGGAGCACTTGCAGGGGGAGGAACCAGATTTAGAAATCTGCAGCTTGGGAGTTGCTCTGTTTCCTTGGAGATGGGCGCAGTTAACAGCATAAACATCCTCCCCTTCCTCGGAGGAGACTGGCTGCACGTTGTCACCTGCAGGATGATCAGTGCAGTTCCAGCTACCCTGGGTGTGTGGACCAGGGGGACAGTCCTCTTGCTGCAGCTGGAGAGGAGTCACACAGCCCTGCTTCCCCTGGGGGGTGCTTGGCAAGGCTGTCAGGAGTTTACAGCCCTTTCTCCGAGGAGCTGTGATCGGATTTGTGCTGCCTGTTGTAGCAGCTGCAGGACCGAGTGCTTACCAAGCAGAACTGGAGGGACAGGAATTGTGGGATGAAAGGAGGGGGGACAAAAGGGTACAGGGGGAGAGCTGAGCACGAGGAAGGCAAGATGTTAGACATCACTGTAGAGGTGCCACCTTGCCCATATTCACCCCAGCACTGGTGTTGGTTCTGCTGTGCAGATGTTTCAAACATTTCCTGTTGCCTCGGGTGGGCTCATTCGATCCCCGTCCTGCCCCTGCTGCTCTTTACCTCACTGGCTTCCCACGTGCAGGGCTGCTGAAGCAGGACAGGGAATTTAAACAGGCCAGGTGTGGCTGCAGCCTGACCATGAGTTCAGCACGGTTCACTTTGTCTCTTCTGAAAGCAAAGGTCGTGTCTCCCAGGAAATCCAGAGGCAGGAGGGCCGAGGTGCCTGTCGGTGGCTGCTCTGGGTGCCACCACTGCCTGAAAACCAGCCTGGGGGTTGTGTTGGGGGGGTGTGGGGGAAAACATGCATGGAGAACAGGAGAGAACTGCCATCCCTGACCTGTCTGTCCTGCCTCTCCCTCTCCAGGCAGCAGCCTACGCCTCCGAGGACGGCGTTCTCACCGAGGCCATGATCGACGCCCGCGTGGCCGACGCTGTGCAGCAGCACAGGCAGAAGATGGAGTGGCTGAAAACAGAAGGTGCTGAAGAAAACAAAGGGACTGGTGGGAACCCCCTGCTGCCTTTCCCCAGAGGAACCCCGGTGTGAGAAGTCTGCAGGCTTCAGACCAGCGCACGTGGGGCCGAGGCCCTGGGAGAGAGCTGGGAGGGTCTTCTGGTTGGGTGGGATCGTCTGTTGTGTCCTTTGGTGCAAGGGAGGGGGTGCTGCCTCAGCCTGCCTTGGATCTCGTGGTTTTAAACTGCTCCAGAAAGCAACGTGGTTTAAAGGAGGCAGAAGCAAGTGAATTAAAAGACCCTCTTGCTGAAATACCACTGACTGTGTTGGTCTGTGTGGCCTGTCCTGCTGGAGGGGCCCAAACCCCAAATCCCTTCCAGCCATTTCACGTTTCTGGAGTGTCCCAGTGCCAGTGGGAGCCCAGGGCCTGTCCAAGCCTGCTACTCCCATGTATTTAATTTGTAGGGTTTATGTCCAGCAGAGGTGTTTCTCCCCTTTTTTCCCCAGATCCATGATCCTTGCTCTCGTCCCCATGTGGCATCACTCTTGTGTTGTCCTTCACAGGTTCAGAGCAGGCTTTGTGTTCCAGGGGTGGATTTGGTGTGACTCACCTGGTCACCTTGGAGTCAACACAGGTGGTCTGAGAGCAGCCCAGGAATTTTTCCCTCAAGTAACTGCCCTTTCTCTTCAGCAGGTGAGCAGGCAGGGCTCAGGGGGTCTCTCTGGCACAAAGGTGTCCAGCACAGTCTCCAGAGATGACAGGGGCTCGTTTGCTCCCACTGCTGCCCTCCAGCTGCTCTTGCAACACGAGTCTTCTGCTGCATTTCTGGAACAGCTGAGAACTGTGCCATTGTCAAATCCTGAACACGAGCCTGTGTTGATGAGCTGACATTCATTCTGCTTGTGAGCATATAAGAGACAGGTCAGAACATCTCCTGACTTTTCTCCTGAGTTTGAACTGCATTTGAACCCCGTGCTCTGCTCTGAGGCCCTTTCTGTAACTACATGGTGCAAACATGACCCAAATCTGCTCCCTTGAGTACCTTGCTGAGCTGTTCTCCTCACACAGGAACCGACAGCAGCCTTTTCTCACTGGCTGTGGCTGAGCCCAGGGACTCACCTGGCAGGAAGGAGCTGGTGGGCTCAGGAGCAGAACCAGGCAGGTCACTGGTGTCCCCAGCTCTGCTGCCCAGCCTGGTGCTGTCACTGCTGCTGCTCCTGTGGAGTGGGACAGGCAAGGGAACTCCTGCCTCCTCTGAGATCTAAAGCCAGGGCCCTGTCACCTCTGGCAGTCTGGCTCGCCATCAGCTCCAGGGTGACTGCTGTCCCTGTGGAGGTGGCACCCAGCTATGTGACACCCCCTGCAGGGACAGGGGACGGCAACCCCCGGCTGAGGTGAGCTCCTCTCATGACACTGAGGGAGTGACGAGCCAACAGCACTTTATTAAAATGGTATTTGGTGTTGGAGAGCAGATCTCAGAGCAGATGGATTAGCAGGCAATCCATCACTCCCCAGCTTGGTCTGTGCCAGCTCAAACCTGCTCCCTGTGCTCCAGCACTGCAGCTGGGAGGCAGATTTACAGCCTGGTCACCTCTGTCTCCTCCCAGTTGCCATCCTTTGAAGTATTTACTTCTGGATGTGATACATGGGGAGCAAAGTCCCCCTGTGGAAGCACAGGGGGGTGAGCTCCGCACGCTGTGGGACTCGGGGAGGTGGGAGTCTCCCCAGGAAGCTTTTCTCTGCCAACCTGTGTCTGTGTTTGGAATGGAGAAGGAACACTCACAGTCTTTTACAATCCCTTGTCTTGGGTGTTGGGTTTTATTTACTGCTCTGCCCTCACGTGGAGTCTGCACCGAGTCGGGGATGTGCCCAGACTTGGAGAGCGACTCGTGCAGCAGAATCTTTGTGCAGAAGGGCTGGAGTCCCACCCAGGGTCAGACCTGCTCTCTTTGTGTGTGTGGTTCTGTTCCAGCAAGGAGCAGACTGAAGGATGGTCAAGGGCTGGGTCGTGGTGGCAGATTTTGGTACTGCTGGAATGGGAAATGTTCCCACTTTTCCTTCTCCGTGCCAGAGCCCTGAGTTGCCTGCACTTTTCCTGCCTCTCTTGCCCGTGCAGGCAACATGAGGGGCCCAGGCTGCTCTCTGGAGATGACTTGCACCCACAATTGAACACTAAAATATTTATCTCACTTTAAAATCAGTTCTGGACCTTGGAGCTGCCCTGTGATCCCAGTGAGCTGGAGGCAAGCAGGTGAAAATCTGGGACAGCGTCCTGTGATGTCACATAACCTGGGGGAAATCACACAGCCCTTCATCAGAGATCAGGACAGGTTTTCCCACACCTTTCCAGCCTTGCTGGTACCTTCTCCTCCTCTTCCTCCTCCTCTCTCAAGCCCCTGCCCAAAGCTGGTGAGCTGCTGCTCTGCAGTGCCCCAGCCCCTGCCCTGGGAGGACCGTGGGGTTCAAAGGGTTGGAAAAAAACCACTCAGATGCAAAACATGCAAAAAACTATTTTACTGACAAACAGCAAAGGACGGGCTTAGTTCCAGGAGCTGAACTGGTTATATACAAACATCTTATTGAAAGGGAAGGAATGGCTGAAATACACTCACTCATTGACCCAAATAAAATCACAGTGTGCTTTTTCTATTGCCTCCCCCCACCCCAAGCTCTCTCTGCGCCTTCAGCTGCTCCCTCAGCACAGGTTGTCACCCTTCCAGCACAGCCACTGGAGAGCACAAACCCTGGGTGACATCTGCCCGTGCAAGTATATTGAATAAAAAAAAAAATAAGTTAGCCATTATTGCTTTTCAACCACAGTAGAGATTATTCTGTGATCAGACTCGGGGCAGAGCATAATCTCTCTCAGTCTCGACGTGTGCTGTGCCTCTCCCTGCCTGGTGCATGCAAAACTGGTTTGGGTGCAGAAAAAACAGAAAAGAAGGATTAACAATCAGGGAAAACAGCACTCCAAGCTTTGCTCTCGTTGTTCTCAGTGCAGAGCGCCGGTGACAAAATCTGCCTCCGCTGAGTGCTCTGTCCTGCAAGGGCTTCCCCTGCCTTGGTCACCCCTCCCGGGACCCCCAGGGCTCAGCTCCCAGAGGGGACTCGCAGTGGCAACCCCTTTGGACAAGCAGTGAGTGCAGATGGGAGGGAGGCACTAAAGGAGGAAGAGGCTCATGCAGTGAACACGTGAGGACACACGGCTGGGAGCGCACGGACACACACATGGACCCGGAGCGGGACCCTGGGGGCCCAGCAGGACCCAGCAGACTGGCAGCCCAGCTCCTCCTTACACCTGCCACGCTTTCCCACTCCTCTGCTTCCTTCTTCACCCCAACAGCCCCTGCAGAAAGGTCGTAGACTTGGCTTTTTAAATTTTCTTTCACTAAGTTCACTTGATGCTTCAGGTTCCCCTGAGCACCCCAGTGGTCTGGGCTGAGAGGACACCTCATCTGCACTCCATCCTGGGGTAGAAGTCCTGTGTCCCTGCTCTGTCTGTCCCCTGCCCTCCATCCCACTGCCTCTCACTGGAGCGCAGATCTATCCCACCAAAGCATCCAGGCTGGAAAACCATCGATCCCGGTGTCTGTTTGTACCATATGCTCTAGTAGTGGAAGTGCTTCTTTCACATCCAGAGGTGCTCTGGGAATTTCTGTTGGCTGTTTCTACCTACAAAGCCCCCTGAATGCAGCAGAGGCCTTCATCACCCACACTCTCCATCTGAAGGTTGAATGCTGCCGGGGTGAAATCCGAAACGACACCGAGCTCCCTGTGCCACTGATCTCCTGCCAACCTCCACCTCCTGCAGGGGGCTCTGGAAGGTGAACATCCCCCTCCCTTCACACCATGTGCTTCCTCCCAGGCTGGGGAATGACCTTGGGTCAGGGCTTTCTCCTGCCTGGGCTCCCCTAGACTTTGTCCAAGGTGAGCAAAGGCTGTTGATGTTCGTGTCATGGGCTTCAACCACCAGCTCTGGGTCTCTTCAGCCCCGGCTCACCCGGCACCACTTGCAGGGCTTTTTTTCCCCCCCCACAGAATGGTTTGATCTGGAAGGGACCTCTGGAATTCTTTTAGTCCAATTCTGCTGCTCAAGCACAGCCACCCAGAGCAGGCTGCCTGAGAACCATCTCCTCTTGGCATTTGACTGTCCCCAAGGACAGAGACTCCACATCTCCTCTGGCAACTTGTCCCAGTGCTCAGCCACCCTCACAGAGAAAAAGAAATTAATGATGTTCAAGCAGAACCCCCCATCTTCCATTTTTTAACCCCCTGCCTCTGGTGCATCACCTAAAAAGCCTGGCTCTACCTGCTCTGCACCCTCCCTTCAGGTATTTCTGTACCAGCTGTCCCAGCCTTCCCTCACAGAAGGGATGCTCCAGTCCCTCAGTCACCTTAGTTGTCTGTCTTTAACATCCCATTTGGTCAGGGATTCTCTTCTCCCAGCTGAGCACAACCAGAAAATGAGGTAGAAATAGCAGTGAGAGTAACTAAACCCACCCCACCCTGCTGCCAGTGCCCTTCCAGGCTCCCTCCCGGTCTTTGATCATGGATAAAGTGCTGCCAGGTCCTTCAGCCAGCATGGGCCAGTGGATGTGTCCCTGGCTGGCTCAAGGCTGGCTGAGCACTAAGAGGGCACAGTGGATGGATGGATGGATGGATGGATGGATGGACGGATGGATGGATGGAATCACATGAGATGCCTTCCCAAACTGTTCCTCAGAGAGGAAAGGTCCTTCTTGTTGTTTCTATGGGCAGAATGGGTTCATTCAGCAATGCTGGTGCTGAGGACAGGATCTGATTTTTAAAGGAGCTACTGGTCGATGCAATGGATTTCCCAATCCCCTGTGTTTCTCCACCTGGCTTTCCACTCCTCCCCTCTGCAGCAACCAGCACACACCCATGGGACGTGCAGGCAGCCAGACCTGGGCTCCTCGCACCAAAAACGCAGGAGAACATTCCCCCTGCCAATCCCAGCTCTGGAGCATCGACACATACCATTTTAAGCTCTGTCTCCACTCTAAAAATATCCCACAACCCCCCCCACCACCACCATCAGAGCCTCCCTCGAAGCATCTGGCGGGCGAGTGCTGAGATGGGGCCCACACTTCCCACTCCCCTGTCCTGCAGATCCCGTTCCCGAGTCCCACAGAGCTGCCACCACAGCCACAGCTGCCAGCTCTGGGCTCTGCACCCCCTTTCCTCCCTCCCTGCCCTTGTTTTGTCAACTCCCTGATGCCGAAGTCACTTGCTCCCAACCGGACCCTTTTTGCCTGGGGTTGTTGCTGGGTTTGGGTGTTGGTGGTGGTGGTGTTGTTTTTTCCATCTGTGGTTGGTTTTTTGGCTTGTTATTTTGTGTGTGTGTGTGTGAAGACTGGATCAGAGGCAAGAGAACAACAAACAAGTCAACACTAGTACATCTGGGACAATTAAACAAGGAGAAAACACCCCCACACCAGAGAGAAGCAAAACAAACACATACACAGAGGAACAGTAGACCACGGACAACTGAGCTGACAGCAAGAGCAGCAACCTCACTGGGACAGAGGGACGAGAGAGGACACATCAGACAGGGCTGGGAAGACTCCCCCTGGAGCAGGATCAGCTGAGAGGGTGGCACGGGGACAACAGAGATGGTGGCAGGCAGGGAGAGCAGGGGCTGCAGTGATGGATACCCAGAAACCTCCTCCACCTTCTGCTTCTCTGGGGGCTTTGTCACCTCATTCCCCACAGAGGGGACACGGCTGGTTTCTGTGCATTTAAGGCCAGTAAATGACTCCCAGTAAATTTAATTGCACTGAGACTGTCTTTGATTTATTTTTTTTTTGACTGTGTGAACAAGAGAGAGGCTCACAAGGTGAGAGCTGCAGACCCAATTTAAAAAATAAATAAATAAATAAATAAAAAATCTGTTTTTAAATAACAGGATTATGTATTGTGTGGGATTTTTTTTTTTCTCCTTCCAGAGCCTCCTGCTCTTCTGAAATTTCACTGTGGATCAGACAGATCAGACTTAATGAGTGAGAGCCATCACTTCACTCTTTCCAGTTGTCCCATATTTAATGATATCTCAGCCAAGGTCAGCTGCTAGAGCAGGGCAGAACCAGGCTTTATATTCAGTCTGACTTTAAGCCACTGCCTTAAGTCTCTCTCGTGAAGAGGCCCCAAGTGGAAAGATTATTTAAAGTGCTTTTTCCCCCCTCCCATAACTAATTCCAGAGACTCAATATTTGTCCTTTACCACGATGGAATTTTTCTCCTCTGCAAAATGTTTATCCCACCTGAAGACACTTTGCTAACACAGGAGCTGCTCTTCCCTGCCTGTTCGGTGTGTGCCGTGGCACAAGGAGGGTGCAAAGCTGTGTGTCTGGGAAAGGAGCTGCTCCAGGAAGAGTCATTCCTCAGATCCCAACAGGTGGCTGCAGACATTCCAGCCGCAGGGAACCCGCAGGGACAGGCAGTCAAACAGACACAGGTATGGACCAGGCAATTATTTAGGCCCAGACACAAACTGGGGCTCCAAGACAAGAGGCCCTAGGGAATAACAAAGGTAGGAATGGCAGAAAAATGGGAACGTTTGGCTCTTGGGGCTTGTGATTAACTGAACTGACCCTGGGCATAGCAAGTTAAAGAAAACTAACCCCGAGATGCAGAAGCTGAAGCAGGGAGGAAAGAGCTGGAGTGATGGTGTCCTTCTCCCTCCTCAGGGATTGCCATCAAACAACAGGAGGCCACTGCCAGTGTCAAGGAGCCCATGGAAGAAACCAGCAGTTTCTGCCAATATTCATCCTCTTTGGGGTGTTTTCCCCATCCAAGCACAAACCCACTCGGTACAAAACGGCGAACGAAGGAGAAGTGATTTCAGGGCTACCATCTCAACTTCTTGGGGCGTCTCCCTCCTTTATTCCTCTCAGTCAGTTCTCTCTCTGCCCAGCACGTGCAGCAGGGATGGGTGTGTTCTGGGCACCTCTGCTGCTCTCCCCCAGCAGAACACGACCCACTGCAAGGAGCAGACACCACCACACAGGGCCCTTATCAGCTCCTCCAGGCACCTCTGCCTGCAAGTGGAGGAGGTCTCTGCATGTGGAGGTTGGTTTCAGACCCTTGGTCACGCTCAGACCTTAAAACCCACACCCAAGATGTGACTGGGGGAAGCAAATTAGAGCATCCTCATACTTTGGTTCAACCGCGTGGACGTGGGACGTTTGGGACACTTGACTCTGCAGAGGAGTTTGGCTTCAGGTCCACATCTCCATGTCCCTCAAGCCAAGCCCAGACCTGCTGCTGTTTCAGCTCAGGGCAGGGGCACAGGAGGGAGGTGTTTGTTCATGTGCAGACGGACTGAGACTGTTCCCAGGACCCTCTCGCTGCACTGCCAGTGCTTTTGGGGTGGTTCAACCAGGGCCTCGGGCTCTCCCTCTAAAAGAGGGGGGAGCAGCTCCTTTCCTCCCAGGTAAGGGGTGGGGGGGTGTTTATGAGCAGAGGGGTATGATCAGGGTGCAAAGTCAGATCCAGCACCATCCCACTCCTCCCTCCCTCCCTCCTCTCCAGCTCTATGAGGAACAACAGCACTGACACCACCGAGGTCCCACCGGAGGGGTGACCCGGGCAGGACCAGCCCTGCCCCACGGGCTGGCACTGAGATTCCCTGGATTGCTTAAGGCAGGTTTCAGTGTGTAGCAACTCAAACAACAAACCAGTTACACATTCCCAGCATTTCCTTCCCCCGCAGCAACTCCCCAAAACACGAACCAAAGCAAAAAGGGACACTGAGCCTTCCCAGCCCGCTGGCAGCAGCGCCCATCCAAACCTGTGACCAGCCAAGCCATTTTAGCAACAGAAGGGACAGGGCAGAGCAAAACCAAGCCAAAGGACCAAAGAAACGGGGGACTTGAGCTCTTGGATGAGACACTCTGCATCTTCTTCGCGCTGTCCCACCTCCATCCCCTCGGCCAACATTCCCCTCGGGGCAGCTGGATGTGCAGGACAGCCGGGAACGCCGGGAAAATTCAGGGGGCTTGAAAGTATAATGCAAATCTCTTTTCTCTCTCTTTTTTTTTTTTTTTAGTTTGTCTGCCTTTTTTTTTTTTTTTTTACATATATACACAAGTCTGACAATAAAATGTGGACCACAGTGCAATGTCTTGGCTGCGTAGCATCCAGGACTGGCTTAGTTGTGCATCGTGGTGCGTCCCTGGGAGGGGGGGACACACGGGATGGATCAGTAAAATCGTGTCCTCGGCTGGGCTTCCATGGAGGAGCAAACCAGAAGCTGGAAGAAGAGCAAAAGTCCTGTTTTAAAAGCTCGCTGCAGTCCCCAGGAGGGGGAGGTTTCCTCAGAGGTGCCGTGGGCTGGGGTGCCCGTTATGGTACAGCTTCTGTTTGATGTGCACCATGTTCCCGGTCGCCTCCTCGTACTGCCTGTGGTGACGTTTCCTGAACTCCTTCAAGTTACAGAATTTGGGAATCCAAGACCAGGAGTTGTCTGGAAGGCAGAAAGGAGAAGGCAGGTGAGATGTGAGAGGAAAGGTGAGAGCTGTGCTCTCCCAGGCCTGCTCCTGGGCTGTCCCCTCGGGACGGAACAGGGACGAGGTGGATGTGGCAGCACTGGGCCACTCCCTGCCCGTCAGCTCGTGCACTGAACATGTCATTTTGTTCCCCAGTGGCTCAGCTCTCAGCCCCTGAACCTCCCCCTGCAGATGCCGTCCAGTCCCACCAGAGCTCGGGGTGGTTCCCCCAGAAATCCCCCCAGAGGACAGCTGGGAAGTCCCAGAGAGCGACAGACTGAGTGAAGTTAAACAGCTGTGCTGGGAAATGGTTGGGCTCGGTGATCTCAGGGGGTCTTTCCCATCCCAAACGAGCCTGAGCCCATGGCTGCAGCTGTGACTGCTCTGACCAGCTACCACGAAGCACAGCCCGATGTCTGAGCTTCCATGGAATAGTTTCTATTTTAAGCCACCCCTTCCATCGGGAAGGAGCTATAGGTTATTCTGACAGGCCACGATTTAAGCTGATCAGGCCCCAGTGTGACATTGAGTCACTGCAAGGTGGTGCTCATGTTTTTCAGGGAGGGCTCCTCATCCCGTACCAGCACAGAATTTGGATTACCCTGCCCCTGTCTCGCTCTCACAGGCACCATTTCTCTCTTTAGAAGAAAATTTCAGCTTTGTTCCACAAAGAAATAGGAATCCTTTCTGCTTATTGCCTTTTAAAATGCCTAATTTGCACAGATGATTTGAGTGAATAGGAAATACCTAAAAGATCATTGCACCATTGGCCAAACCCTTCTTAAAGGCTTAGAATGGGCATAGACAGGGAGGGGGGGAATGAAAAAAGAAAGAAACAAAAGAGATCAGTTAGCTTAAACACTAAATTAATTACTAAAAATAAAATCCTCTGCAGTCTCCATTCACTAGGGGTGGGTTAGATGGTGATGCCACAAGTGCAGCTCGCAGCTCCAGCTCTGAAGAACAATATTTCCCTGCTCCCCACAACGTCCCCTGCCAGCTCTGACCTCCTGGGGGCTGAGGAGGTCACAGCAAGGGTGCTCTGATGGGAAACAGGGGTTGGGGTCTCAGTGCTGGCTCAGCAGCTGAGATCCCACTGCAAGCCCTGCCAGGTCCCCCTCTGCTCTGGGAACAGCAGCACCGCAGCCTGGAGGGAGTCCTGACTCAGGGCCTGCTCACACAGCACTTGGGAAGACTAATGGGAAATTAACATCATTTTTATCTGAGTTTTTAGAGGGAGATAGCCCACTTCCCTAATTAGAATTTTGCAGATAAATCTTCCTCTTGCTCGCTCTCCTTTTCCTCCGAGTCGTAATTTCACAGACACCATCAGTCAGAGCTGGAGGCACCGAGATTTATGGGTACAGTGTGAGGGAATTTCAAGCCATTCCCTGGATTAATAGTTTTTTTGTCTTTTTTTTTTCCCTTCCAAAGATTAAAGCCCATGGGGTGTCCGTGCTGAGGGAGCAAACGGGGGAAGGGAAGGAGCATCTGTTTGTCCTTCTGAGGGTGTTAATTCAGGATGCTGAGCTTACTGGTCTGAAGACTAACCAGTCTGCCCAGCACTTTTCGCTGTGGGGCTGATGTCACCACATCTGGAGACATCTGGACAGCAACGAGAGTGGGAAACCTCAGGTGACACGGCACAGATGTCTGTCATTGTCATCACAACGTCACAGGTTTACATGACCACACAAGGCTGCTCTCCATCAGCACAAGCCCGGTTGTAAATTGGAAAAATCCAGATTTTTTCTAACTCTTTTTTTTTTTTTTTTTTTTTTTAATGAAGATTTTGGAAGTTTGGTCTGGCCTGAAAAACATTCTGCCCAGATGAGCAGCCACAGAACCCCCATCACCGTCCTGCCCAAGCACCTTCCTTCGCCTCCAACACCCCTCTGCACCCACACATACATTACCCTTTCCAAAGCCTCAGCTGGCTATTCCCACATCAAGATTCCTGCTTCTATCCCACAATCATGGAATCTCCTGAGCTGGGAGGGACCCAAAAGGGATTATCAAGTCCAACCCCCGGGATAGAAAGGGCTGGGACACGTCTGGCCAGACTTGTGCCAAACCCAGATGGAATAAACCTGGCAGGAATGTGGATCTCCTGCCTCTCCACCCACTTCCAAGGGCGGGGCAGGGGTTTTAGGGCAGAGCAGGAGCCCGTGGGGCTGCACTTACCATACCGTCGGCTGGTTCTCCAGGCTCGCACCGCGTAGTGGAGAACCCCGTCCATCCACACCAGAAACCAGCTTATACAAAAGCCCAGCAAAAGTCCCAGCATCAGGTCAATCTCCTGCTTGGTTACATTGTCAGTCACAAAGTAATTCTCCGAGGAGTCCACCACCGACTGGTCCCCGTCGTACGGGATAACGTAGTGGACGTGGTGCCTGTGGCGGGAACACGGACGGCGAGGAGCGTCAGCACCCTGTCCACCCACTTACAGACGGCTCAACACCCTCCTCCCAGTTCCTGCCACCACCCCGGGGAGCTGAAACGCTGTCCTGGCTTTTGGTGCCGATGCCAGCCAGAGGAACAGGCAGGGAGGGAGGGAGGGAAGCACAGAAACCTGACCCCGGGCCCGGAGATCCCGTCGCGCTCCCCGTGCCCGAGTTTCTGTCGTCTACAACGCAGAAAATATTGAGCAGGGCACGAGGTCGGAGCAGCCACCCCCAGGGACACAAAGGTCTGTGTTTGAGGCAGAGGCCACTTGTTCCTGTGAGCACACAGGGGCTGGGAGCAGCCACCACCACTGGTCCCCTGGCAGGAGGGACAACTGTCCTGTCCCTGCCCTGCAGGACAGCCCCAGGGGTGAGCTGTTCTGCTCCACGTCCCGGAGCCAAATGAGGCTCGTATCCCTCCCATAGCAGAGCAGAGAGTGCTCAGAGCCACGGAGGAGGCTTGTGAGAGCATCCCTGAATTCCTCCTCCGACAGCAGAGGAAGGAATTCCTCCCGCAGCATCGCTCCTGGAAAAGTCAGACAAGATCCAAGAGCACCTCAGGTTCTCCTGCTGCATGACCGAGGGGGTGACTGGGTTCATTTGTGCAATGAGGTGATGGGGACCAAGGCTGGGATGAAGCTGAACTGCTTGGAAAACCCTGGTTAACTTGGGAAAAGCAGGAAAATGGCAGGGATGGAGTGAGGGAGTTGTAGAGTAGGGAAAATCAGGCAGGTCTGTGGGGGCTGTATGGGAGGGGATCAGCAGTGACAGGTCCCCGAGAGCTGAGCCTGTGGGGTGGGAGGATCCCAGATGATGGGGGATGCAGGGATGCAAAACAAGCCGCTCTGGAGCCTCTGCATCTGCTTTTCACCGCCCTGAGCACTGCCCGGGGAGCAGCCAGGAGCCCCGGGGCTGCCCAGGCTCTGTGCTCAGCCCCTCTGCCCCCTCCCTCTGCCTCCCCCAGAGCTGGGCACTGCAGGGCAGGGACTGTCCCCTCTCCAGGGAGCCCAGGAGTGCCCACCCAGCCTGGCACGGTGCCCTCAGCAGCCCCCCGTGCCCTCCAGCACCGCGGGCACCGCCGCAGTCCCGGCACTGGGGGCATCACCAGTGCTCCCAGCTCGGGGCAGAGCCGCCCGGGCTCTCCCAGTGCTGCCACCAGCACCCCCAGTGTCCCCAGGGTCCCCAGCCACCGACCCGGCCCTGCTCCCACTCGCAGGAGAGGAGGCAATCGCTGAGGCCTCTGAATATGCATGAGGTGCAGGTTGCTCGATAATCACGCCTGAGAAACGTCCAAATATTTACACAAACAAACCTCCACTCAAAGGAACCTTCTGAAAACAGCCCTAATCTCAGAGATGACTTAATGGGGGCCACCTGCACCAGAGGCACCGGCGCTGGCAGGGCTGGCACAGCCTGGTGCCATGGCACGGGGGTGGGAAGCGGGAATCCAGCCCATCCAGCCGTGTCCAGTCCCCGTGTCCATCCACCAAAGGGACCAGACTGGGATGCAACAGAAGGAGGTGCCTCCAGGCCGGCTCTGATGGCAGCTCAGACACCTCAGGGGTGAGGGCAGCCCTGGTTTGGTCTTTCCCTCATTTGGCTTGGGGAAATCCAAGGGCAGAGGGTGTGAGAGGGAGGGCTCCTCAAAAGGGAGCTCTTGCCGTGGCTGGGAGGGTTCCCATGAGCTCAGCCAGCTTTGCAGAGGGGGAAAAGAGAAGCCTCACACACCTCCCATGTTCCACAGTTCCCAAATCCCTGCACACAGAACTCCCACATTCCATGCTTCCCAAATCCCTGCGCACACCCCTCCCGTGTGCCATGACATGGGGACACCTGGCAGGTCCTTGACTTACTCCCTTTTGCTTCCTGCGACACAGACACAGGATCCACAAACACCTGCCAGCACCTGGGCTCCTCGAGACGATCCAGGACTGGAATTCCTCAGCAGGAGCCGGTGTGTGTCCCCTCTGCACTGCAGGGCCACAACCCCTGGGGGTACCAAACCCCCCCCAGGCAGAGCATCGGCATCTCTGAGCTCAGAGCAGCAAAACTTCCCAGGCACATCCAGGACAGACCCGAGCCCAGGAGGTGAGCACAGACCTCTCCCCACACAGGAGGTGGTTTTCATGGACAGTCCCAGCCCAGTGCCAGAAGAAGAAGGTCCTGGAGTCCCCCCTTCCCTCTGCCAAACCCACCAGTGCTCAGGATCGTGGCACACACACGGCTCACACGCAGCCAGCTGTGCTCACACGGGACACAGGGCTCTCCTCCCACACTTCCCAAGGGGTTTTCCCCCATCCTGCTCCCTGCACAGCCCTTGTTCCCTGCTCGCCAGGCAGAGGGAAGGGACACAGTCACCTCCTCCCTGCCTCGTCCCTGCTGGGTGCAGGCTGACTCTGCACACTGCAGTGGGATCTCCTCCAGCTCTCCTCGCTCCCTGTGCTCATCCCTGGGCTGGGCAGGGGCAGCTGGGAGGGCCCTGCTCTCCTTTTGTGTTCTCAGCTCCCTTGCCACGTGCTGACAGTTCCCAACATCCCGTGATTCCAGAGGCCACACTCAGAGCTGAAGTCTCTTTCACTTCATGGGAGGCAAAACTCAATAGAGAGTAAAACCTTTGACCTGCCTGGATTTGGCAACTTCATTACCCCAGTATCCAAAATCCAAGTGCTAGTTTTCTTAAAAAAATAAAGCCTCCTGTCACTAAAGCTCCCCATAAAAGCAGCTTTTGGGAGCTCCAAGTTACCAGAATAGTTCCACACAGAGGAGATCCCAGAGCGACATTTCCACTCCACGGAGTTTTCCAGAAAGGGTTTAGCAAAGCTCAGGGAAAGTGAATTTTTTCCTGTTGGTGCAACAGCTGGGAGATCTGGGATGCAGGGACTTCCATGCTTTGTCTTGCCTTAGCAGGACCGAGTGGTGCCACTGGGATGGGGAGCGGAGCAGGGACAGACCCCCACAAGGGTCCTGTTGCCACTCAAAGCCCTTGGGGACGTCACAGGAGTGATTCAGACACTGCCACGCCAGCACAGCACGTTATTAATAGTGCACAGAGGTCCAGGTCCCCACCACATGCCGAGGGGATTGGAATCTGGAACGCGCCCTGGATGGCTCTGGGATCCAGCGAGGGAATGTGTCACCTCTGAGCTGAGCAGAGTGTGGGTGCAGGAAACCCCCCAGCTCCGTGCCAGGGCACTTCCAGGGCTGTGCCCGTTTCACCAACCAAAGGCCTCTGAGAAGAGGCAAAAAGCTGCCTCAGAGTGGCCCCACCTCAGCCCTCGGTCAGGGACTGGCACTGCAGGGAGGGCTCGGGGGTCCACAGCCCCTCTGCAGTCACAGAGCTGTCACACGTGCTCCTCGAAAGCCAAACCCACGTTCTGTCCACCTTTATTTATGAGAAAGAGATGTCCCGAGTAACCTGAGGGCCAGCTGCTGGCAGTTCCAGCTGGGGTCAGTTGTCACAGCAGATCCAGGGCAAGTTATTCCGACTGGGGTAATCCCGTGCCACCTCCCCTCGCATGTCGTGCACGTCCAGCCGTGCCCACCCTCAGGGGATCGTGGAATATCCTGAGCTGTGTCCAGCCTGGGTGTGCTGGAGATTCCTCAGGAGGGCACAGAAGTGCCAGCACTTCAGGCCAGACGCACTTCAGAGGCAGAAGGGTCTGGTGAGCAGCGAGTGGGAGACTGGACCTGCTGCTCCTCCCCAGCAGGACAGCGCCTGGCTCGGGTGACAAACTGGAGCTGCCAGACAAAGGGAGCACAGTGTGTGTCTGTACACGTGTGCCCGAGCTGCAGCAGCCCCGTCCCCGCTCCCAGGGGGTGACAGAGGGGGGACAGCTCCTCTCCTCCCGGGGACAAGCGGGGCAGTGCCGTGGCTGGGGGTCCCGGCGCCGAGCTGCCCAGAGCGCTATTGTCCCTTCCAGTGACCTTGTGTGTGCTCCGGCTGCTGCAGCCACAGCACAGCTCAGGAGCCTCTAAAGAACCCACTGATTCGTTGTTTGGAGCACAGAGAGACCCTCAGTGCCTCTGCAGTTCCCACACCCCCCTCCCACGGCATGGGGGTGGCCGTGAGCTGACGGATGCTTCGGCTCGGCTCCCTCCTGGGCAGGTGTTTTGTCTCTGCCCGTGGCAGACACGTCACATCTCCCAGGCTCATCCTGTAGCTGCCACATCCTGGCTGGACCAGCCCACTCCCCATCTCCAGCTGCAGCAGCGTTTGGGAAATGGGTCTTATCCAGCCCCCCAGGAATGCCCTGCACAGGGCAGAGCCTGCCTGTCCTGCATCCCTGCCTGACCTTGCAGCCATTCCTGGACATTCCAAACAGCCCAGCACCTCTCAGAGCCATTCCCATCAGGGCCAGTCTGCACACCGGTGTGGTGGCATCGCTGCACAGCTGGAAACATCTCCCTGGGACACAAGACACTGTCACAGCCCCCAGAAGCCCAGGGCAGTCCCGGTGGTCTCCAGCAACAGGCAATGAGAATTCCCAGCTCCCAGCACAGCCACAGAGGGGCTGCAGGCAGAGGGGTGTAATGACTTCTCCAGAGGGGCTGGGAAAGGAGGAAACAGAGGAGAAATGTTCCCCATGACAGCAGTGCCACCCTCACCAGTGATCCCAGCATCAGGGCAGGGATCCTGGCATCTCCAGGGATCACCAGCAATCCCAGCCAGCAGCCTCCTCACACATTCCACATTCCACCCTGTGCCCAGCTGCTCTCCCAGGAAACAGCCCACTGCGTGCCAGGGTCTCCATGCACATCAGTCACTCCGGAGAGGTCCCAGCACAGCCTCTCCCTCCTGGATCAGGGCCCAGGGAGAGCAGGGCTGAAGCATCCCCGGGGCAGGAAGAGCTGACTCGAGGCTGGCCAGGCCCCCAGCTCTGCTGCAGGGTGTTGGCACTCAGGTAAGTCTGACCCTCCTCCTGCTCCTTTCCAACCCTGCTCACGGGAGACACTTTGCCTGGGAGGGAAAGACTCATCCAAGGTCACCCAGAAGGTCAGTGGCAAGGAGAACACAAGCCAGAGTTGCCGAGGTCCCTGTCCTCTGCAAACAAGGGCCTTGCAAGCCCCCCAGGCTGTTTTGCTCCATGCAGGTGTCATCTGTTCCCTCCAGCTCACTCTGCCTCCACGGACGCCCTTTGGTGTTTTTCCTTTGCATGACATCACCCAGCTCCTGATCTGCTGCCAGCTCTCTGCTTCCAGAGAGGACCCTTTGCTGGCTGGGACGGAGAAATTCGGACACCTCTGCAGTCCTGCCCAGCCCTGCTCTGCCCTGGGAACAGCCACATCCCCAGGGGGTAGGGCCGGAGCCTGCGTGCAAGGAGGACCCACCACGGTGATTTGGACAGCCTGGATGCTCCACATGCCGAGGACAGGGAGTGCCAGCTCCCCCAGGGATCTGCTCCAGCAGCCACATTCCTGCACGGCGTCAACAGGAGCCAGCAGGAGTGTAAATGTGGCTGTCACCCCTCCTTCCCGCAGCCAGGAGGCAGATGTTGGGAGAGGAACGGTCCCTGTCACACCCTGCCTGTGTGTGCAGGCTCAGCACCAGCAGCAGGTGCCAGGGCCAGCCCCGTCTCTCTGCTGACGTCCTCGCTCCATGCACCATCCCTACACCAGCTCCCCTTCCCAAGCCACCGGCAGGGCTGTTTTCCCAGGGAACAGCCGTGGGTGCTCCCCGGTGGCCCCGGGGGTGCCGCCAGCCCTGCCCTCCTTGGCTCTGGGGGGGCAGCCCAGCGGGCCCAGCCTGCTGGTGACAGCCCACCCGCACGAGGAGGACATCTGCCACCCCTCCCAGCCCACAGCAGCGTCCACCCCAGCCCTGAGAGCAGGAGCACTCCCGGGACAAGGGCACTGTCTGCCACCCAGGCTCCCCCAAACTGAAGATTTGTGGCTCAGTGGACGCTGTCAATTGAAAGACTGAAATATGGGCCAGCCTTGGCCACGTTTCTGTGCACTGGGCAGGGCAGCAGGGCAGCAAGTGCAGCCCCAGGCAGCATTAGCCAGCACCCCACACCCTCGGGCCCCAGTCCTTGCAGCCTCCAGCAGTCACCGAAACTTTGCACAGTGCGGGTGTCACCAGCTCCCTCTTGGATCTCCACAAAGAGCAGCCACAGCTCCCACCTGACATCACAGACCCAAAGAGCACCTCCCAGGGCCCAGCCAGGTCACTCTTGCCCTGCCAAAATTGCTCCTCTGCTTCTGGCATAAAGTGATGAGCAACAGCTTCAGCCTCCAGCAGCCCCAGCGGCCCTGATTCCATGGGGATGGGCACGGCAAAGGTTGGGATCAGCCCCAGCAGAGCCAAGTGTTCAGCCTCCAGCAGCACCTGAAGACGGGCTGGTTCTCTTCCCCAAATGTTTTGGCCCTAATGACACTCTCCAGCCACTGTGAACACACAGAGTGCTCAGGAAAAGAAAACCATACAGCACTCCTTCCGCTTGTCTGGGACCTTCCTGCTAGGCCAGTGCCCCACGGAGAGGAGAACAGGCAGAGTCCAGGGAAAGGCACATCCCTGGCCATGAGGACAGACCCCAGCACAGCCCCCATGAGCTCTTTGAGGAGGCAGCCAGAGCAGACAATGACCCCAGAGCCCCCAAAACATGGACAGAGCCTGGGGCACCCCTGGGTACAACTCAGGCTGCTGCCTGCCAGCCTCCCACCAAAGACCAGCACCGTGCCCCAGCACCCCTCACCAGGGAGCAGAAAGTGTGGACAGGAACAAGTGACTCCTCCCCTGGAACTGGAAACACATCCAGGGCCCATCCCACTGCCAGGGGAGTGGGGATCCGGGCCATGGATGCTCCAGTGGCAGCCTGGCAGAGCACAGAGCCCCACATCCCCTGGCACACATCAGCTGGCACGTGGGGCACACACAGAGCCAGCCCTCGCTGCCCAGAGCCACCCCCAGCCCAGGACAGCTCCCAGCCCCCCACATGGTGCAGATTCCAGTTCCTCCTGGAAAGCACATCCTGTTGTACACTGGATGCCCAGTGCCGGGTCCACAGTCCAGCCCGGGGTGCCTGGACGTGGCAGACCATTCCTGGGGAAGGGGTCCACTCTGACACCCCAAGGAAGGGTCCAACCAGGGCAGGAGAATGGAAGAAAAGCATTTCTGAATGAGTTATTTGGTCTGACTGACACTACGACCCAGGCCAGGGCAGGAGGGAAAACCTTAATTGCAGCAGCTCAGCCCACTGCACATCAATCTTCATTTGTTCCAATTCCTCCTTCCCTTCCATTTCTGCAACATTTACTTATTTTCCCCATTCCTCCCTGCAACACACTGAACTGCAGCCAGCTCCCTCCTCCAAGGACTCCCTTTGGTTACTGGCAAATTAAGTTCTTCATCAAGGCCCGGTACCAGCGCTGACAACACGCTCCAGGACACAGCCCTGCCTGGTGCGAGGCAGAGCTGCTGACGGCTCCCTGCCCCCTGCTCAGAGCCCTTGGAGAGCTGGCAAGGAAGGACAAGGCACATCCAGCACCACCTGCCTTCAAATCAGAGCCCCCAAAACGCCGGCATGGGGGCAGCGGGTCAGGGCTCACGGGGAGCAGAGGGGATCACACCCCAAACCTGAGCACGAGGCCACACGACGTCCCACAGCTCAGGGGTGCTGAGCACGTGGGAGCCAATGCTCAGGAGCAGGGACTGCTGTGATGTTTCTGTTGGCAAGAGCCATTGCTTCTACGTACCTGAGGCAACTGGTAAACTTTGCTTTTTTGCCTCCTCTCAGATCCTCGCTCGACCATTTGGAAGCTGTTTTGGGCACTTTCGAAGAAATGACCTAACGATGTCTGGGGAGAGTGCCATGGCTAATTTATCTGCCTCCACAGCATCTCTGCAGACAGAGAGTTAGAGTCCCCCTGCCACCTTCTCAGCCTTGGGCAGGACACTCTGCCAAACCACCAGCGAGACCCGACGCTCCTCAGCCCCTCCAGACAACATCAAAGTCTCTCGTCAGCAGCCAGTTTTCACCACCACTGAACCAAGCTGTGACGAGTAAAAAGGAAAAACTGGAGGAAGAGGCAGAGGAAAAAACCTAAACTAGCGAAAAACATCAAGAGGACTCAAAAACCACTAGCAGAGAAAAAGCTAATCCTTGCCAAAAACAAGCCAAAGACGCTGTGGGTGTTTCTTGCCCACAGTCTTCCCAGCTGACCTTAACAGGGAGATGCCTGAGGTACCTGAGGAGCACCTGGTATTTAGGGTCTGTCACTGTACCATCCAGAGCCCGGCTGAATTTGGCCCTGGAGGTGCTGCTTGCACCTTTCTCTGCTGTTCTGCCACGGGAGTCTGGGGAGGAAGGTACCGATCACCTTCGGTGCCTGAAGCACAAGTGGAAGGGCAAAGCAGTTTCTCTTCATTAAGCGAAGCACATCCCAGCTCCAGCTCAGCTCCCACACCAGGGACACCAGAGGGATGTGACGCCTGGGAGACAGGATGCAGCTGGTTCCAGAGGCAGCTCAGAGAGGAGTAAAGCTCAATTTAAACGCTGGATGTGACAAGGGAGGGCTCCCCCAGCATGTCCTTTAGCTGGCACAGCCTCACGCTGCTTCACTCCCCCACAGACAAGAAACTCTCCCGCAGGCTGTGAGTAACCAGGCACGGGAGGGGAGCGAGGCCTCCAGGAGTGCAGGACAAGGATCACCGACAGCAATCCCACAAGGAAGGGAGAAATTCACCTCCCCAGAACTCAGCCCCCGGGCCCGAACACAGGGAGCAGCCAGATCCCAGCTCCCAGCTGAGCACTTCAGTGATTACACACGACGTAAGAGCGACGTTGTTTAGGAGAATTCAGCATTCCCAACAGCCATGGGGAGAGGCAGGGATTTGTCCAGTCATAAACTTGTGCACAGCAAAGGCATCACTCCTGGCACAGCATCCACCTGGCTTACAGAACGCTCCACAAAACCACAGCCCAGCCTCCTCGGGGTGCTGTGTCCAGCAGCATCCCAACTCTCAGGAGGAAAAGCCACGGGGAATTAAAAATCTGATCAAAGGTCTCAAAGCCTCAAAGTGACACTGTCCTATACAGCCACACTCCAGCCTGGACACGGATCCTCTCGGTCCTCCACACCCCATTTCGTTTAAGCCACACAGCTGCAAGACCCAGACCCCGAACGGGCTGAGGATCGTCACAACCCGGCGACAACAAAGGCAAAATGACAAACGTTCAAATCAAAGTTACTCACTTCGGCAGGGCTCGCGGATGCACCTGCACAAACACGCACACAAAGGAGAATGGACTTCCAAGCCCACAGAAAACTCTTCTTCCGGAAAAAAACCAAATCCCCCCCTCCCTGTTTTCATGCAGGAGCTGGTGAGGAAGGTGAGACACAGCCAGAATGCAAAGATGGTAGCCCAGCCAGCGGCGCCCTGGCCACCACCTCCCCTGTGCCTCCCCTGTGAGACAAGGTGGGAAGGGGCTGGGGGGGCAGGGGGGAGGTCCTATGCAGGTGAACTTACCTTCCACAGTTGCAGTGACAAACTCGGTCCTCCCCTCTCAGGTGCGGTAAGATGTAATTGTGAAATCTGTCCAACAACGCATTCATGTCCATCAAGCAAGCTATTGCCTGTAAGAGCCCACAACCAAGGCATCTGGTCAACTCTGGATGATGGAATAAAACATTGACTCTAGTTTGATTGCCAAAGACTGAAGCAGTCATAAAGAAAATAATCTTTGGTGTTCACCGGGGCACACACACATGCACACACACGCACACACACACACACCCGGAGGTGCTCGGGCTGAGGGACAGTGCGGGGGGTGGGGGGGGAAAGGGACGGGAGGTGAGGGGGG
>JAYRBT010000056.1:5171789-5260320 GCA_036023395.1 Myiotriccus ornatus | reverse complement strand
CACCCGCCGCCACAAGCACAGCCTTCATGCAGCAACTGGGAAGAGAGGCAGCCAAACCTGGGGTGCGGGGTGAGGGGAGGGGGGGAGGCTGGGGGAGGAGGAGGCAGGCTGCAAAAAAATCACCCACTCCGGGGGAGCCTCATTGCATCCTCTCCCCCGACCCTCCCCAAAATCATCCCCGCTGCGAAATAGAATTGAAAATAAAATATACCCCAACAACCTCCCTCCCCCCCCAAATCAGCGAGCCCACCCGCCCCAAAAATAAGCCCCCACAAACCCTCCCGGCTCGGGGCTGCGTGTCCCCGCCGCTCGCTCGGCGCCGGCGGCCCCCGGCCCAGCCCCTCCCGGGCGCGGGTGGCTCCGCGCCGCCGGCCGGCCCCGCACGGCAGGGGAGGGATGCGGGATGCAGGGGAGGGATGCGGGATGCAGCGGGGAGATGCGCCCAGGCAGAGCCGGCCGCCCCCTCCCCACCCCGGGCATTTACCTACGTGGGGAGGCGCTGCTCCGGGAGCGGCTCATGGCGAGCGGCGGCGGCAGCTCTGCGGGCCGGCCCTGCGGGGCTCCCCCCGCCCCGCAGCCGCACGCGGAGCCCCGGCAGCGGCGCTTGGCCGCGTTTCGAGTCCCACACGCCATCCTCACCCCGCCCTTCCTCCGCCCGGGGTCGGCCCCGGCCCCTCTCGCCTCCCGGAGGAGGGGAGGGGGGGGATGCGGGACCGGCCGCATCCCGCGTCGTGGCCCCGCCGGGACCCCCCGCCCGGCCGGGGGTCCGGGCACGGCCCGTGCGGTGGGTGCGAGCCCCGGGCTCCGCCGCGCACACGCCTTCCCTCGGCACCTCCCTCCGCCCGCTGCTGCCCGCACCGAGAGCGGCCCTTGGGGGGGTCCCGGCCCCGCGCCCCCCGCCCCGGGGGAAGCGCCCAGGAGGGCTCCCAGGGATCCCTGAGGGTGCCCTGCCCTGCCCTGAGCAAATCCCACCTCCCTGGAGTCGGCCCCTGAGGAAAGCCGGGATGGTGCAGACACAGGAGACCCCTGCCTCGCTTTTGGGGCACGAGTACAAACGCAGCTTTGCCCCCTCTGTCAACCCCCAAGTCTAAGCGCCAAGGCACAGGTCGTGCTTCGGGTTCTCCACGGCTTTGTTTCACCGCGGGGTTGGACAGTCCAACTCAGGCCACGTTGAGGAGCTTCTGGGGAAATTAAAAGAAAATAAGTGGCCAGCCGGTAACTTTTTGCCTGTTTGGCTGTCGCTCCTTTCCCTGTGAAGCAGGAGACGTGGCTGAAGGGAAGCGACTCCAGCCACCACGTGGGAAATGCGTGGTAGCACAGGGCTTGATGGCTGGAGTGTCCTGCAGCGCCTTCACCGCCCCGTCCTCAGCCCTCCTCAAGGTGAGCTTCACCTTGCTACCACCCAGGTATTTATTTTTTAGGCTTCTCAGGGCCATCAAAGCAGAGTTTGCTGGTGCCGGGTTTTGCTTTTCTGCATATTTGTTTTCCTTCTGCTCCTCAGGCCACAATCAGCCTTCTTATGTAATGACTCGTGTTATATAAACTCCATTCTTCAAGGAACAGTCATTAACCTACTACCGGGTATTGAAAATACCAAAATACTGTCACACAATTAAAACCACTAAATGGTGTCCTCAAACTAGAGCACAGATTGCATTGCAGATGATTTTTTTTAATTTTTTTTTTTTACATTTTTAATTTAAACCACACACATGAAACGTTTGACAAGCCAGGCACTTCATGCCTAGGAAGGCATCTCTTGCCACACCCTGCCCAACTCCTCAGAGTTCTCTCCTCAACAACCCTCTGCCCTCAGCTACTTCCACTTCTCACTGAGCTCAGAAGTGGATTCTACCATCGATGTGCAGAGCTCAGAAGGACTAACATGGAGAGAATGCAGCTGGTTACTCTGCTAGTTGCAGAAAAGCAAAGCATTTTTAAAGCAACAGCCCAAAAAACCACAGGAGAGAGCAGAGAATTTGAAGACAAGTGCCAGGGAACTGCATGGAAGTGAAGTTCTGCCTGGCTACCCATCCACGTTCCTCATCTCCAAGCCACCCCCACGGATCAGGCATCAAGCCACCTCTCCTGGCCTTAGGGAAGCTGGGAGAATATCCCAGACATTTTTCCCATTTCCTTTAGACCAAAGTTTCCCTTGAAATTCTTTTGACACAGAAAATAGCTTTGACCTCGTGTTTAGCCACAGTTTTATACCTCTACACTTTTGTGTATCTCCAACAAGAGATCATAAAATCCCTGTATAAACTGAGCTTTTGGAATCTGAGGATTTCGATGCAAATGAAGCGTGTGGAGACAAAGTAACTACACAAATGCATAAAGTTTTCAAGTTAAATGAGAAGTAACATGTCAGAGTACGAACAGCTTTAGCTGAAGAACAAGTTATGCTCGCAGAAAGCTGAAATACTGACTGTGGACCTTTCAAAATACTGACTTGTCCTTCCAGATCATCCGTCCATCCATCCATCCTTCTGCACACTGGTAAATAAACAAGTGACAAATGACCAGCAACCAGCGTTGCTTTGGCTTATGAACAGAATGTTTAGGATGGAAAGAACTGTTCTGCAACATCCTGTACACTCTCTTATGGTTTCAGGCTTCTTAGTTAAGAGATGCAGTGAAGTTCTAATTATTCCATACTTAGCACTACAGCAGCCAGAATTCTCTGCCAACCACACACATGACAAGTGCAACCTTTCTGCAATAAAGAGGACTCTGCTGCGAATCCCAATATACACACAAAATTCAGGTTAAAACACCCTGTGTGGGTTTTTCCTGCCTTTCTGTGAAATAACAACAAAGAGATCTGTTTAGGGTGAATTAAGTTGAGAGTAAAAACATTTTTCAAACACTCCCCAGGTTTCACCTTGCCAAGAGCAGAACTCGGTGCTGGTGCTGCATGGGGAAGGAAAACTGTGCTCAAAATGCTCGGCACTGTGCTTGCTTGGAATGTCTTTTTAAAGAGATCCACTACAGCAGTTCAGTCCTCACAGAACCATCTCCTTCCCTTGGCTGTAAATATCCCCATGGTAACAGAGATGGTATCAGACACACAAACGAGGAGGAGCAGAGGAGGCCAAGGAAATCCATCAAACCCAGAGTCTCCAGGAACAAAATGGGACAGGACAAGCCAACTGGAATACACACACCCTGCAAACCTTATCCCAGCTGCTGCTCCAGCTCTCCAGCCCCTGTTTGTTCTGATCCAGTCGCTCTCCACGACGTTTTTAAGCATTTTTAAACAGACAAGCAAAGCAGCCCAGGTAATTCAGGGATATTAAACGCTCCCAGGACCCGAGGATGATGCACTGACCCATTTGGACACTGGCCAGGACACGGATTGAGCTGGCAGAGGTCTAAGTTCTACCACAAAGCGGTTGAAACCACAGCCAACCCCCAAGATCCCAGGAGCAGCGAGGTGTAAGGTTTCTCTGGGGGCCTGACTGAGACCTCAGGGTTTGCAGCTGCCAAGAAGTGTTTTCCAACGTGGACTTGCAGTTCTCGTGTTTGGAACCCCAAATGCTGCTCTCCTGTGTGTTCACTGAGAGAGGTTCAGCAGCGTCAGCTGAGGATTTAGTGCCCCACAGCCAGAGCTGTCTGCACAGAGGGGTAACGCTGGCCCAAATTGAAAGCACCTGCACCAAACTCCTGCACGGGCATAACAATTAGCAAGGAAAACCAGGTAATTCCTGCAAGCTGCCAGAGGTCAGTGATGGAACGGGAGAAGCCAGGAGGACAAACCCCCACCTGATGCTGCTTCACCTCCAGCCTGATGGTTGTTCTCAGCTGCCCCAGCAGAGCCTCCTTTGCTCCAAATTCTTCACAGGTTCCTTTAACAAAACAACTTTTAAGATCTTCTCTTGCCTGTAAGCAACAACACTTCACACGTTGAGTGTGCAGTAATTTGGGTTCACTTCCATCAGTTTGAGCAGGTTCCTGCTCTGTTTGTACACACATACCCACCTCCTGGACTTTGAGCCATGACAACCACATTTACTGCTGCTGGAAGGGAGGAAAATGCTTCTATTCAGAACTGCTTTGGTTAAAAAAACCCTCCAAATTTGAGTTATTTCAGTTGCCAGTGGAGTTTGCCATTTCTCCCCATCTTCCTTACACATTGGACCCTCACTGCTACAGTTACAGGCTCTCAGTTTTATTCACTCACCCAGATACTTTGTGTTTTACCTCAAAAAAAAACAGACACTTTCTCAGCTGCTACTTTGAAAACAGACAAACTTAGAGGTTTTTCATTTTTATTGGATGCTTCCAACTTTATAGCTAATAATATACAGATACTCAGTTATTTAATTGTCCCATTCACATCCTCATTCTGTCACATTAAAATAAAAAAACCAAAAAACAAAAAAAAAACAAAAAACCAAAACCCAAACAAAAAAAAAGAAAAAGCAGAACTAAAATAAAATAAATTTGTAAGCTGGAAAAATACATTATAAACTTATATTCAAGAAACATTCTCTTTATAATTAAAAACCTACTTGTAATAATTAAAGTAGGATTTAAAAAAAGAACTTGAATTTCATTTTTAAATAGGTGGCCTTTGTGTATACTTTTAATCATTTCATATGTACAAGCCCAACCAGTACCTCTGCCTACCTGTGACAGAACACCTGAAACAAAAAGACACTGAAAAGGAGTTTTTAAACAAACAAACAAACAAAAAATATCAATATTCATTTTCCAGGAAAATACAGTATAATCAGAAATTTAAACACATGCTTCCCTCATCTGTATTAAGGCCTAAGAGACAGATGTGCTTTAATAAAAGCAGACAGTATGAAGAAAAGTCCTTCCACTTTTCTCTTCAAATTCCTGTAACAGCTCATCTATTTCATTTTCCATGTCTTCTGTGTGCTGTATCTAGAAGAGAAAAAAGGCTCAGCAAGCAGACTCCAAGGATACGATGCTGTTCAGAAAATGAGAACAATCCCAGGGTTTTGGCTTGCTGGGAAATGTAACCCAGCAGAGGCTGTGCCCAGCAGTGCAGCCCTGGGTGCTTTATTGACATCCCCAGCACTCCCAAATGCACAGACATTCTGCTTCATGTTTATCTGCAGATCCTTCCTTCCCCAACCCACCCAAGTGGCACTTCACTAGTACTTTGTTGAGTAGGCAACATCCCTCCCCACCAGATAAGAACCCTCCAGAATAGCTCCAGGCACACTGAACAGATGGCTAAAATTTCAAGTCCTTGAACCCTCTTAGGCTTTTTGAATCTGGAAAGGATTTGAGACCAAAATAGAACCACACAGGCTGGAGTTAAAAAAAAAAAAAAAAGCCACCCTGGACCAGGTGAACTCCTCAAGCTGGGCAGTGCCAAGGGCACAGGTCCCTCCTCTGCTCTCAGTTCCACTGTCAGTGCAGCTCCTCTCAGTCTTACACCAAGGGCTGGGGCACCACCGTTTTGTTCCACATCACACACACAGCACGGTGGTGCTACGAAACACACCTACATGGGAATTTTTTCAGGAACCCTGGGATTCAGGATGCCGCTCTGACGTTTTAATCCCACGTAATTAAAAAACTGTTTCACTTTGCAAACCACGAACCCGGCTGAGTTCATCTATTTGCCCAACAGCTCTGAAAACAACCAGACGAATTTGGGAACTTGCACCTTGACATGGATTTTGCTGACCCAGCTCCTTGCACTCCTTGCCCAGCCCCTGTGCAGTCCAAGGCAAAGAGCCCTCTCTACTTACACACTGGCAGAGCTCACAGATAAGGAAAGCACCCAGAGTGGCCTCCTCGTGGTTATCCTGAATGTCCACATTGATCACATGGACTGGCTGACACGTCTCCTGCTCTCTGGAATTTAAATCTATTTGAAAACAAACAAACAACAAAAAAAAGCAAGACTTGGGGTGGAACTGTATCATGTTGTACACGAAGTATTAACAAGGTTTTTAAAAAATGCATAGGCATTGTCACATCAGTCTTTCCCCAAACTGGTTTTTAGAATATTTTTTATTTAGCATTGTCTTACACATTGTCCCTTTCATTTCAGAAACAAGAAATGGATTTTGGACACAGAGTAATTCAGATTTGTGCAAGGGTCAGACAGTTTATTTGCCCTGCTCAAGAAAGGTTCCTGCTCACTTTACTGTTTAAAGACCACAATCAGGAGTCTCAAAAATCAAGAAGGATTTTGGGCTTTCTCACCTGGAAGGGTTTAATTGCTCATTATTTAAAAAGAAAGCACTGTTCATCCAACACTCTGAATGTGACACTACGAGGTGAGCTCCTACAAGCCAAGCACTGACAGTCACATTAGAAAATTCCACCTTTAATGTGTCCACTTATTAACAAGGGGTGGTAGGGAAAAAAAACCAAAACATCCTTTTCCTACTAGTGCACCCTTGTGCTGTGCCTCTCTAACACCCTTCCTACTAGACATACAAGCTGTTCTCTCCCTTCCCAATCCTGCACCTTCATCTTGGCAAACCCGTCGAGGCCTCCAGTTCAAAATGCTGGCTTTCACACCCAGCCCTTTGGGGTGACTGTGAAGGGCATTATTACCAGGAAGGGAGAGAGGTGCACAACTGGAAAATCAAGTGGTCGATCTCCCCCTCCCTTCTTCAGGACACTCACCTGAACCATCAGAGGGAAAGCTCCGTGAGACACGCTGCGCTCGCTGAAGGCCCTCGGGTACCAGAGCTGCCCTCACAACTCACTCACACATTTCAACCCTTCCCTTAAGCATTCAGAGCACTGACTGCTCGGTCTGCAGGAGCCCCAGTGTGCTCTGCCTCGCTTGTGACGTGGCCACTGAGGATGGAAAAGCCAAGGCAACAGCCCTCCAAGTCCTGTGTACGATACTAACTCAGCTGGCTGGTCCTTCGGTGTGACAGGAACTCCTCAAATCCTGGACCCAGCATTTCCACAGGCGGACAAGGTTCTCAGCCCAGGAACTGAGCCACTGCTGAGAGCCCAAGGTTTTGGGTGAGCTCACGTGGAGCCTGTGCACTGAGGTCATGTGGGACCCAACCCCCAGCCCAGGTGCTTCGGGCACATCTCACTTTGACTCACTCAAGGTAAGGCCGTGGCACGTTTGCACAGTGTTACCACCACCCAGGAACAGCCTCTCCACCTGTACAAGAGGTATTTAATGGGGAGAAACTGCTCAGGAGGTCACAGGAAGCCTTCTGCAGGGTAGGCAGAACTTGCATAAGGAAGAGATCTGAAGGCTTTGTTGCTCCATCAACCCAGGGTGGAAAAATGCTCATCACATACCACTTGTTGGGTTTTGAGATCCACGGGCATTTCCAAACCAAACACGTATCTGAGTTTCTATAAGCCCTTCGTATTGCTACACATACACACTCCCTGGAGCCGCCAACATCTTCTAGAAACAAGTGCTCAGCCATCCCAGCTCTGGGACACAAAGCCTACATCAAGGACTGCAAGCTCCTGTCCCTGCTGGTGTTCCAGCAGCAGTAGCTGGAGGAGACAGAGGTGGTTCCAGATTTGTGAAGGACTTCAGGGAGGAGGGGGAGGAGGAGGGGAAAGCAACCAAAGTTAACTTGGTTTATCAGTTTAAGGTCCTTACCTTCTACTACTTGATCATAGACTCTTTCTTCACACGTTAGGATCAAATCAAAAACGTCTTTGCAGTTCTGGAATCTTTCTGGTCGCGGCTTGATTCTCTTATTTCTGTCCAACATGTGTAAAATTCCATTCTGTGTGTATCTGAAGTCGCTGGAGTTAAGTATCTTCACTTTAAGACAAGTCATGTTTTCGAGCAAATGACCAGTACAAGTTAAATTATTACTGTATCTTTAAAATAAGATTCTTTCTGTTTGCCAATATACAGTTCAGTGACTATTAGAGACTCCCAAGATGACAGTGTGATCCCCATCAGGGTAATCCATGCAGAGATCTGTCACCATCACCAGTGCAATGGCAGGACAGCTTTAGAAGGCCCTCAGAAGAGCTCAGAAGCACAACTTTTGTTGGACAACTATTTTTATAGCCATAATGTTTAGAAACACACAGCCTGCTCTGTTGGCATAAGCAGAATGTCCTCCATTCCCTTCAGGGGTCTCCCTCTTCAAAGGCAATTCCAGGGGGTTTGGGGTGTCACCTGCACAAAGCCCTACCTGGGTTTATGCAACTGAACTCCCAAAGAAAGCCAAGGAAATAACAGAAGCATATCCCTTAAAAATATCCCAAGATACGTTCCCATTTAGGGAATAAGAAAAACACTGACTTTGTGCCTGTCAGAGCCTCATCACCGTGTGAAAGGAATCTGTTATGCTGCTTGGGAGCTAAATTTGTGCTGCTACTGTAACCTTCAGGTTTAAGATTATGCATCCCCCTTCCAGGCAGGGTTCACCAACCCCAGTGTCTCCTGAGCCTTCTGGAATATGCAATTCCATCAGGAGCACTCCAGGGGTGACTGTCACACGAATCTGCTCGCTTGAGAAAAACCAAACTCCCTCTGAAGGCCAAGTTTTATGGGCAAATCAGGAATACCAGGAAAGGTTTGAATGGAGAAAGCCTGGAAGCAGATGCATCTCTTCCTTACTTTGACACAGCTGTATTTTTAGCCATCTAAGCAGATATTTTTACATTCAAAAAGCAGCCTGTAATTTCTTGAGATAACAGGATTCTGAGAAAAAAAATCATTAATAGCAGTAGGTAAGGGGTCATCTTGGCTTATTTCCTTGCTGAAAAGGTCACATACATGTATTTCTTTTCAGAGAACAGTCCTAATATTTTTGTAACAGAAGGCCAACAACTTTCTGCCTACCTTTTTGCAGTTGCCCTCTGGTAGCTCAAAGTTCTACTCCCCTTGGTAGCCAGATGTGCAGCACGTGCTCCAAGGTGTTCTTGAACAGTCTTCAAGCAAACAGCCTCCAAAGCTTTTAAATCTTCCAAGTGTTTGAGCTCTGTCAAAAACTGAGCCCACCGTTCTACCTATTAGATCTACTTTATACTGAGAATATATTCAGTTCTTTTGTGTCTGCACCACTGCACTTCAACCACTTCAGATTTCAATTTGGAACAAGGAGAATGATGAGCTGTTTATCACAAATATATGTTGTCAATTCTCTCTCAGCCAACTGACTTCTACCACATTTCTTTTCTCCAGGTCTCTCCCAAGCCTTTTATCACTCCTCTTTCCCAAAAGATTGCTCCTCATGTTATTAAAGAACTGCCCTTCATAGCCCAAAGCTCTCTTGCACACCAGCACCCACTGCTTCCTCTCAGCACCCCTGTAAACTCTCCTTGGGTTTGTCATGCTTGGGGAAAAAAAGAAAAACAACACTTTGATGAAGCCATTTCTGACCTCTGGTTATTTCTAGAGCATTTTGAAGATGATTGCATTTTCAAGACACCATTTTCAAAATCTCTGTCAACACCTGGCTGTGCTGCTTTGTTCTGCTGGAAGGGGAGCCCTTTCTGGGCTCCATACTCCTCGTTTCTACACCATGCAGTTCAAAGGGGGAAAAAAAAAATCCACAACATCCCACACGCTTTTTTTTGGGTTCTCTTTTTTCCCTTTCTAGGATAAAATGTTGCTGGCATCTGTCCCCTAGCTTTCCTGACTGAGCCTGGAGACAGAATTACGCATATTCCAAAAACCCACACAAGCTTTCTGCCTCACAGCCGAGCTTTCTGCTGCCAACTTACAGCTATTTTTTTTTTTTCCCTCCAAGGGTCCATCTGCCTATAAAAGGAGACTGAAATAAGCGGTTCAGATTCACGAGCCTTTCATATTTGGTTGCCTGAAATGTCTTTCACCTGGCAGAAAGGAGCCCAGCAGCCCCTGAGCAGGCAGGGGGGTGTGCTCTGCATGACTGCACCCAGTGCATCATCACAACCCAGCTCCCTTCTCTCGGTGAGCTCAGGTGAATGCAGATACTACAACTCTCTAATGGTTTCCACTACACTGCCAGATGTGGAATCATTGAAGCCAGGCTCTGCTTTCCTCCCAACAGATTTCAACTCCACGCTCCCTATCCCGTGCATCTCTGCTCTTTCTCTTCAGCAGCCACTTCTTCAGCAGGTTCCCAAGATTTTCTCCCCGCTGTCACAGCTTCCCAGCCCTGCTCGCACTCAACACAACGTGCCTGCATTCCTCTAAGAGGCCTTCACCTCCTGCAAACCATTGGCATAGCAAATTCATCACGTTTTTGCAGTAGGTCCAGTTCAGATTTCAACTTTATTGCAGTGACTATGCTAAACAGATCCTCAGTGGGATGAAATTCCTGCATGACAGCTCAGCAGTGGAAAGACTTGACAGAAAAAGGAGATGGTGCAATAGAAGTTGGGTTTTTGCAATAGATACCAGTTTCTAGAGATGAAGATATACATGTACTTAAAAAAAAAAAAAGTTATGTGTGTGTTCAGATAAACCCCTAAAGCTTTCACAGCTTCTGTTACCCAAATTTAAAATTCCTGTCCTAGACACCAGAAATGCCTTTTACCAAACATCCCTCACCCCTCCAACCACTTTATCAGTAATTTGTCCCTGACAGGGACACTTTTAGCCATGAGCATAAAGTCTCTCATCCTGTATGATAATGGGAAAATTATCTTAGTGATCCAAGTATTCAGTAAATTGCATTTTAAGTCCCACGTGAAGCTGAAGCTCCCAAGTGATCTGAGCTGGAAATTTTGGGGTATATAAATTAATTACATAGTCATCTGAAATCCCCATCCCTGGAAGTGTCCAAGGTTGCTCCTGGACAGGGCTTGGAGCAATCTGGGCTAGAGGGAGGTGTCCCTGCCTATGGAGAGAGGGTGGAAGGAGATGAGCTTTAAGGTCCCTTCCAACCCAGGCCATTCGATAAAAATACTCTAGAGGCCACTTTATTAAACATAACTGGGCAAAGAACACCTGCTAAAATGTAGACATACTTTTTTTTGGAGGGGGGGGGAGGGAAGGAATCTTTAAATTAATGGTTGGCACCCAAAGTTTCTACATCTTCAGACAAATCTGACATGCTGATTATTCCCTGTGGTGCAGCTGCCACCACATTCAAACACTGCTTTTCTTCTTTGGGAAAACAGAGCAGAATGCTTCTCACAGCTGCCTCTGCAGGTCGTCTCTTTTCTACACCATCTAAATTTATTTATCAGTACCTGCATTGTAATATTAGTACCTGCATTATAAATAACTCGCATTGCCTGCTTGGCAATTTGTCTAGAAGTAGATATTTCCTTAAAGGATCTGTGTGCAGGGGGGGTGGGTTGCCCAACCTTCTTCCACCTTCAGCATAAGCTCCTTTTACAGGTACTAAAAGCCTGAAAATGGACCTGGGCACTACAAATTCTGCCCTCCAAGCTTGGTGATCACAGTTGCAAGAACTGCCTTCACTCCACAGCCAGAGCACAAACTGCCTTCCACTGGAATTGAAATTGGTTGGGTTTAGTACAAACCAGTTTGGTCACAGGTCTTGTGTGGTGCTCTGAAGTCTAAACACTGAACCATTCTACGATTCTATTGGATTCAAAATGAAAAGAGAATAGGTTTAGATGGATACTGGGGAGAAATTCTTCCCTGGGAGGGTGAACCCTGGCACAGGTTGCCCAGAGAAGCTGTGGTTGCCCCATCTCTGGAAGTGTCCAAGGTCAGGTTGGACGGGGCTTGGAGCAATCTGGGCTAGTGGAAGGTGTCCCTGCCCGTGGCAGGGGATGACACTGGATGATCTTGAACCATTCTGGGATTCTTTGATTCTAAAACATGCCATTCCAAACCCTAATGAAGATATTAAGCTGGGTTAAGTAACGTTTCTGGTAACATCTGTACCTGCATTAATGACCTGCAAAGACCTGAACTTGTTTTACCTTGTGAAGGACAACTACCTGGGATTTTTAAGCTACAAACTGCACAGAGAAGCCCAGCTGAGCCTGCTCAAAGCAGCTGGTCCAAATACAACCACATGGCAGCCCTGCTCACTCCCTCAAGCCTGGCTGAGCCCCAGAGCTGAGGGTACATACCCAAACACCAGCAGAAGCAGGAAACATCTTGAGTTTAAGCCCAGAGCTCAAATGCCAGTGACTTGTGGGTGCTGAAGAGCTGAAACAGTGTTTGGGGATGAAACTGGACAGAAACAAGCTATCAAAGGGGAGAAGAAATGGAGTGATGGGAAAACCAAAGACCTGGAGAAGGGATGGTTCAGATGTACTGAAAAGACTAAAGGAAGACAAGGATAGCAGAGACAGACCACAAGATGACTTGGAAGACGTGGCATGTCTGCCCATGCCATCCAACAGCTGACTATGCACTTCATCCAAGTGTGAGCTTGAAGAGGAGTTTGGAATGCTGGGATGTCCAAGTGTTTGATCACTTGGCTCAAACTACTGCCAAGTCCAGAAAGTGACAGGGACACGTCAAAAAAGCAACACAACAGTCACTGTCAGGACCAGCGGGCAAGAAAGCTCACAAGTGTCACCATCACTTTTAGAGGCTCTTCTCAGGTTTGGAAACCAGTGCCAGGTTCCAGAGGATGAGCAGCAAATTGGGCTGAGGGGGGAAGAGCTGTGAGGAGAGAGAGGGAGGTCTGGGAGAGAGGATGAGTCAGCCCACTGAACGTGTCAGGGAAGCAGGGGCTGCAGCAGCCCTTCTCAAACGGCCTTCTGCTGCTCTCACTGCTTCGTGCTGTGGACCCCAAAGGGAATTTTCAGCTACCTGGAGTTCCAGCTGGATAGGGAAGCTCAGAGAAAGCAAACCACGAGCATTTACAAACCCTAAATCAATTAAGCCGTTTCATTTAAGGCATTTGGGAAAGCTGAGAACACAATCACAAAACCAGCAGGGCCACTCTGGAACAGCAGCACGCCGGGGAAGCAGCACGCTGGATGAGTCTGCAGGAAACAGTCCTCAGTGCACCACTGGCTTGCAATTAATGGCAGTTTAAGAAATTACAGTCACTACCATGAAAATGGAAATGGAATCATTTTAGGGGGGAAAAAAAAATAAAAGAAGTGTAAGCATCCCTTATGCTGGCACAGAAGTTTTGTGTTGATGGGAGGTGAAGTCTTCAACGCTCCCCTCCTTTAAGTGGGGATGAAAGTGCCAAAGCCGGGCCAATAAATGGAATCACTGCAATTCTAAGTGGATTTTACAGGAGTCCTCAGCCTCAGATAGGATCCTTGGGTCAGAATTCCTTAGAGCACCTGTTCAGGACTCACCTTGGCCAAGGAAATAAACCTTTCCAAAGACTACCTGGCAGACTGACAGGACGGTAGAGGATGTTTTATATGCTGAAAAGCATTTAATATTAGATTGCAGTTTCTACCAAGTCCCTAAGTTCAAACACAGGGGAAATAGCATTTAAAGAATACATTTCTAGTTTATATATTTTTTATAATTTTATATATTTCCTTTTTAATGCAAATGAAGCCAAGATTAAAGGCATTCTGATCAGAAGTCAGACTAAAAAGTACTGAAAACTGCTGCGCTGGAAAGGCCTGGGACTTTGTGAAGTGTTTTGGTCTTATGATCCTTCATGGAGAAAAAGGGATTGGAATTCAGCTATGGCTGGAAGCATATTGATTCACACAAATGTGCCTCTTAGAAGCCTGTTCAAATCCAGTTTAAACACTGCTTTCCACCCTCATCCCTTCCCTCTATTTCTAGGAGCACTGAAGTACTTTGAAAGACATGTTAAGGAAGAAAATGAGACTTGTACTGCACTGCATTTGGAAGAATTTTGCCACTGACAGGCAGGCCATGACTCCAACTATTTTTAGCTGTTGGAAGGTCAGGCTTCAAAAAAAAACAGAGAAGAAAAATCCAAATCCAACCTTAAAAAAAAAAAAAATCCAAACCAAAACTCAACCCTAAACATATCTAAAATAAACCATCCCTGAGTGGTTTCCAGACACAGAAGCTACCCTGCTGACCACTGGAATGACAGCTCAGAACAGAAGCTGACAACTGCCTATCAGTTCAAAATCCACGAGAAAACCAGATAAAATGTAAGATAAATACATGCACGAAGAGCTTACCTGAAGCAGAATTAAGTAAGTTACTGCTCAAGACTGAGCTACAGGGCAATACCCCATGGGCATCCAGCTTCAACATGGAGCTCACAGAGCAGAACTACATCCCAATCACCAAGATTATCACCACCTTTCTTTTGACTGAAAAGAATCAATATGTCTTCAAGAGAGATGTACCAAGACAGTTTCTCTTCATTTTCTCTCTAACAAGCACACCTTTAGGAACATCTTGAGGACATCTTTTCCACCCTCCCCTCAATTTTGTATCCTCATGTAACTGTGGAGCTAAAACTGGAATGCTACCTAGAGAGCAGGTCACGTTAAAAGAGGAGGTAAGAGAGGGAAGGGAGCAAGAGGCCAGGCTTGCAGATTAGATGCAGGTTGCCTAGAGATCCTAATTAAAAATACCCACCTATCTCTGGAAATCCTTAGGCACCTTTAATGTGAGGCTCACAGAGACACCATTGTTGAGAAAAGGAAAGGAACAATCAGTCAGGGAGTTAGTCAACATCGATAAAGGACCCAGGAGCTACTGCTGCAGAATTTTGGTCAAATTTCCATGTGAACAGTTCCTATCCCTGGGCATAAAAGCAACTGCTGACGAAGATTTAAACTGGTGTTTCATCCTTGACTAATTTTTGAGTTCACCTGAAGGCAGGGCTCACCAGTTTTGCTCTATTTTTGCTTCACCTTTAAAGTAACCACTATATAATTAGAATTAAGTTGTCAAACCCTCTCACACAGTTTTAAGGGCCAAGCAATCACGATCTTGGAAAAGTGGATTACACATGCAAGTACAATGTATATGTATTACACACACAGCCCCAGAGGTGCTGCATGGCCATGTCTCCTCCAGATTAGCACTAGAATCCTCTACTGTTGTCCTAGAAATAACGGAGGAATATTTAAAAAAAAAAAAGGCAAGCAAAAGCTACTTTCAGAACAGCTTTATCAAAGCCCCCTATTAGGGCTCAGGGAATTTAAATGCTATATTCTCCAAATGCAATGGGAGATGTGGGTACTTATTTTAACGATAAGTTTTAACTACCACATCTTAAAAGGCTTTGAAGTACTTCCATTTTAGAGACACTGTAACCACCTACTCAAGCGAATCTCTTATTCCTGTGCTTCTTAAATTCAACATATGCCTTCAAGGTATGTGAGCCTGTGCTCTATATTTCACTAATTAACTATAATGAAGGTGCTTTTAGTCTCTGTAGAGTGGGTTTTTAATAGTTGTCCCCCCTTTTCACAAGTGAACAGGAGAGGTTCGGTGGATCTTCTCTCTAACACGGTTTTAACCTCGCTCTGAGGGAGGTCCAACACTGCAGCAGCTCTTTGCTGTTTGTGACCACTGCTTTTGGGAACTGGGGTCATTTCTTTGGGCAGGGGATGGTCCATGTCCCTCACAGCCACAATTTCACGGGGTATCTGGGGTGCACAGTGCCTGGGATCCCTGCTGGCACGTGGGACTGGAAGGAGATCAGTCCTGAGTGAGGCAGAACTGACTGCTGAGCCCTCTCACTTCCCGTGGCTCCTCGTGTCCACACGGGAATGTCCCCAGGACACACCATTTCACACCACATGGAAAGGCTACAGCTGAGAGTCACGTCCACTGAGCTGATGGAAGCAAGGCTGGGGAACAGAACAAGCAGCTCAATCACATGGAAACACAGGTCCCTTTGTTCTCCCCACCCCAATCCAAGCCCAGGAGAAGAGCAGGCCCTCCCCCACCCAGGCCATGCCCACATGCCCTCCACCCTTAGCAGGTAATGCTCACCCAAAAGGACTGAGGTCCCTGTGCCCCTGGTTCACAAACACCTATTCCACACCTCGCTGATGAGAGTAGGTCTGCTTTTGCTTAAAGTCTTTACCCTCAAAACCCATTTCTGGAAATGGAGTTGACTTCTGTGCTGAGTCTTCAGTCTGAAAACCTCAAATCAGCCGAGGACCATAAAAGCAAAGTCACAGAGGCAATTGCTCCTGCCCTATTTCCCTTCAGATGGCCGTTGTTTAAACCTGCTTCCCTTCATCTTGAGAAAAGGTTTAACTGTGACACTGCAGATGCACAGCAACCATGTCCAGCACGGAGCAGAACCACAAAGGCAACTCCTAAACATGCTGAATGGGGGGGCTGGGCAGGTTTTCTGCTGTTTGGGGTTTTTTTTAAGTACTGCCATATTCAGTACAGCAGCAATGAAGGATGCAAAAACGAAATCACAAGTCGTTAGTGCTTGTTAAAATTAATTCTCAATTCAAGTTCTTTTCTTTTGAAGCAGTTCTTTTAATCAAGATATGGATATGACATACCTCAATATGATGGGTTTGCAAGATTTGCCTTTTCTCTATAGGCAGAGGGATTAAAAAAAACAAACCAACTAACAAATAAACCAGCACATCACATGTGACCCAGAAAGACTATATCCTATATCCTACATTTTGAATTTAAAAAAAAAAAAAAAAAAGATCTTTGTTGAAAAAAAGAGAATCTAGAGTGAGTGCCCCAATTTTGTAGTAGGTTTGTGGGTTTTCCTAAAATCAATTAAAAAAAATCATCTTTAAATATAGGTATTTTAAAATCACACAGTTTGACATTAGTCATGGTTTTTAGTAGTGTGCCTAACCCTGATTACCTCTGCTCTCCAGGATCAAATATGTTACTGGGCTCTCCTATGTCCATTCTTTATAATACACTACAGGATTATTTTTTTCTTGGTGCACAGATCACGTACCACGAAATCCTCAGTGAGAAGGGTGAGCTCTTTAATGAAAGGTATCCTCTCTCCCAGAGAAAGTATCTGTAAACCTTACCTGGCAGTTTGTCTGAGCTAAATACAACATTAATGTCGAGGTGGTCGCTCTTCCCAGATCCATTATCAGGACAGTCTTTGCACTGAGAGCGTGTGATCCACAGTGCAGTGCAGGCAATGGGCAATCTGTGAGTACTGATGTGCTTTCATTCAAGAGCTAAACATGTTAACACACTACAAAGGAGCATTTGGGGATGTGTGCATTGTAACTCAGCAATTTTACAAGGGAGCACTAGAGGCCCATTGTAAAAAAAAAAAAAAAAACAAACCTATAAACTGAAATCATTTTAAGTTCTCCAGTCAAGCAACTCTCTGTTCCTAATGCATAATGCCAAGTAATGAATTACACCTTTCAAGGATGAACCACACGGGATTTTTTAAAGAGGCCATGCCACGGGGATACAGTTCTTTGTCTTTCCTAAGCAGATCATTGTACATCTGATCATATGTTGTTTTGAAGTCGTAAACATTTGGCTTGTCCGGTGCCGGTCCCGGCAGTTTCACGTGAGTCCCCGTGCCAAAGGATCGGACGCTGAATCCTCGTTTGCTGCAAGACAGGAGGGAAGGGGAGAGGGGAGGCAGTGAGACCGGGTGATTTCCAACAGGAAAAGCGCTGAACAACACAGTGAACTTTCAAAATTCCTCTCAGCAATCAGCCAAATCACAGCCAAACAGTCCAGCAACCAAACTGCCAGGCCTTCCCAACGTGCAGATCTCCTTGCAGGTGCAATCCCAGCTCACACGCCATTTCTAAAGGAGCACCTATACTTGATAGGGATTTTCTTACAGCTTTGGTACACAGCTTTTTGGGTGTTTCTTTTGTGCTTTCAGACATCCTGGATTTGCAAGAAAGTATGTGTTTTGTACTCACTTCTCAACAACAGAGCAGAGGCAGAGATGTTTTTCTCTTCATATAAGTAAGTAAGTAAAAGTATCAACTGATCAATACTTAAATGTTCTGCTAAAGTCCCTGGGATAACTACATTGTTCCTCTCACTCTGTTGCCCAAACTACCTCTGGTGTAATTTAATTAGCCCAGGACAAACATTTGTGTGCCTGGCACTTTGCTCAAGTGCACTGCAAACCACCCAGTGTAATTACATTTACACAAGGGGGGAGATACTCTGCTGGCTGGTGCCTAAAACTGTGGGGTGAACCAGGGGCTGCTCCATTCCATTCTTATGAACAAGCACTTGTTCAAGTTCTAATTAAAATAAAAAAAAGGGAGGCAGGAACCTGCTTGTCTTTAGGGGTAATGTCAAAATGTTCTTTCTGATTAACCAAAATATTTGTACTTGAACCTCAATACATCCTTTGGTAATATTAACAAACATGTCAACATATTTGTGGAGTAAGGGAAACAAAACCAGATTTGTTTCCTCGTGGTCTAATGGACAAAGTTACACGGTAAGATACTGTTGCTGTTGTCAAGAAGGCTGAAACATTTGGGTCTATAATGACAATGTAACTTGAAACAGGTCAAGATCATGACTTAATCTATTTTTTCCAGGACTCCCACTTCCAGCTTCCAATGATTTTTAGCAGAGACTGAATGGACTGAACAATGGTAAAACAAAAAGCAAGCAAACAACCCAATGCCTGTGCCTTCCCACTCCCCAAAAACAACCCCAAATTTGTAGAGTTTGCCTCTGAAAACAGGAGACTGGGGACCAGTGCAAGAGTCACCCCTGGACTCCTTGGTCTGCACATACAAGCCAGCAAGGAAATCCAGCAGAAGACACCGATTCAAACTGCCTGTTTGCCTTCAAAGTGACCCAAAATGCTTCTGTGCACAGACTACTGTGATCAAGTTCTGCCCCGAGCCCAGACACTGCTCTGCGACTATCAACACTTATTTCCTTTCATTCCTCCTATAAGGATACAGCCCCTCCTTTCTCTTTTCTTGCTTCCCTCCTTTTTCCTCCAGCAACTATTTATAGGTCCCTATTTCTGTAAACAGACAGGATACATGATGATTTTTTGCTTCTTTCTGCAGGACTAATGACTGAAAACGGATGCAAGTGGAAAAAAGTGCAATTCTTTGCCCCTCCCAGCCCTCCATCACATGTAACTGGTGCAGTTATGAGTCACTGGTAATTTATTTTCCCTGCAATACTTCCCAGACCCATGTTTTTATTCTGCTGCTTCTACTGGACACAAAGTGAGCCATAGTATGTATAGAAGAAACTGCAATGCTAATAATTTAGTTTCAAAGTAATCTTTTCTTCTAGGTTTCCTCCTAACTTTTACTTTGTTCTTTTAATATTATTCTTTGAAAGAGGTCTGCTTGCATCACAGGCATCAACCCCCCCCCCTCCAATCGCTGGAAGTGTCCCTGAATGATCTCATATAAAGCAAACCAGAAATCTTCATTTGATGTTCCACACAGCAAAAACTGGTGCCTCCAAGGCCCGTGACCCATTGGAAATTACTTCCTTAGAGCTGGAATATGTGTTTCTCACACGGAATTTCATGCTTTGTACCCTGGCAAATGGTAGTGTCAACTTTTACACACCGGGTGAACTGCTAGGAAATACTTTAGAAGTGTTTCAACACATTTCTTGCAACAGCTGGGGCACAGGAGAGGGAAGGATGCCTGCACAGAGCCTTTATTGACCAGTCTGCTTTTCTTAAACAGCTGGAGAGATCCAGTGCAGTGAGTCACCAAGTGTGTGTGTGCTCACGTGGCACAGCCTGTTCACGGTGAATGGCTCCTGCAAGACAACCTATATCCAGGGTTTGTTCTTAAACTACCCAGGAGGTGGGAAACAACGAGCTGCAGCTTTGTCATGAACAGTAAAGGGTGGCACAGACCGACAGACTATCCCAGCACTGATGTCTGCAAACACAGAGCTTAAACATTAACAGAACTATACATGGTGCCACATTTCAGGAAGTCATTTCTATTAATAGCATCAAGACCGATGCAGATGAACTACCACTACATTAAGGACAAAGTGAGTCAGTGTATGGATTCCTTCTGTGCTCACCTCAGTCCAAGTGCAGAGCTCATGACGATGAGTTCACTGCACTCTACTCATGTGCCCCTGAGCATTTTCAGAGCTCACTGCAAACAGCCCTTCTCGGCGGGACACAACAGCTGCTGAAAGCACACAGCACTGCACCAGCAAAGCACTGACACGCCACAGGGTTGTCACCACTCAGCTGCAGGTATTGAGAGCAGAAACATTAACCTGTGCAGACTGAGATGTGAACTTCTGTCCACACCTTCCTTCTGTTTCATTGTTGAGATCTCACACATTCTTATTAAGGTATTTTTTCAGCTTTCTGTACAGTCACAGCAGCACAGCTTCTCTTTACAATGGCCAGCAGTAAAGTATTACTAAACTTAAAGCAAATCCTGCAGTGCCACTACAGCTGGTAGTGGTGAAGATTTTCAGGGGACCAATCACTAGTTTGAACACAACCCTTTCCATATAGCAGGAAAATAACTACCAACAGTGCCCTCCTTGTAGGCTACTTAGACAGTATATTATGCCATTCAATAAACATAAAAAATCCCATCCCCCAGAACAACCCCACACTGTTAAAAAGCAGGACAAAAGTGTTGTTAACTGATTTTGAATACTACCAACTTGCTGTAATTTGCATCAACACTAATAAGACGTCAAATGAAGGGTTTTAATCTAAAAATATGAGAACATTTCCTTCTTCTTGAGGGCTTCTTAATACAGATTAAGTAGGAAATATAAGTGCCAATACCTCACTGCATTTAGCTGCTGACAGATGATGCCAGAACAAAAGCTGTGACTAACAAATTACACAAACAGCACTGGTGCAACTTAAGTTTTCTCACAGGGTCAATGTTGAACTACAAGTCTTACCATCAATATGAAATTTAAGTTTTAGCCACTGTGGTTTCGATATTTAAAACTCTCTACTGCCCCTAAGACGCTCCTAATTTCCCAAGACTTTGTTTCCTAAAACAAAGGAATATGTGGCATAAGTGTGTATCAGCATCCTACAGTAGAACAGATTCTGAACTCAGTAACTTCCTTTCAAGGCCATCAAGGTACTACCAAGCAAACAGACACAAACGGAAATGTGATAGTTGCTGCATAAAAACATTTGGTTATAAAAGAAATTACTCTTCTGCCTCCCTCCTCTGTGTTTGAGGAGAATCGTAGCCTGTCTGCATGGGCAAACAGAAGTCAAAGAGACCTACAGAATGTGCTGGGTTAATTCTCCTCACAGCAGCGAGTGTGAGCAGCAGTTTGGATCTGTGTGGGTAACAGAGGGATATTTTGTAATTGCTGAGCGCTGCTCACACAGCAGCAAGGCCTGTTGTGCTTCTCACCCCACCCCAGCGGGCTGAGGGTGCAGGTCAGGTGATGAATAATGCAGGATGAGTAAGATGTGACCCAGGGACTGGTTCCACACACCCAGTCTGACAAGGAGGAGCATGTCCTTCTGCACAGCCCTAATTGCTGCTCCTGTTTCCCCTTTGCTTCCATGTCCCAACAGACCCCTGTGGTGATGGCTCTTACCCTATCAACAAACTTCACACAGACCTCCACTCTGACTTTTCTGTTGGAAAAATTAGGACAAAGCGTTTAAACCTGGTTCATTGCAAAATACACAAGCACACACCGAAGGCTGGGCCCCAGACTTTGTTTGCTGATAGTCACCTGTACTTCTGATACAATTTGTACCTCTTAACGTCTTATAATCCACTAACAACATACTTGAAAATTTCATAATTCCTCAGTTTCTTCCTCTTTTAATCATGTGTTCTTTTTTAACTGCAGTGCAAGACACAGCAAGACACTGCCTGAACTGGTGAGGCAGATGGGCTTTGAGCCAACAGCGACATTTTCCTGACAAACAACCATTCTCGTTCCATGGGGCAGTTATTTCCTTATCTTTATATTGCCAACTACTGCCATAATGACATAACATTAAACATTTCAGTTTGTTACATTTAAATTAAAATTTTAAGGGAGAACAGACTTTAAAAAACCCCCAAACATTCTCCTGCCACATTTGCCAAACACCAGTCACACCGGAAGTGATTTATTTCTTCTGCGAAAACACAAGAGGAAGGAAAAGGCCTGACGTTGGAAGTAAATTTAACCTCGCCATTAGTACTCAGGTTGCACTTAAAACTCAGTTTCAGTGTTATTAGCAGAAAAAAAACAGCATCGTGTTTTCACGGGTAACACCTGATGCCAAGTTTAATCCCTGACAGCACGAAATGCTGCTCACAGTAAGATGGCTGCCAGAACCAGATGCCTCTATTATTTCTTCCTTCCAAGGCTATTATTTTTATTTAAATGTAGCACACAACCTACAGACAGTTGTTCGGCTTCTTACGCCAGCTGCGTGTATTTCTAATGTGAATGTTTCTTCACAGAACTTTAATAAAATAAACCCAACCACTTTCACCATGTTCCTGCAGTGCAAAGGGAAGATTTAGGGACATGATTTCAGGCAGATCAGGTCTCCTCCTGTCTGTCAGTCCGTCCCCAGTCTCCCATGTCCCCTTTTGAAATCAGCCAAGCTGAAAATACCTGGAGTCCTAAATAGATTAACACGTATAATCTCAAAGACATTTAACATTCTGACCCAAACACTTGGTCTGGTTTTCCTGCAAGAGGAAAGGGCTCCCTTTCAGGGCACGGAGTGGTTCCAGTCTTCATAGGATGTTAAAGGATTAGGATGGACCTTAAATATCGTCTTGTTCCAACCCCTCCCATGGGCAGGGACACTTTCCACTAGACCAGGTTGGTCAAGGCCTTGTCCAGCCTGGCTTTGAACACTTCCAGGGCTGGGGCAGCCACAGCCTCCCTGGGCATCCCGTGCCAGTGCCCCACCACCCTTTCTACCGCAGTCAAAAAAACTTCCTCCTAAAATTTAACCTAAGAATTTCCCCCCTTTCGATTTGTACTCCTTGTCCTATTACTGTTACTACTCCAGCTCCCCACGAAGAGTCAGTCCCTCTCCGGCTTCCCCTGTAGGCCCCCTTCAGATGCGTTAAAGCGGGGGAGAAAAAAAAAAAAAAAATAAAATGGAGGGGGGATAAAAAAATAAAAATCTTTTAAAACAATAAAATTTTTTTTAAAAAGGAACGTTTACGTTTTAAAGCGGCGAGACACGGACCCCCCCCCCCCGTTTTTGCGCCTGTCGAAGGGCCCAGCCCGTGTTTTCAGCGCTGGATCCTGAGGGGTCCAACAGGGGAAGGCGGAACAGCCGCCACCGAGCCGGGACACCCCCCCAAACCCGGCCCGGCCCAGAGGATCGAGGGCGAACAGGACGGTGGTCCCCCCGAGCGCGGCCCAGGCCGAAAGGGAAGACACCCAGCCACCAACCCCCCCCCGCTTACCTGAGGATGTTGTGCGCCTCCATGCTGCGGTTCTGGTTGCTGGAGCACACCACGGCCACGCGGAGCGGCGCGGAAGGCATGGCAGCGGCGGGGACGGGATGGAAGGGGGGACGGGGGAACCCGAGGCAGCTCCCGCCCGCTCCCCCCCGGCTTGGGGCCCGCGGCTCGCCGGCTGTGAGGGGGATTGTCGGGACCTAGGGGTCCGTGGCGCGTTTGGTGTGGGGCTGCGCCGCGTCCTCAGGCACCACACGGCGGGACGGGGTGGCCGCGCTCTGCTCGGCGCTGAGGCGGCCCCGCCTTGAATACTTGCTTTGGGCGGCAGTAAAGAGAGTTAAAACCCAGTGTGTCTGCATATATATATACATAAAGAAAGGCGTTAAGCTGCTAGAGAGCGGGCGAAGGTGAGGGGAAGGCTTGCTGAGGAGCGGTTCGGCTTGGAGAGAGAGGAGGGGGTTGAGGGGAAGACGCCATGGCGGCCTAACGGCTTCTTCCTGAGGGAGCGGGGGAAAGAAGGAAGGGCAGGCGCTGATTTCTCCGGCGATCAGCGGCGAGACCCGGGTGAAATGCGCTGAGGCAGGTTGGATATCCTCAAAAAAAAAAAGTTGTTCCCCCACAGAGGGTGGTTGGGGACCGAACAGGCCCCCCAGGGTTTGGTCGCAGCCCCGAGGCCGACAGAGCTCAAGGAGTGTTTGACAGCTCTCTGAGGGACAGGGTGGGATTGTTGTGCAGGGCCAGGAGTTGGACTTGTGGGTCACGATCCTTGGTGGGTCGTGAATTCGTCAGTCTCGCTGGCTCCTCGGGCTGCGAAATTAAACCCACCAAACTCGTCAGGAAAGCGGGGCGTTCGGATGGTTTTCTCTCTCAGCACTAGGTGGCACCCAAATGTCAGCAGTGGGGCAGCTCGGCTGGGACACGGAAAAGATCCCGAGGGGAAAGCGTTTGGATGGAGAACTGAGTCATCCCGGGGAAGAAAATTGGGTCCGACACCCTGGATAATCCCACCGCCATGGCTGTGCCCAGAGCACTCTGTGCTGAGGGACCTGAAGTGAACATAACACAGACACACGCTTGCTGTTACGATTAATCATGACATTATGCGTTTTAGGGGCGTTTACGCTCAGGCTTTTACTGAAAACTGCACAAATAAGGGTGGCCAAAACAAGGGGTTATTTAGGTACCCACTGCCCTGTAAAAATACAAGGATTTCGGGATTGTTTTCAGGCAGACAGGTCAAAATTATCACGGTGCTCCTCGCTCAGCCCAGCCCAATTCCATTTTTCCCTGAGGCTTTCGTCGTCTTTTCCCCTTTCCATCTCATCATGCTTTTCCACCTTGGTTTACTTGCACTGCTCCAGGGGCAGAAGCAGGTAACAGGGAGCAAGAGAAAGACAAGATAAACCAGGACATCAAAGGAACAAATCTATTCCCCAGCCCAGCTGAACTTCACTAGCAAGGCAGGACTCTTCTCAGTGCTTTCTAAAAATATGTTCTGCCCTCCCATTGGTATTTTTTTCCTTTGTACTTTCTGAGGAATTTTTTCCACACTCAGCACTTCCAGCAGAGCCTTTTCCCACCTTTCAGCACCTTCATCACCTGCTCCCACAACCCGCTGCTCTCCTCTGTCCTTGTGCAAAAGCCTCGTCCTCCCTCGGCGCATCCACGTAAAACCCTTCCTCTTGTAATTTCCATTAAAAAAAAAAAAAAAATTCCCTTTTCTCACTATTCCCTCGACTTTCCCGAAGAAATCTTTCCCTCTCCCCTCAACTGCTCCCCTCTCCTCAGATCTTCCCTCTCACGCAGCCGTTTTGTCACCCAGCGTTTCCCACCAGAACGTGTCCCCTCAGAGCTTCCTCGGCCCTTCCTGCAAAACCTTCTTCCTCTGGGTGTCTGCTCAGCCATTCCTAATCACCCTGCCCACTGCTTTCTTAATTCTTGCTCTGCAAAGGCACCCTGCAGATCATCTGGTGGTTCTGGGATCCCTGGTTAAGTGGATTATTGGAGATGTAGCAGACCCAAAGCAACACCAGCCAGGGGGTGTTTGCTTAGGCTAAAACTGCCAAGGACCCCGTCCAAGCATCACTGCTGCAATTCCAAGCCTTTAACAGGAATGTGGCACTGTCATCTGCCACTTTTTCTACTTTCAGCCCACTCTTCCCAGCCTTTCTTTCGGAACACACTGGTGAAACACAGCAGCAGTTTGCAGTCTTGTAAGACTACAACTCCAGGTCTCCATGGAAGCAAAATACCAGCTTTCACTCGCACCTCCAAATAAAGCCGAGCAGCTTTTCCTTTTATGTACCACAAAAAATATCATAATGCAATTAAGAGAGATTTTTTGCCTGAGGCACAGACTGTTTCCTCCAGAAAAGCTGGGGTCAGGCTGGGCTTCGAGCTGCTCACGTTTAAGCAGCAGTTCTCCTCACATTTAGCACAAGGCAAGGAAAAAAAGGCTGTTAATGAGCATGTGATTCTTCTCCATTTCAACTCCTGCAGAAATGCAGGATAATGCAACACCTAAGAACATACCACACGTACGGTACATGTATGGTATTGCTTACATTAATGTTGCCATAATTTTACAGTAGGCAATGGAATACCATTGTGACCAATGTTTGGGCAGATTTTCCCGCTTTCAGTCAAACAAGACCTCAAACCATTAAACATTTATGAAGTTTTCATTTCTTTTCATTATTCTCTTCATTTATTAAGTTCAGTGCCAAGGTGGTACAAGGCTCATTGTTTCTACAGTTGATTTTCACATCTGGCAATTCGTGACAAGATGAAGAACAGAACAGTAACACTGGTTGACAGAAGCTGACAGAGATGTACAGAATCAGTGGCACTCTCATGGTCCTGTGCAGAACTGGCTACAGGAACGGCTGACTTGAAACCTTAAAAAGACCTTTGACCAAAATTCATCTTAATGCTCTTAAAAACTGATTGCCTTTTCTTTCAGCAGTCAACCTCCCTAGAGATAAAAAAAGAAAAATTATGACATTGTCCTTCATCCACCACGATGACACCATCTTCCTGCTACCATGATGCTGGATACTGCCAGCCTAAAATCAAGTATACAGGCAAGGTAATAAACAGAGAACACTTAAACTGAGTCAGCTGCATGTGGGAAAGAAAACAAAGCAAGAATAACAAACAAATAAAAGGTATTTCTGCCTGATGAAATACAGACCTTCAGTTTCTCAGCCACTCCCAAGTTATTGAAGGGATTATGATCAGTACAAATACTGTGTATTATTAAGGATTCCATATACTGTCTATACTTACCCTCTACTACCAAGTTGATACTTCACAAACTACTTTCACAAAGAAAAGCGAACAGGCCATTCACCAGTGCTAAACATTTACACAAACAGATCACATATGAACCTGACGTGTTTTAACAGCAACACCCCTTTACAGAAGAGTCGTTCCCCTACTTTTCTTTTTTGCTTTAGGTGCTCAGTTTCTAAGTGATATAAATTAATTCTGTGTTACAGCAGTCAACTACATACAAACAACACGAACTAAAAACTAGCTCACTAAATAAATACCTGACGGTAACTATTTTGTGTATATATAATAAAGTTCAAGTAATGATCAGCCCGAGTTTGTTTTTTTTTTAAGAAAATAAACAACCAAAGAGACGAGACCAACAACCACCAGTTTCAGAGACAAGAACACGAGCGAGATACACTTGTCTATGAGGACTACAGGAACAGATATACCAATAAAATGGGACAAATTCTTAGCACTAAGGCACAATAGAATTAATCTAGAGTATGGCTAAAACCTTACTTACTACAGCATCGAGTGAGTAGTTAATGAGGAGTGTTCCTACGCTCAAAACGCTCGGCTACATTAGTGAGTTCTGTGTTCAAGAAGCGTCTACCTTAGTGTAGCTGCACACAGCATTGCTAAAAGAGGGGATTTCAGAGGGAGGGACGGTGCTCTCTTACACTGTACTTATTTTATAATTAAGGATTGTTTCGTACTTGCTCAACAAAATGGAGTTTTCACACTCAGTTCGTCCCTTTGCCATCGCTCTTTGTGGAACTACCAAGATGACAGTTCTAATGGGAGAAAAGCAGGTGTCAGATGTTGATGATCGCTCCAGCTGACCAGAAACCCCCATTGCTTTGGACAGGCCCCAAAATTTGTGACCAGCGTTGAGGTGTGATACAAAACCCACTTAAATCACGAGATTTAAGTGGGCCTTGGATCAAACACACACTTAGCTACAGGGTTTGTGGTTCCAGCGGTCTGTTCTCCTGAACTTTAAACAACTTTCACCCACAGGAAAAAAAAAAATCAAGCACAGGTCTAAGAGCAGGAGGGTTTAGGCATGGGTTTAAAATAAGGGTTTTCTGGAGAGTCTTCTCAAACAGGCCCTTGTAAGATCTGCCGCTTGCCCTTAAAAACAGACAATTTCTGGCACTTGTGGACCTCTGCCACTGTTTTTTAATCTGCTGAGATCCCGCGAGTTCAGTAACCACGCATAGCTCTGGCTGAAAAGCCAGCCTAGGAGGAAGAAGAGCTCCAAACACCGAGGGAAACCCAAATCCTCGAAGTTTAGGAGTGGCAGACCCACGGCTGCGAGAACAGTCTGGAAAACCTGTTCCCTTCTCCGGAACGCGCTGGAAGGACGGCGGCGGGCGCGGTGAACCCCAAATCCTGGAGGTCTGGGGAAACGGCTGCGAGAAGAGTCTGGAAAACCTCTTCCCTTCCCCGAACGCGGGAGGAGCGGGAGCCTCGGCACGGCGGGACCCGGGGGGGAGCAGGGGGTCGCAGCATCCCCCGTCACGCGCGGCGCGGGGCCGCGGCGGCGGCGCGGGCCAGCGCGGGGCTCATGAGGTTCTCGGTGATGTAGGCCACGAGCAGGCAGATGAAGACGAGCATCACGCAGATGGATCCCCCCACGGCCGTCATGGCCACGACGATGTCCCGCATGGCCGCGGGCTCCACGCGGAACTCCACGCACTGCGCGGGCGGCGCGGGGCGCGGCGGCGCGTAGCGCGGGCGCAGGCACAGGCGGTACCGCACGCTGCCGTGCGCCTCGGGCAGCAGGTAGTCGCGACATGCGGCGCCCAGCTCCACGCTGTCGCAGGGGAAGCGCGTGTAGGTGCCGTCCCAGGAGCAGTTGAGCGCGAAGCCGCGCAGGGCGGCGGCGGCGGGCGGGCGAGGCGGCCCCCAGTGCCGCAGCCCCCACTGCAGCAGCACGCTGCCGTTCCGCAGCACGTTGGCCACCAGCGCGCCGCCCGCGGAGCGGTGGGCGCGGCACCCGCGGGCCGCGCACTGGAAGCCGCGGGCCGGCGGGCGGAAGCACAGCCGCGCCCCCTCCGCGCCCACCTTGTAGGGGCCCCACGGCTCGTCGGGCTCCGGGTCGCGCTCGGGGTCGCGCTCGGCCCCCCGCGCCCCCAGGCAGAGCAGGGCGAGCAGCGGCGGCAGCAGGCTGGGCATGCCGACGGCCGCCGCATGGAGCCCGGGCCGCGGAGCGGGGCGGACGCGGCGCGTTATAAGCGCGGGGCTCCCGCAGCGGCTGCGGGGCCGCCAATGGAGAGGCGGCGCCGGCGTTAACTCTCGCTGGGCTGCGGAGCACCCGCCGCGCCGCCTCTGACCGCCCGGACACGGGGCTGGACGCCGCCCCCGACACCGCTCCGGACCCCCGCGGGGCCGCAGCCCCCGGCTCGGGGTGCCCCGAGGGATGAGACCCCCGTGAGGACCGGCGCGGGGGATGCTCGGCCACCCTCCCTCCCTCCCTCCCTCCCCCGGGCCGTGCGGGCTCTGCTACGTCCGCTGCCGCTGGCCGGGGCTGCGGCCCCGAGGGGCTGGGCAGCGCGGCTCCAAGCGCTGCTCCGTCCTGACTTTTCCGAGTTGCAGATTCATTCCGCACCGAAAAAATATATGGGTTTTGTTTGTTAGCTTCCTCGGGGGGGGTTGTCTTTTTGTGTGTGAGTGTGTTTTGATCAGGTTTTACATAGGATCTCTTTTAGTTTTTATAGCAGAACATAAGCATTTGTCGATATTTAACTCTTAAAAATGCAATAATTATCATGTTTACATGGCTAAAGCCCCCCAGAAATGTGGCCACGGATGGTCAGGAGGTGCCTCTGCCCCCCCAGGGGCTCAAAGCCAGGAGGGATGCAGGTCCACAGCAGGGCTGTGGGAAGTGGCAGATCTCCCCTCCAGCTGATGCAAAGCTTGCTCGAAGAAACGGGGGTTACACCGACTTTTTTTATTATTATTATTTTAATGGTTATACCTTCGGATCCAGGCTGCTTTAATCTCTTGGCGCTGCAAATTTAAATAAACCCAGCACGGATGTAATACCGAGAGACAGACACCCCGGGAGGTCAGCTGAGAGCAGTGATAACGCTCTGGGTCTTAGTGCACAATGGGAGACAGAAGGAAAAAGGATACTCCTCTTCCTCCTGTCTTCTGCCAAATGCCATTTCCTCTCTGTGTAGCAGAACCAACCCCAGTTCCATCCCTTGGATGTGGAGCCAGCAAGCTGATTGTGCAGCACAGCAGGAGACAGCAGTGCTCCATCCCAGCATTACACCGTAATTAATGCTCTCAGAACGACCTTGAGAGATGTACACGAGAGTACAGGCTTGTCTAAATGTGGAAACAAAAGCATCCCGATGAAACACTGATAAAAATATAGACATAAGCAGTGTTGGAAGAGCCTTTGAACAGTTAAATTGGTACAAGTTGCTTTTTAAGTCCTGTCTTTTCCGAGTAGCAGGAAAAAAAGTGGCATTTCTTTTTTGTTTGTATTTTGATCAGGTTTTACGTAGGGTCCTGTTCCAGGCTGTATAGCAAAACATAAGTATTTGTCTATATTTAACTTGTAAAATAGAATAATTGTCATATTGCTTGGTGAAAACCCTCAGAAATGGGCCTAAACACATTGCTGTAGTTCTTCACTGTGTTACCTGTTTGGAAACATGTGTAAGTTTTCTCTTGAAGTGTTTATTATGTTACATAAGTTGAAAATACAACAAAAACAATGTTCCAAAGCCTGTTTTCATTTCACAGCCTAAACAAAAAAACAGACCCCAGTCATCCACCTTGCACTTCATGGAAGGTGTTACTTTACACACAAAGTGTTATTTGTAGCAATGTAGAACTTGTTTAAATAGTTTCATTTTCTGATGCAACATCAAACCGAGCAAGTTTTGCCTCCTTCAGCTTCGTGTACTTCTCCCAACTGCTACGGAGAGCAGATTGCACTCCAGGGCTGTCAAAAAATTTGTACCAGCACTACAGGTTAACTACACCTTCTGCCCCCAGCCCTTTGGCTCTTCACTGTGTCTCTGAGCATAAAACAATTATTTATGCAGGAGCCAAGCAAACCCACATGCTTTGGCTTGGTCAGTCTGCCTGTGCTGGTTTCATCTGAACCTTTTGTCTCGTGGTTTGTTCTCTTAGTAATCCAGCTGTTTCCCAAGCCCTTCTTCTGTGCCCTAGCCTGCAATAAAACTCAGCCTGGACTTCTCATGTCGTCACTTCAAGAGTTCACCGCTCAGGCAAACCACCAGGATTTGCTTTCAGCAGTGAACCCCCGGCAGCATGTCAAAACCAGCAGCATCCCAGGCTGCTTTGTAGGCCTTCAGACAGACCCAGCACCGTGGGTTTTCAGCTTTTCTGGTTCTCCTTCACTGGGTTTATTGTCTCCTGTTAGAGGAAACAGTGAACTAGTATTAAAATGGGGGCAACTTGCTGCAGGCCAGGCAAGGAAGCACTAACCAGCCACAGCTCACAATTTATGCAACGCTCCGCTAATTTTAGTCTTGGTATGGCCAGGGCAGACAATCCCCAGAGCAGAGATGCTCAGCTCTCAGCTAAGGGCAGCATATGACATATGGTTGCTAAAGCATCCTCCTAGCAGGGAGCTTTACATTTAGGCCTGAGCTGCTGCAGTTCCCTCCAAGTCATAACTTCGAGGATTACTCATCCTAGACATGCAAACGCAGAGAATCTGCCTCCTAATCCGGAGAGCTCCTGCAGTCTGAATCAGTGTGCAGCCTCTCCCCCACTGGGCTTCTATTTCCAGCGCTTGATTCACTTCCAGCAGGGACTGAACTTCTGTGCTCTGACAGCCACAGGCCACGGGAAGCGCGGGAGAGGAGCGAGTGAGCTGCAGCAGGCACAGAGCTGCACTAAATACCTCGCTGGGGCAGCCTGGGCACGAAGGTTTGGCAGCCAGGCCGCAGTCTGTGTGGTCATGGATCCTGCACTGAGCTGTGAAACAATGACATCTCGGTGGCACAGCTGAGAACTGCAGGTATTTCTGATCAGGATGCTCTGAACCAGTAACTGCAACTCCAGCTAATCTGTTCTGAATGTGCTATTTATAGCAGGCACTGAGGGCCCAGCAGTGTTGCATCATACAGCAGGGCTGGCATAGAAAGCGCTAAGGCAGCATTAACCATTTCAAGGCATTTTGGATGTCTTAACCCCCCCCTGTAGCTTTGCAGTGAGCTCCTCAGTGGGCTACGTGAACAGCTCTGGCACTTAGCTAATAGATGTCAGATGGCTGTCAGAATGAAAAAGACTGAGCTTACTGGGAAATGAATATTGTTTTCCCAAGTGCCTAAAAGTGCTTACAAAGTATGCCCCAAATCAGGGATTTAAAAAAAAGCTTAACTAATTCAAATAAAGAACAAAGGTCTCTGCTCTGCTCTTTTACCAGGTGACCACATTCAAACCATTCATGTGATGAGTGAGGTCCCAGGGTTCAGGACTTCTGAGTGGTGATGAGGAAGCAGGAGACAGCTCAGACACATGGTTCCTGCTCAAGGCAGGGAGTGTGACAGCTCTGCCCTCTTAGGATGACTAAAACAGGTCCTGGGCTTTGAGATATCATGATTAAGCCCACTCTCCTTTCAGCTGCCTCCTTAAATCCTGAGGACTCCAGCTGACTCATTCCTCCTTTCTACCTGAGGTCAGGGAAGGTGTCTTTTGGAGATCAAGTAAAGCACCACAGGTTTCAATCTACTGCATCAACAGAACGCTAGAAATATCAAACCTGATGATTAAAACCTGTCTAGAAGATGCTAAATTGCTCTTAGCTCCCTGTCAAGTGCTGGGAGACTGGAAATGAGCTGAACAGGGTGGAATTGCATTAGCTGGGCTGCAAATATTCCTCCTTTCCTATTTCTTTTCATGGCAGTCCCTGGCACAGAAGAGGAGAGCCTGTCCTAACCCACAGCTCCAGGAACCCAGGGAGCAGCAGCACTGCCAGGCCAAGATGCACAGCGTTAGATGGGGACGCTCCAAGCCCAGCAGGACTGTCATGGCTCAAAGGCAAGGAAAGGAGAACTCCACAGGTTTCTCCTGCGGGTCACTGGGAGGTCTCTGCAGCAGGAAGAGGATCCAGTTGTTCACACACACAGACACACACACACTGCTGGCACAGTCCCGTCTGTGGGAGCTCAGGGTTGGTTGTCATCCCTGCACTGCTCCAGACAAAGAGCAGGATGATTTCCTCTGACTCCCTTCCCACCTTACTCTGAGGGGAGCAAAAAGGCTGTGTTAAAGAAACACCACAGAGCAAAATATTTTATGAAGAGAGATTCCTTTGTATTAGCAATCAGTCGAGTAAGTCCAGGGAGTGATCCAGGCACCCCTCTGCTGCCCAGGGGGGTAAAATACCCCCAAAAACCAACAAAAAAAACTCCCTCTCCAGCTTTGGAGGGGATATGGAAAACAAGAAGGTGAAGAACACAGTAAATCAAAAAGTGCTTCTAAGAAAAAGCAGCAGGATAAAATCATTCCTACAGTCTGAGAGCACTTCCATGCCATCGACCGGAGAGCCAACGGCCCCCACATGGAGATGGAACGCACGTCTGCAAGGCCCCTGCTCGGGACCTGCGAGAGTTACCTCCTCCTGCCTTTGTTCTGGGCAGTGTTTAATACAGGAGCCAGTTCCCAGGAGGAGTTCCTGTCCCCTCTTTCCGAGAGTATCCCGTTTTCCTTCAGCATCTCTCAGTAGTAGTCGTCCTTCTTGCCACCAGCTCCCGGTAGGCCCGCACGGTCCTTCCGCTCTTGGACAAGCTCCAGGTCATCGTTGTCGTTCACCTCACCTCCATGATCCTCCTGGGTGCAGGGGGAACAGCCAGGAAGGGGAAAATCAGCAAGGCCTGGAAAAGGAGACCCTAACTAGCAGCACACTGTGCTGCTTCCGAGTACAGCTGTTCTACCACACCAGCCCAGCTCGGAAACTTGGGAAAACAGGGAAGAATCCACGTCTGCCAGGTGTGATTGGCAAGCCACTGAGCAAGGCAGGGGTGTTACCATGATCAGCCTGTTTGTTTTAAGCACATTTAATGTCCGGGCATTACAATGCAATTTTAACATCTCAGCCCGTTGCCACTGTGGAAGATACTCTACATCCACCACGTGGAAAACTGTGCCCCAAATCCCACCCCTGATCAGCAGCCAGCACAGCCTCCAGGGAACACTCTTAGGTCCAGCAATCCAGTAGAGCCTACAAGAGGCCTGGATTCACACAGGAAAAAGAAACCTCCTGACACCAACTCTGCTCTGCCCACCCCTTATTTCCTCACTCTCTTCATTCCCAGCAGGCAGCCCAAGCCCTCAGTTCCTCAGTCATGTTGAAACTGCAGGAAAAAACCCCACAGCAGCCACTCACGGAGGGCAAGGAGAGGATGAGCAGGACTGGAAGAGGATCCCTCATTTCTATCTACGTGAGCCAGAAGCCTTCTGGGTGATCCTCTCCAGCTCATGCTCGGAGAAACACAGGGATCCTGCCTAGTGGCACTGGCACAGCCTGTAATTCCCCCCAGCTCCTGTTTGGGAAGCATCCCACAGCCCAGCTGTTGCAGATGGATGTAGACAGAAGTGAGGAGTGAGAGAGCATAAAGGGTACTCTGAACCCCTGGAAAAGGGAGCAGAGGTAGGTGGGCTCCAGAGTTGTTTTGGAGACCCACCTCACTGGGCAGGCAGAGGCAAACCTGAAGCCAGTGCTTACATCTGGCTCCCTAAAAGCTGAGTCCTCCCCAGCTCCTGGCTCCCAACACTCCCAGGTAACAACCACACCAGAGAGGGAAAGGGGGAGAACCTTGGTGTCGTACAATTTCTTGCTCCTGATCTTCCTGATAGTCATCCATTGGGTCTTCCCTGGGTTTGGCAGGTCTGCCAGCATCCTGAAAAATACAGTCAGACAGTGTTGACAGTGCCCCAGCCTGCTCCCATTCCCTGCTAGGGACACAAGTCTCTGGCATTAGAGCCCCAGGTCTGGAAGGCTGGGCTGCACTGGGAGTCAGGGGGAGCGGAGAGACAATCAGGCAACCCAAACTCCATGTGCTTTCTCCATCCAGTCTCTCTTCCCAGCTCCTTCCACTGTGGAGAGAGGTTTCGGGTCCCAGGGCCATTGCCTCAAGTCCCAGGACTGCAGGGAATCTGTGAGTTGTTTAGGGCACACAGCACAGCCCCATCTGAGAGCCAGGTACTGATGTCACTAATTCTTTCCACATTTTTACTGATCTCCAGGAGGTGTTACTCTCTTGGTGCCAGCATTTCTCTCTTGTTTGATTTCATTGGCCTGGATGTCTTTTATTTTTTTCCTTAATCTCACTATTAATCATGATTTTAAAGCCTGACAGATAAAACACTCCTTTTTAAAACAAGCAACACTCAGCTGCTTGTCAAAACAAGCCAACATTTCCCTGATGCAAAGTCTGGCTTCAGGCAGCAAGAAACACTTTGGGAAGTAAATGGATTCCATCTGCAAGGAGGCAAACAAGCAGGCAGAGCTCTCTTGTGCTGTCACTGCTGCCAGGAGCCTGCAACAGGCAGGGCTGCACCGACCAGAAGAGCAGAGACTCATTTTATTGTCTCTGGATTTGGTCTCGAGTGCATGAAAAGCCACAGCCCCTCTGCAGGAGTAGCTGTGAGTGTCCCATCCCCTGCTCCACGTCTCTCCAGCCAGGTAGGTGTTGCAAGTGCCAGAGGTGACTTCAACAAGCAGGGAGGACAGAGCCAGAACAAGTTCTGAGACTGGTCAACCCGCCTATTCTCACTCAGAAGGAGCTTTCTCCTGCCTGCCACGTCCTTGCAGTGGCATTATGGATCCATCCAGGAACATGATGTTTTCCTCTGAGTCCTTAAGCTCTCTGCCTCCCCCCATCCATAGCTGGGGTCCCTCCCTGGCCCTGCTGGTTGCCCTCATGTCAGTCACCTTCAACGGCTTCTCCTTTGACTCTTCTCTCACACTGGGCTCCTTGAACTTCTCCAAACCTCCCACCTTCTCTTCAAAGTCAGGTCTCTCCAGCTCAGCTTCCTCAAACTCATCCTCACCCTGGTTATTGGGATCCTGGGCAGGATCTGCAGCATCATCTGGCATCTGGACAAGAAAAGCCTCCTGTGAGTACCTGGCAGGATGTCCCCTCAGGAGGCAGAAGGTTTGATGCCCTCCCAGCAAGCAGAGTGCTGGCTTGGAGCACTTAGTCATGCCTGCCAAGCCTGGTAGTGCTCGTGGAAACAAAACCCCCCAGTCTTTGTTATCCCTCTGAATCCCTCCAGATCCAAGGAGTTTGGAGTTGCACATTCTAGAAACTTCTGGGCAATTATGATTCTATGATTCCACCATTCCTTACCATCGGCTCCTGGACAGCAGTCTGTTTCTGAGGGTGCAAGTTCTCCTCCCTCTCAATCACTCCCGCATCTGCAAGGAACAGGCACAATCAGTGGTGTCTCAAAACCAGTGTCACCAGTGTCTTAACTTTGTGCCAAGCAGGGATTTGAGGAGGCCAACTCTCTGTGTTTGCAGAGAAATGCTCCTGCAGTGCCATCAGGGAAGCCATACCCATTTCCAGCTCTTCCTCATCCGTCCTCTCCTTCTCTCCTCCCTGCTCAGCTCTGTGATGCTCTTCCCCTTTCCTCTGGCTGGGGGCCTGGGAGCTGTCCCTCTGCACCTCCTGCCCAGGCTGGGGCTCAAACTGAAGGCTTTTTGGGTAACCATGTGCTTGTTCTTCATCCATCTGGGCATTCACCTTGTTCACTATGTCTTTCCAGCTGCAACGAGGGTGTGAAACAAAACCTGACCCCCCTGCCTCAGTGCAGCAGGAGATATTTCATAAAGCTATTTCATGATGGCAAGCAGAGAAAAAAACCCCAAAACTTTCTGTGTTTAAAAGCTGAGAAAGGACAAGTGGCCTTGGCTTCAGCAGCTTCTTAAGCCAGCACACAAAACCTTCAGTAAGGAAAATCATAACCCGGCCCTCAGCTCAGATTCCCCCCTTTTAAAACCATCAAAATGCAAACTGCCCCATCCAGGCAATCTCAGGCACCCCAGGCAGCAGTTCCTGGCCTTGCATCCACGGGCTCTTTGTGCTGCCCTGAGGTCCCTTATTGCTCTTGGCAGTGGACAAGGTTGGGTCATGTGCTCCTTATCACAAATCTCCCACAGTGTAAACAACAGCCTCCAGCTGCTCCCTAATTCCTTGATGATAGATCCAGGAAAAGCAAAGCTCACCAAACACGCCAGGATGCGTGGCCTGGCCAAAACCATTTGCCAAACACATCAGTATTTGCATTCTCAGTCTCACAGAGTGATGGTAACCTGGCTGGGCTCTGCATGGCTGAGGACAGACCATTCTGCCACCACCACCTCACCCTCAGTTCCACCCACACAAGCCCCTCCCTGAACAAGCAGAACATCCCCTGGGCACAACTCCTGTGCCTGTGCAGATGGTGTCTGTCACAGCAGCTTGGGGAGGACACTGCCATTTAAAGGAGCAAGGAAAGCACAGTCTCTGCCCTGGGAAGGTTGCAGGTTAAGTGAACAAACAAAAATGGAAGAGCAGAAAGGGTCAGGCTGACTTTAGAATGAAATCCAGAAGCTTCCTCTACAGATAAAACAGACATGAAATCCTGTTTGCTCCTGAACAGATAGGACCTGGACACACACAGGGGATAAATAAGTTAAAGGAGGAAGCACTATTTTCAGAGTCCCTTTTTGGATTATGGCCAGACTTTGATGAATTGCAGCTGCAGAGAGACATTTTTTTCCCTTTACAAAACAAACCAGTCTCCTGCAAGTGCTGCTGAGACAGTAAACAGTCTCCCCAGTGCCTTACAGTATCCAGTTCAACAGGACCCTGACCAGACAATACCACTAACACACCAAGGAAAGGTAGTTCCTTCAACCACCTTTCAGGTAGACCCCCAATAGAGAGAGAGACCAGGGCTGCCCCTTTTGGAACCTTCAGCCTAAACTGTGAGAGCAGAAGGGAGTTGTGTGTCACCAACCTTTGCATTTGCCCCTGCCTGTTCCCTGTGGAGAGGTGGTTGTCTGGAACTGGAGGGTTTCCTGCTGCAGAGGGTTGTCTGGGACCAGGCAGGGCCAGTCCAGGAGCTTGGCTTTCCTCGTGGCTTCTCACCTGGATGCGCATCACCATCTTCACGTCCTGGGGAGAAGACACCTGGGATGTGCACAAGAGCCTAACCTTATCACATACCCCCAGATCTTGCATTTGGGCAGGTTTATGGGCCAGAAAATCCTTTATCAGAGAACAAGGATTCAGAAGTGCTCCAGAACACATCTGCAGTCCTGTCCAGCCTTCAGTAGAACAGGCCCTTCTCCTTCCAAGACAGAAGGAAATAACTTAGGTCTTGTCTTGGGTAGGTGAATCTCCAAGGAAAGAGGAACAAAACCACCTCCAAACCCCCCACCCGCCATCCTTATAATAGTTACTGTAATTATAGTCTAGCCACACTGCAATTTATTGTCTTTTTTTAGATATTTACTTTCCATAATTCACTGTCAATCAGCCCAGGAGTGGGGAGGAAGGGGGGGCTGATTTTATGATTTACTCTTTGCAGCTCTGGCAGAAGAACCTCATCCCGCTCCGCTGAGCCCGGTGGTGACACCACAAGTGCACGGGAGCCTGAGAGCACCCCAGGGCTGTGGGGATCCCACACACAGAGCGCTGCAGCTCCCAGAGCTCCCCAGGCAAAGGCCACACGTACCGGGTTCCCGTTCGGGACGCTGTTCATGGTCCGGGTGAACCGCACCACGCGGCCGTCCCCGCGTCGCGCTGGCCAGGCTGGCACGGCCTCTGGCAGGGAGTTGGCACCCTGGGGTGGGGTGGGGTGGGTTAAGGGCACGGCTGGCTGTGGCCTCGGGCCGTCCTGGCTGTGGGAGTTCTGTCCCTGCAGCACCACCGGGGCTTCTGCTGGCTTCTGGAACCCGGAGACGGGGGATGCCAGCGGGACCCCGTTCTCCTGATTGACTGGGAAACCCTGCGAGGGAGAAAGGACAATGACACACTCTGAGCTGGAGGGAGCTGGGCTTGTTCCCCGTGCTGGAAACCCACAGGAGCCCTGCAGAATGCTCCTACCAGGGTTTTCCTGGGAATACCACACCTTCTGCCTGCCCATCTGCAGCTGGCTGTGGGCTGGCACCACGGGCTGCTGCCCCTTCCCAGCTCCTCCTCCTCCTCCTCCTCTGAAGCCTGGCATCTTCTGTAGAGCTTCCTTGAGCTGCCTGAACTCTTCCATCTGGGCCTGAGGGGGTGAGAAGGACACAGAGAAACCTCCCACAGTAACAGGGTTGAAGCGCCTCCTTGCTGGGAACAGCCACCCTTGGCACAGGTGGACTCTAAGGAGATGTATTTTACACACATGGAAGGTCAGAGAAAATACACAACCATTAATGACAAGCCTGTTTTCTGCTTTCCCACCAGATTTCATGGCTATTCTGTATTCCCCCTGTGCCAGTCTCCCACCTTAGTGGACATTTTTACCCTGGAAGTGCTGAGCTGTGACACTGGTCCTTTTCCTGATGCTCTTCTGTGCATGAGCCTTTGCTGGAAGTCCTGCCTTGGCACAAGAATTGCTCCCTGGGTCTAAGTTGTGCCTCCCTGTCCTCCTGTGCCTCACACTCACGTACCTCCAGGTCAACTTATTTCCTTCCAGCTGCAGCGTTTCTCCCTGGATGTTCTCATCTCAGCAGGGCTGACAATAATTGGCATAATCCAACCTGACAACCCAATTTACTTTGCAAGACAAATGAAAATCAATTCTCCTGGCCTGCAAATGCAAATGCAACACTTTTTTTTATTTTTTTTTTTCTCTCTCCTGCAGCTTATTCCTTTCAGCTCCCATCCTGAAAAGTAGGGCTTGAAAAAGCCACTCAGGAAAAGCTCCCCACTTCCACCCTGGTTATTTATAGGAAAGCGAGGGGGGAGAGCTTTTCATGTGCTTGCCAGGGTACCTGGAAATGGACCAAATTAGGGACAGGGCCGGGGAGGAAAGCTTCCAATCAGCAAGGAAAGTTTAGCAGGAAATTAATTCCTGAGCAGGCTCTGCTGATCTCAGTCCTTCCCCCTGAAAGCTGACCTTAAAATTCACTTTTAAAACAACAAAACGAACCCCAACAGAAACACTCAGCACAGCTAACGTGAAAGGAACGAGGAGAGGGCAGCCAAGAGCAGTTCATGGGATGTGAACTTGCAGGATGCTGCTCCCACTCAGAACAACCCGGGTGGATGCAAAGCTTGTGCCTGTTAGGGGGGTCAGCAAACCAGGCATTGTTTCTCTCTGCAATTAATTTTATAGGCATAAACAAAGACAACCCACCATCATTTGGAAGCATTTGAGATGTGTGGAGGTGACAGGAGGCATTCCAGGGTTGGGAATGTGCTGGTTCACGCTGCCTTGAACCCCCAGGGACTTGTGCAGCATTACCTGTATTTTCAGCTGCTGGGACAGATTCCAGGCTGGAAAATTTTACTCTTATGGATCTACATTACCAACAGCTATCAGCAGTGGTTTAGGCAACTCACCGACTGTATTCACCGGAATACAGCTGGCAAGATTTATTAATTAGAGAATATTTGATGTACATGCAGACCCCAGGGTCCCACAGGCAGCCCCTGGCTGGTTACCTGGGCATTAAGGAGCTGGGAGTGAACCTCCTGGTGGGCCTTCCGAAGGAGCTTGCTCTCCTCCCTGAGTTTAAACACTGTATCTGCAGGAGAAGAAGAAATTCGCTTGAAAGAGCCATTTTTGCAAGTGTAGTATCTTACCATCAGTTAGCCTGGACCTCCCAGATCTCCCCAAGGCCAGGAATTGCAGCGAAGCCCGAGCCAGAGAAGGACAAACCCGATCATCAGCGCTCACTGCTCTCAGGGTCGGGCTCTCCCCGGGCTTGCTTCAAGAGGGACATATTTGCTCCCTCATTTCTCTTACCCCTTGCAGCTGAAGAGCAGCACTCACTGTCCCTACCTGTGGGGACTGGAAGGCCAAGAAACAACCACAAGGATCTTGGGTCTCCTGAACCCCCAAGATGTCATAAGGAGCTTCCCTCCTCCTTCAGAGAGAAGTTGTCTCTTAAATATTTAAGTTTCACTTATTTGTCCTCAATTTCCCCCCTTTCTAACCCAGGAGTGCTCATCAGATACTGCAGTGGGCTTTGTTCACCAAAAGGGGAAAAAACAAACAAAACATCATCAGATTTTGCTCTTCCAGACCTAATCAAGTAAGAGCAGATGTAAACCTTAGAAGCCCCACAATGTAATTAAACAGCAGACTAAATAGAAACCACTCTCTGGGAATTAAAGGGATCAGCGTTGTCTGTGATATTTGCACTATTAAAAGCATTTTATAGACCTACAACATTAATTGCAAAAAGTATGTTTAATTTGCTCCCGGGCTCAAATAAATGCTGGGATTTGCAGGTTGTTCCTGCACCACCACCTGGGGCAGGACAAGGCTCCAGCTGAGGTCCAGAAGGGCCAAGGTGCTGCACACTGTCACACAGGAACGTCCCTGGGGTGTTCCCAGACCCTTCTGGGGACCTGCAGACGAACCTCTGCCCTGTGCTGAGCTCAGTTCTTCAGCCTGGTGCTTTCCCACACTCACCCTGCAGGCTGGTGACCTCGCTGTCCTTCTCCTGCTGCAGCTGGGCATATTTCTGGCTGTGGCTCTCCACTGTCTTGCGGTGTTCCAGCTTCAGGCTGTTGTGCTGCAGCTGCAGGTCAAGCAGCTGCTTCTTGACATCGTCGTGCTGGTTCTGGGGACGGGAGAAGTGGCAGAGTCAGCACAAGAAGAGGAGTGATTTAGCTGCTTGCAAGTGCTCCCCCAGCGCCTCTGTTGAACAGGTTGCCTGGGGAGGCAGGAGATGTTTGTTCCCTCCCAGTGAGGCAGCCAGAAATCCCAGGCACGGTCAGGTATTCCCTGTGTTCAGGGGTTCAGGGGGGATGTGAAACGCCAGTTAAACTCCACCCTGAGAGGTGTCCTGGGAAGCCCCTAAACTGGAAGCAGTCCAGGACACAGGAACTCCTCCTGCTCCTTCCCAGCCTCCCTGCACACAGGCTGTGACATTTGCTGTGACACCCAAATCCCTGTGGAATCCTTCACAAATCCAAGGTCCTCTCCGGAGCCCCAGCCATGCAGAAGGACTTTACCTGCAAGGGTAGTTCCCACGGAGCAGGGAGAGCTTGTGCAAGGGCACCACACCCTCTGACAGGGACCAGAGAGAGCCCACGTTCCCCTCAGGAACGTGGGGCTCACAGGCATCAAATTCCGGGATAACGAGACTCTCCCAAGATCATCACAGACTGTTTCAAGCAGGCCAAGAACTCAGCAGATAGAAGTGGGCTGAAAGGCTGCTCTCTTTTCCCCTCCCCTCTTGCAGGGCACAAGAACAAAACATGCAGAAACATCCTTTTGCTGGGACCCGCTGAACCAGAATTCACCTTCTTTTTTTTTGTTGTTTTTATTTTTTTTGTTTTTTTTTTTTTTTTTCCAATGGTAACCCAGAGAGATTCCTTCCACACGCAGTTTTTCAACACCAATTATGTATGCAGATTGACTGGCTCTCAGGTGAACCCTGACCCTGCCACACAGTCCCCCCTCAGGGCTCAGGCAGCCTTTTCAATCAGCCTTCCTGGGGGGAAAAATAAAAATCTTTTTTTTTTTTAAAACACACCCAAACCTCTAAATGCTATTGATGATTGCATCTGTCCCCAGGAAAACAAAGTGTCTGTGTCCCAGGCATTCCCCCTGAAGCAATTACCCTCCACTAAAAGAGATATATCTGTGCTCCAAAAATACATGTGACGCAGAGGAAAAGGCTGCTGGTGCAGAGGGGTCTGAGAGCCAGGACAGAGAAGAGACACAAGGATGTCAGGTTAATCAGATCACAAGATCTGGAGGGGAAATAAAGAGCACAGAAGATTCCTGCTTTGATTTCCACAGACATTAGGTACTTGCAGTTCTCATCAGAGCCCCCGGCAGAAAGCTCTGCCAAGGAACCACTTCCCTAAAATCATTTTGATACTAAACACATCAGAAAGCGCCAGCATTAGCGAGTGAGGATTGGTTTGAACAAGAAACTCGTAAGAAATTCAAGGAATTTTAAGTCCTCATCAGCTCAGGTCAATTAATTCCTAACCCATATTCTGCCTGGAAGGGGATGTGCATAATGTGTGTCCCCAGACTGCTCCCAGGCAGGAAGAAGGGAGGGAATGCTCATCCTCTGACAGCAGCAGGAAGCTGGAGAGGGAGAGAAGTGCCTTGCCCAAGGTCACAGGCAGCACCTGAGGCTGCCTCCTCACCAAGCACAGGGAGCATCCTCCCTCTCAGCTGCTCTCTGAGGGTGGTGGGACCGGTGTGTGCAGAGCTGAGGAGCAATCCAAAGATGCCTTTGTGCCACTGGCAGGCAGGGAGTCTGGAACACACTAAACCCTTCTTCAGAGAGGCAATTTAATTACCTGCAGGCAGAACACTCCTGACCCAGGCAGCCACACTGTCGTGGCTTTTCTCTGGTGCTCACACCACAGTGTGGGAAAATCTTATCACTCAGCAGTCAGATCATCTTCCCAAAATCAGGAGTTCCCCAACTGAGCTGCAGGAATTCAGGGCAGCAGGCTCTCTCATCCCTCACCTTCCCTTTGTTGTTCAGACAACAGGCAGTGCCCAAATGTGTCAGATCTGGGTCACTGAGTGCTCGGGGGGGACGGGCAGGTGAAGGGGGAGAGGAAAATAACAGTCCCTCCAACTAAGGTATTCCTGCCAGGATTCAAAAGCAGCTTTGGGGACAGCAGTGCACAAAGTGCAATCAGTAGGTGGATGCCTTAACCCACAAGCAGAGGAAGGGCACAGCTCACTGCTAGTTTTGGTGTTCCAGCAGTCTCAGGAAGTTCATGTCAAAAATCCTTTGTTTGAGGCCGCCCCCTCCCTGCCTGCCTGCTCCAGAGAATGCCAGGATACACTTCAGAGGGATGGGAGCAAAATATTTTCATCTCCACTCAAGAGGGGGAAAGGAATTGTAAGACAAAGTCAGGCCCCAGCAGGAATCCAGACAACACAGGCAGTGATCACAACTGCTATTTCTGGGCCGAGTCAAGGCCCTTGCCCCTCTGGGCTGCTGTGCCAGCTCCAGATGTGAATCAGCCATGGAGGATTCCAGTGCAGGGCAGGAGAACAGCAGAGGCCAGGGACACCAAAGCCACACACACGAAGTGCTGTGGCTTCATGGAATCCTTTGCTCGTGTTTGGGACCTGCAGCTCAGCAGAGTTAGTTGCTTCTGCTCGGCATGACACGTCCACTTCCTAAGTGGACGATATCCTGGCAGCAATCTTCCTCCTGAGGAAGCCAGTTCCAGTGGGAAGCATTTTTGCCTGGGCTCCAGCAACAGAAGTGTTACTCACAGGCTCATAACTAGCAGGAGCTGGGTTAAATGCTGCTTTTTCGGGGTGGGGGGTGTGTGAAATCTCCCACTGTGCAGCCCCAAGGGCTGGTCTGTCTTTCAGCAGCTGTAAATGTAGTTTAAAAAAAAATAGTTTGGTGTTTTGTTTTTTTTTTCCCCACCCCTCCAATAAAAGGAAGCGAGAGAAAGGGAGCCAGGCAGAAATGCTCTCCCTGTCCCCTCGAGAGCAGCAAAGCAGAGCATCCTGCTCAGCCTGCAGTTGCTATGAGGAGGAATGTTGCTATTGCAAAGCGTTCCCAGAGTCCACGGTGCTGGATAATACCCAAGAGACAGAACTGTACTTCCCTTTTCCCGAAGTTTGAATCCAAGAGCCAGGCAGCTGGAGGTCCAGCTCGGCTCAGGAAACACAACCCAGCGGTGCTAAGGGCTGCTGGAACCCAGCCCTCCTTCTACAGCCCAGAATTAAATTACCATCTCCCTGCCAAAGCTCCAGCTAAAAACCTTTGAAAACCACCACCAGCCCCGGCTGCCTTGCTCCAACAAAAGGAAAATTTAACATCAAGATATGCTCCAGGTAGGGCAGGTGATAAGCTATAAAATGCTCTAAACTGCCCTGCTCTGAGCCTCTTACATGGGCTGCAATATATTGTATTAGCCCAAAGGGCAAGCTACGATGAATAGACCCATTTTCACACTAAAGGCACCCAGAAAGGAGCAGGCTGAACAGCAGAATCCTGTGTGATGAAGTGCACAAAGGCTGCTATTGAACCGAGGTGTAGGTGAAAGCTGTAACCTGATACAGAATAAATAGGAAACTCCCCTGGACCTGAACAGCCAGGAAGGAATGTAGATCAACACGGAGTGGTCTCCTCCCTCCGTGCTGGAGGAAACCCTGGGTCCCTCCTAGGACTCTCCTTCCCAGGAGCATCCTTTAATGTGACGCAGATGGTCAATCCACGACCCGGCCTCCTCCCTCACCTTCAGGATCTTGTGCTGGGAGCTGAGGGCCCCGTATCTGTTCATGGAGTCTTGCTGGAAAAAAAAAAACAAAAAAGAAAAAAAGAGATTCAGCAGTGCCATTAGAGTCCAGAAAAAACCAGGGCAGGGATCAAAAACCCAACCACTTCACACACACGGGTGGGGACTGGGACCAGCCCACCGAGGTGACCGGCAGAACATGCAGGGCTGGAGAAGGACCTTTTCAAACCAGCTCATTAACTGCACTCCTAATTCACTTTCAGAGTAGTTTTTCCCCAGCCTTCAGCTCTGTATCTAGGCCAGGCCCAGGCTGGTGGAGCTGTGCACAGTGAACCCCCCTCCCCGAAGGCTGAGCTCTCCTGGCAGCAGCTGAGGGGGAGGCAGAGAGCAGCAGAGCTGAGCCCGTCGCCTACACACCCAAATTGCACCATTTAACAAAAAATGGATCACTAGGCAATTGAGGGAGCCTACAGCAAGCTCTGTAACCAGGGTACAGCAGCCAGACTAGGCTCAGCTGGCACAAACCAGCAGTGGAGAGGGATTTGTGTGTGCCCACAGAGGGCTCTGGAGCAGTTCAGCAGCTCTGCTCATGCCTTGCCAAGGGTCACGTTCTTCCCCTGTGCCCCTAAAGTGCCACTGTTCACCACAGCACCACCATCTCCTCACAGCAGGGCTGAAAGTCACCACCCTCTGTGCCCAAAGGCGCTGTCCCCAGGGCAGCAGTGGCACCTGAGGGGGCTGCAGCTTGTCCCAGGACACGCAGGGTTACAAACATCCACTGGGACCTGCGTCTGGGGACCTTAAAGCAACGAGGCTGATCCACAAAACAGCGCCATGGAAGTGCAAACTAACCCTCATGGAGACATTCCCACTACAGCCCCCAAATCAATTTATATCATAAATACTCAGTACGGAATGAAATATCACCAGCAAAAGAGCACAGGTTAAAAAAACTCAGATATTCATCGCTGAGTTTTTCTGTGACAGGCTGACATTGACCCCCAGATGGAGGGGCTAAAAGCCATTCCCCTTTTCCAGCATCTCATCGGCAGATGCTCTGGGAAAGGAATAAACCCAGCCTTATAACCTAAGTGAATGTGACAGACTGTATCCCAGGGATGTATTTCTTCCCAACCCTCACTGAAGAGTCCTTTTCCCCACTGCATGAGAAGTCCACAGGCAAGTGAAAATCATTTGACAGTCCCCGGAGACAGAAAACAATGGATATGCTTTTCCCCACACCACATGGTCTTTCTTCTCCCCGTTCCCCCGTGGTGTGCCTTGAATTCAGTGTCTCCAGGACTCTTCTGCAGCGTGGAGCAGCGATTCTCCCTCCAGACTGCAGCCCGGGGCTCCCCGCTGCACCAGGAGCTGGGAATCGTCTCCTTGGCTGCCCCACGGGGGAGAACAGGCAGAGCAGATCCAGCACTGAGCAGCCCTTCCCTCAGATGAAGCAAATCCTCACACACCAGCAGCCTTCCCCAGTGGAGTCAGCCAAAGTTCACCCTGTACCACGCACACACGGAGCCCCTCGTGCCTCCCAACCCCGCTGGTGCCGGGAGAACGTTCACCAGCGTTACACAGACAGCCCGAGGAACAAACCTTACCCACCTTCTCCTTGTTGAGAGCTTCCTGAGCCTCCAACTTATACACTAAAAAATCTGGAAGGGGAAGAAGAGAAGGCAATTTAACGAGCTGGAATTTAACAGGGATCTGGTTTATATTTTGGGGCGGGGGGAAGGAAGGAGGGAATCAGCCCCTCGCTGAGCAAGAGGCTGCAAGTCACTAAGCTGGAATGCAGATGCTGCCAGGAGGCCACTCAATGCCCTTGGAAAAATGGGAGTATTTTCCAGGAGAGCTGTCCACCCAGCTAGACTGGCCCAAATGTCTTTGCTTTCCCATTCCCTAGGCAAGTGCCTTGGTGATTTCCTACCTCAGCACACAAAAGGCTACAGTTCGATGTCTCTGAGGCTGCAGAAGGATTTGGGGTGCTCTGAAAGGAAAAGACTTTGGAAAAGAGAAACCAAAGCTTCCATGAGGCCAAAAGGAATGAATCTGCTGATCTCATCTGCACCACCTTCTTAAAATGGGAAGGTCCCGTGACTAGATAACATATATCAGGATATATTTTCTCAGTCGGTCCCCACTAAATAAATAAGAGGTGGCAGAAATGCAGCTTCTCCCTCAGTGATGCAGCCAAACCTGGATGCTGCATGGCAGCAGTTCCAGAAACACAGAGCATGTTGGAGTAAGGAGCACTGGTGTTACTCCACACTCCAGATTTGGAGATAAAACCCAAGTTATTAAGTTGCCAGCAAGAATCAGGGGCAGAGGGGCCTGACATCCAAGCACAGCCCCCCACTGAAAGGCTAAACTGTTGGCTTTCTGTTTCCTGATGGATTTCATGGTCTTAAAATATCCTGCATGTTTTTATCTCCTTATGTGCATCAGCTCTAAAGGATCTGACAGTCTGCATTGTCCATGTGTCGTGGAGGGCAGTGATGCTGATATCATTAAGCACTTGTGGAGCTCAGCACCTTCAAATCACTTTTAGAGGAAAGCTGACATATTTCCAAGAAAAAAAAAAAAAAACATGGTCCAGTGCCAGGTTTAGCCACCACTTAAAGTGCTCAAACACCACATCCTGGGCACTGTTACTCACAGATTGCACTGAGAACGTGAGTAGGAGTATGAGAGAACAGAACTTCCCTCCCAGCACCTTCTGCCCACGGACAACAAACACGTGAGTTCACTGCTGCCCAGGTACAAACCGGGGCTGAGCTCACCTGGGGGCACTCAGGGACAGCCACACGGGGCCCCAGGGCAGCTGGGGGCTTGTCTGGCCACTGCTGGGACACCCCTGCAAGGCACTCACCTTCCTTTGTCTTCTTGTGCTCCCCTCGCTCCTTCTGCAGGGACCGTTCCAGCCGGGACCGGTGCTCGTACACCACTGGGGAGCAGAGAGGGGCACAGAGTGAGAGGAGCCTCACATTTCTTCCCACAGTGTTGGTTTTTTTCCCCCCACCTATTTCCTCTCTTGCCTGGAGCAGGGAGGGCACAGTTGGGCTGGAGACCGTGGATATTCAGGATACAACAACACACCAGCCTCTCCCTGTGGGTATTTGCACTCAGATCTTGCTTTAGAGCCCAAGTTGTGATGCCCAAGAGCTGCTTTTAGTGGCCAAGGGCTAAATTACGTCTTTGTGGGCCAAGTGCCCAGCCAGGGTTAAGATAACCAGAGCCTTCCCACATGCAGGAGAGGCATTTTCTCCTCTTCCATTGACTGGCCCTCAGGCCAGTGAGGAAAAGCGAGCCAGGCAGCTCCCTGTGCCATCCCACCCAAAACAGCACCTGCACCGTGCACAGGAGGGACAGGGATGGGGCTGCTTCGTGCAGCAGCCACGTGACAAACCAAAGCACCACGGAAGCCTCCTGGTGGATGGTGATTTTAATGCCCCCTGACGTCTGAATGCAGAGCAAGAGCTCTCCCTGAGCTGCAGCACTCAGCTGGAACAGGCCTCTCACCCCCTGGCACAGATGGATGGGCCAGAACAGCACTGGGCAGCAAGTCAGAGGGGAGAGGTGATAAAAGAAACCTGCTTCCAGAGCCAAGATCCCTCCAGAGCCAAGACCTCTGGGGACCAGTCGTGCCATAACACACAGTCTCCAGGAAAATGAGCTAAGTGGGGTGAGGTTTTCATGCATAAAAGAAGTGCTAATCCATTCCTAGGTGAAATCCTGTCAAGCCAAGAGTCCCAAGAGGCTCGTGCTCTCACTCCAAGTGGATCTACAGAGCCTGCCATCTCAACTTGGCCATAATGGAGCAGCAAAGCTCACCTAAAACCTCTGTCACTTTGTCCTCTCTCAGGGAGGAGGAAGGACCAGCGCCCTAGGTCTGGAATTCCCATTGTCTCAGCTACTTCATCTCCTTCCTTCTCTTCATTACCCTCCCCAGATAACACAGACAGACCCCAGTGGTGAAGATGTTTCCCCTGGACTGGGCCACTTGGTTAAGATGTTCCTCTGGAGTGAGGAGACTCCCACATGCTTCAAACCATTCCAGCAGAAATACGTGGTTTCCATCTGGAGGGAGGTTTCCCTTGCAGAGCATCCCTGCTAAAGCCATCACTGCAGCTGTCCAAGTGGCTACTTCACGGCAGCTCTATTTTTAGGAACAGTTTTCCCAACAGGCTACTCAGATGTCACCCTGAGGGCTTCCCCAGCTGAGCACACCCTGGGTGCTCCCTCACTACTTCTTCAAGGAAATCGTCACCTTGAGAACATCAGCCACTTCCTCAAGGATTTGGGAGCTCTGGGCACTCATGTTTCTGCCAGAATCATCTCCCTTTCTTGCAGTCTTATCTAGCAGAGCTCCTGAGGGCAAGCCTTTGGTGTGATGGGAACCTCACAGCAGCAATGAAAAGCATCTGTAGGGGTGGGCTGTTTGTTCAGAATTTTAGAACACAAAATCTGGCTCTCCCAACCCTTTCTTTTTCATGTCAGATAAACTGAAGTAACCTCCAGTGACTGGGAAAGAAAGTTGTCATCTGTCCTGCCATTCCTCCAGGTGTCCAGAGCCCAGAGAAGGTGGGTTCAGCTTCACAGAGAGCACTGCACACGGGGGTGTCTCTGCTCTTGGGCCAGGAGCTGGACTTTGATGATCCCTGTGGGTCCTTTCCAACTCACAGTATTCTATAATTTTGTGATTCTCTGTTCTGTACCTATCTTGGTGGTGGAACATATCACCTCATGCAACCAACCTGGCACCGTACAGCTCTGCAGGCCAGGGAGCCAGGAAGTCTTTGACAATTTGCTATTGTAAGGGAGAATGGAGGGTGGTGAGAGTCTAAATCCTGGGATTCAGCCACTAAGGAACCGTCACCTGCTGCCAAATGAGCCAAAATGCAGAATTTGAGGTGCTGAAACAATGAAGTTCCTGGCAGTGCCTTGCTGAAGAGACAGAACGAGATGCAGAAGACGCAGGAATTAAAGTCAAGACACAAGAATTAAAGCCAAGAGACAGGAATTAAAGGCATGCAACAAGTGAGCACAGGGCAGGGAGGGAGCCCAGAGCCCCAGCTCCCTGCTCTGCTGTGTCCAGCACCGGAGCACTGACCCCAGAACCACGGGCAGATGAGCCAGACAGACCTGCACTGCAAGTCTGCCATGAACTGGCTCCTCTCTGCCAGCCACCAGGAATCTCCCACCAGCCAGATCCAAAGAGAAGCCTTGCCTTTGTTAAATTTGTTGGACCAGCAAGTGTCTTCTCAAAATAAAGAAGGGTAGCCATGGCAACAACTGTATTTAGGAAGAGGAGGGGGGTTAGAAACCCCAGCAACAGGCAACAGCTCTGCCATTCAAATGTATTTGGGTGGAAAAAATATAAGCCTGGCTCAGTTGTTGGCTTGAGCCTGTTGTTGCCAAAGCTGGGGTTCCCTGAGGCTACCACTGTCATCTTATTCCCTGAAGAACCAGCCCCTCTCTCCAAGAGGAGCATGAGATGCTGAGACACCAGAAAGGAATGTGGGTTAACTTCTGCCCTGCTGATCTTTGCATCTCCCAAACCCAGGGTGCAGGTGGAAATCGTGGCTGGGGCCGAGCAACACCAGAGGTGTTGGCCTGATGGAAGGAATGGAAACAGCCCTGAGATAGTAGCAGTGAACCTAAACACACCCGTTAGATCCCTTTCCAAGACCGATTGCTTTTTTAAAGCGTGTTTCCTGGAGAGGAACGCACCACACTCTGCTCTCACTGTTTACAAACACAAACACACAGCCCTGGGCTCCAGCAGCCCTTGGAGGATGTTCCAGTTGCATCACAACACCGCACACAGAACCACCAGAGAAGATTTAACCCTAAAAGACGTAAACGTCGAGTCACAGATCTGCAGAATTCCTCAGCGGTACAGGCTCTGGAAACAGTATCCCTGGACGGGTCCACAGGGGTCAGGATGGATACCCTGTATTTGATTTGAGCCCCAGGAAGAGCTCCAATATAAACACTGCGATCTAAACCGACTTGTTAGAGAAAAAAAAAAAAGGGGGAGGGGGGAGGGGGTTTAAATGCATCTCCTGACCTTGAGTAGAACCACAGCAAACAATATTTTGTGCACATGAAGTTCATTCTGTGGGCACCCAGACCCAGCCCGTCCTCCAGCATTACACACCCAAGTGCTGGCTCCCCAGAGCGGATTCCCACCAAACCTCCCCACAGGGAGCTCAGCAAATCCCTCCGGAGACTCCAAATCTGGTGACAGCTGCTGGAAACGTCGCTCTGGCAGATGCACTGAGGCTGGGATGACAGACTAGACAGAGGAGGTAAGAGTTCATAGGTGGAGTAACGTGTGTCCTCAGCCTTCCCTGCCCAGATCTCCCCGTGGGTTAGAATACCATTTTCCCACAGTTAGGCGTTTATGGAAGGAGGACAACTGAGGGGAGAAAGGGGGAGGAGGAATACCCACACTGTGTTTGCCTTCCGGTCTCTGGCAGCTCTTGCCAGAGGAGCCAAGTGATGGTCAGCGGGCTCAGAAAAGCCAATTCTTCCTCCTCCTTCTCCCCCCTTTTAGGGAGCTATGTGCCGCGGCATCCATCAGCCCCAAACATGCCGGCAAACCTTCTGCAGCCCCGGATCAACCTCTTGAGAAGAAGGTGGGCTCGTTTCCTTGCAAAGGCGATGGGCAGCACAGCGTGACAACAAACTTTACAGAAGGATCCCTTCCCTCTCCCTCCACTTCCCGGACAGGCACAGGGTAGAGAGTGGAGCCACATCTCGGAGCCTGCCCAGCCAGCCCTGCTTCACAGAGGTTTAATTTTTACAGCCAAAGGGAGAAGAAATGGAATAGACGTGACGCAGCTGAACTCGCCCATCCGACACGCTCCGCTCCCCTCGCTGCGAGCAGCAATTCAGACTCGCGGCTGTTCTAATTCCAGACACCCGCGGCGGGGGGAAGGAAACGGGAACATCTTAGAGCTCTTTAAAAGCTGAACGTGCCCAAGGCTTGTGGCTGGGCAGCAAAGCCACCGGCAGGTAACGATGGGAGCGAGGGAAGTTCGGGCAGAGTGTGCACACACACAGACACACACAGAGCAGGTCACTCACCTTGGAGCTGCGCTGACAGCGCTTCCTGCTGCTGTTTGTATTTCTGGGCCAGGGCTTCTGCGTTCCGCACCTTCTGCTGCAAGTGATTGTAGAGGAAAACTCCGGAGCCCAGGCACGCCACGGTGACCAGGCAGAAGGCGGTCTGCAGGAGCCCCTTCTGCCTCCTGGAGCACATCCCGGTGCCCATGGCGGGGCCGGAGCACAGCGATGCGGCGCTGCCTCGCCGGCGCTGCTAAACCATCTGATTAAATTTGCCCAACAGCCCCTTCCCTCCGCAAATTCGCAGATCCCTCTGGAAGATGCGATCCGAGTCTCGCCTTCCCCCCTTCCCAGCGCTCAGAGCAGCGGGAGAGGCTCCAGCCTCGCTCTACTCCCGGCTGTCCATCGCGGAGCGCCGCAGCTCCCGGCCGGGGTCCGAGCGGAGCGGCCGCGGGAGCATCCTCGGGATGCGGGGACCGGGGGGCGGCCCCGGGGGGGCTGCGGGGCGAGGGCAGCCGGCGGAGGGGAGAGAGCAGGAGCAGGAGAAGCAGGAGGAGCAGCGCGAAGAGGAGGAGGAGGAAAACTTTTGCTTCCCATGTGCTGCAGCGGCCGGGGGGGGGGGGGGCGGGAAGGGGGTACCGCCCCCTTTGGCTCGTCCCACCACCTCCGCGGGAGCAGCGGCCGGAAAAAATAACCCGGCGGGAGGAGAAGCCCTTGGGCCCCCTCCCCGCGGCTCCCGGGAGGAAGCGGCGGCACCGGGAGCCGGGAGCCGGGCCAGGAAAGCGGCGGTGGCATCCGGGCTGCGGCGGCGGCGAGTCCGCCCTCCGAGGCGGGAGGGGCCGGGGGGGGGAGCGGGGGGACCGCAGCGCCCCGAGCCCCTGCGGACACCCAGGGACATCCGTGGGGGACCCGCTGCCCCTGCCCCGGTGGTGCAGGGGGGTCCCACCCGCCTTCCTCGGCGGAGGAAGCGGCACCGACGCCCCCAGCCCAACCTCGAGCCCCCGACCTCTCCCACGTGCGTGTTTTCCCCTCCCTGATCCACGGGAGCGGCCACACCCACTGCCGGCACCTGCTGGGAGCGGGAGGTGGGTGAGGGACACGGGAGGGCATCCTCACGCGAGTGCTTTGAAACCGGCAGGGTTTTAGGAGCTGCGGTTTCTCCTCGCTAAAACACGAGCTGGTAAAGGCACGAGAGCAGCACAGGGAGAAGGGTGTGAGCGGCTTTTTCCTACGGTCACAGAATGGTTTGAGTCGGAAGGGACCTTAAAGTTCATCCTGTTCTAACCTCTGGGACACCTTCCATTATGCCAGGTTGCTCCAAGCCCCAACCAGCCTGGCCTTGGACGCTTCCAGGGATGGGGGATTCCAAGGTCAGCACTGAGTTTTGGGAAGTGGGCTGCCAATTCAAGAGCAGGGCTCCTGCAAGTGAACGACTGCAGGAGATTCCTCCAGGACAAAAGGTGCCAGCACAGAAAGCTCAAGCTGTCCGAGTAGTGCCAAGAGTGGCCCACCAAGTGCATGTGAGAGATGGAGGGCCAGGACTTTCTTTCCTGGGTGGAAGGGCAGTCGTTTGCTTGCAGGAGCGCTGCACTGAAATTGGACTGTTCCACCACGTGCCCTTGGTGGGCCACTCTTGGTTCTCCATGGACAGCAAGAGCTTTTCTGTGCTGGTCTGGGAGGAATCTTTGTGTTCCTGGCAGCTGAGTCTCTCCTAAGCAGCTGCCTTTAAAGTGGGTGTTCTCTCCTGGCAGGTATCAGCCTGCTTTATCAGGGTGTGTGATGCACAAGGTGACTTAGGTGCTCCCTAAAGGTCCCTTCCAATCCAAACCATTCCATGTTTCTGCACTTCATGGCGCAGACAAAGCCTTGCCCACGCTCTGAGCTCAGATCTGTTTAAGACCCCCAGGTTTATAATGACTCTTGCCTGCACCAACAGTCTGACTGTCAGGTTGGCTCACCTCTTAGCTCACAAGGATTTTCCCCCTGGAATCCTGCCAAGTTCCATATTTCAGGCATCAGGGGAATAAGCAACCATCATAACAGTTCTTCATCAGCAATTCCCCTCTAGGAATCATGTGTGGTTTTACAAATGTTAATCAAATGATCTTTACAGCACTGCAGGGAATTAGCTGAGTGGCATTTCTGTCACTGGAATTTGTCGATGGGAAAACTGAGGCACAGCAATTCCTCTAAGGTTATCATCCGTCCAAAGTAACTTTTTTATGGTGGGGGCTTTTCCAAAGTATTTGAAGTGGATTTGAGGTGTCTGCCAGACCTTGGGTGAGACTCGGCCTGCTGGAAATGGGATTAACTGGCTGGTGGTCCTGGCTCTGGGTACAGCTTCCGGAAAACATTACAGACTCTGCTTAATGAATTAACTGATTATTTCAGGCTTACTGCTTAGCTCTTCCTTTCAGAATAGCACTGATGGGATGCTCCATGCAGACTCTGTCTCCCATGGATCACCTGTAGGCAGGAGCAGGGATAACCTGATCCACAGCTCTCAGTTCCAGGCAGTCCACCTTCCCTGTATCTGCCAGTCCTCCTGTCCCACAGTGTCTTCCCACAAAAGTCCTGGGGGGTTGTTGGATGCTCCAGCATCTCTTCAGGCCTTTTGTCAGGAGCTGGAATGTCTTTTGTCTGCATCCTGAGGACTGAGCAGGCAGCCCATGGGATGAGGGCTTTGAGTCTCCAGTTTTGCCTCTATTCAGCACATTCTTTGGTTTTTCGTTTTTTTCTCCTGCTCTCATTAATTACTTTCTGATGTGCTGGTTCCTGCCTGAGAAATGCTGGGAATTTCTGAGGCTTTGAAGAGGGGAGTCTGGAAAAGGTTAAAATCCTGAATTAGGGAATGTTTATCTGAGAAAGATTTGATTGACAGAATTTCTGGGATCAAGCACTTTACTCTTCTACACTGCAATAAAGGCAGTTACAGATTTAATTCTGTATTCCTGCACCAGATCTAGGGCCAGATGAATTGTACAGCCACGGTTAGAGCCAAAGGCTTTGCTTCTTGCTTGTGCTCTGCCAGTATTTGTGTGATTCAGAGGGTTCTTGTGCAAATTACTACAGCATCCCACATCTCTACAGGTCTGCTGCCACCAGGCATGAGCATCTTTAGGAAAACACAGAGGAGGGAGAACCCTGAGCTGAACAAGTGGGCCATAGGTGACAGAGCTCCCTTCAAATCCAACTCAAAATGCTTTTGTGCCTGGGAGATTATCTGATCATCTTCTTTTGCTCCCTCTAATCCAGTGGGTGATCACATCTGATGACAGCTTTAAAACAATAATCTGAGCAAAGCAAGCAATTCCCATGGGAAAGCTCTGACTGTGTGTGCTTGTAAAGAAAACGCCACTCTTCCCCCGTGTAGAACAAGCCATGGGTATTAACCATCTGTGCAAGTGCTGCAGTCCTGGAAAGCTCCATCCTTTTAACATCCTTTGCATTTCGTAGCAGGCACTTAATCGGCCGGGGGGGAGCGTTTTCAGCCAGGTTATGTAAATGCTGTCAAGAAACCGTGTGTCTGAAAGAGATGGATGTGAGGAACGTGCTAGCAGGAGGCAGAGGGGAGGCTGGATTGTTTAGGGGTTGCAGTTTCACAGCAGTGTTTTATAAACCTCCTGTTACAATTGGCAACATCCACAGCCCTTGGAAATTGGACGTTGTCACCTTACAGACTTGTTGGGGGTTGGATGTGCATTCCAGGGGTATCCATTCTGGGAATCCAGTGCATAAATGTGGGAGGGAATAGGCTGAGCAGGAGAGGAGTTTGAGGCAGGAGTCCAGAGAATGAGAAATGACAGGCACAAATGTTTAAAAGATAAAATGTTCTCAAGTGGGCATCTGTATGTGCATGAATTTAGAGCATTAAACGACCCTGCCAGCACTCCTGGAGGTGCCTGCCCTTTCCCCACACAGCAATTCCCAAAGAATGTCTTACAGGAGCAAAAATGCCCCAAATTAAACCATTTCTTGGGACAGGTCTCACCCCTGTGTCTCCGAGGTTAAGGGGTGGGAAAGCTGAACCATTCCTTCCTTCCCATAACGAGGAGTGACAGCTTCTAATTAGGATTCATTAGACCTGCCGATGGGACCATTTCTCAGGATGCCTTGTTGGAATTGTTTTTCATGCCGTGTTGGCTCAGCACTCTCCATTCTCTTCCCCAGGGCCTGAGGATGTGCTGTGCCTAAAAGTGGGGGTATGGGATCTCGAGAACCCCTGATGCTCTCACAGCCCTGTCAGAGCTCGGGGACAAGCACTGAGCAAGCTGGGCCATAACGCAGGAGAATGGGAACAGGGGAGCAAAATGAGCATAAACTTTGTCTTTTTGACAAGGTTCTAGGGTCAAACTCATCACCTAGAAGAGTATTGGAAACTGGAGTGCAAGGGGAATTATGTTACATCCATAACTACCAGAAGATGTCTGGATATTTTGGCTTGTCACGTGGTACTTGCCTTAAAACATCAGCTCCCAGAGTCAAAGAATTACGAGAGAAACTCATTATTCTTTCAAAAACCAATCTTTATTCCAAGAACGTATAGTGCAGAAAACCTCCACCATGAGAGCTATTGCACTTTAATTCCTTTGGAAAAAGAAAGCATCTTTACCTTTGAATTCCACCTCATTCTTCACACTTTGGACCAGAAATCTTCCTGTGGAGGTTATTTTGCCTTCAGTCCTGAACCCATCTGTGATTTGGGTTAGTTCGAATCCAAAGCAATGACAATTGGATTCCAAGGGACAAAACCAAATGAGAGGGACAAAAGAACATGTTCTGCAGGGAAAATGCAGCACAGCACAGCAACAGCCCCGTGACTCCACTGCCTGTTTGCTTTCAGTGTCGCTCACGAAGCCGTTTAAAGGAAAGCCAATGCCCTTTAAATATGTGCAAAGTCTTTACTGCCTTTCCAAGGAGCAGACACTTTTATTAGAGCCGGGGAACATTCCAGCTTCCAAAGGGAATAAAAAGCAGCGTGCCAGAAAACAATAGCAAACCAGCAAAGGGGGGTTTGCCTTGTTGAACTGAAGGGCCCTGAAGGATTCTGACTCCTCGCTCTGCTCAGCCCCGAAGCATCAGGCAGCCAAGTCCAGGGTGGTAGTTGGCTCCTCTTCTTTCGCTGGATCCTTTTATCTCCATGTCAGGTTAAAGGCAGAGGTGCCAGGAGAAGTCTCTGCACGTGGTTAACATGGATAAAGCCTCAACTGTCCATTCCAGGGAAGGATTAGTGGAAAAAGGTGGTTGCACTGGAGGGAAGTCAGTGAGGCCGCGGGTGAAGCCCTGCCCACGGGAGGAGAGCTTGGCAGGACTAATCACAGCCTGCTGGGCTCACCCACAGATATGAGCCCTCCTCATCCAAGAGTGAAGGAGCTTGTCTCCAGGACTTCAGTTTCCTTCTCTTCCTCTTGGGCTCTGCTCTGCCTGGAGGGAAACTGTGCCCCAGAGAGAACACTGGCACTCGCACTGAAGTTTTTCTTCCTACAGGACCACTGAGCTTTATGAGGTCCGGTGTTACCATTCAGTGAATAACATCTGCTTCAAACTCCCTGTGTTCGACTCACCTGCTGTAACACGGGCTGGGGAAGGACTCTAGACATGAGTCTGACCAAGGCAGGACACCATTCTGCAGTTCTTTCCAGCACCTCTGTGTTGCTGGGCTTTATTTCTACCTTTTCCTAAAGTGACCCAGCAAGGCCCTACTCCACACACCCCAAAATGTTGCTCCCTGCGTTTCTCTTGCAATATACGTTTCAGGAAGTCTCCATCAGCCACGCCATTCTGGATTATCCAACAGTTCCTCTCACCTGTACCTGCCAGTACAGACATTTTTCCTTGCTGTGGTGGATGTGGGTGATTTGTCACTGTATTCTCGTGGGGAAATCACTGGGGAAAGCAGAGAACCTTTTCACTGTATTCCCACAGGAGCGGTTGGCTTAGCCAAGGCTGAGCAGGGAGTCCACTCCCCAGACAAACAGGTGATGGTGGGAGGAGAAACCCCCGGCATGGAGCTGACACAGAACACTCGGCAGCGGATCCGCATGTTCTGCTTCCTCCCCCAGGATTTTCTGCTGCACCATGTGGCATCTTGGGATGACACAGAGATGTGAATTCCTCATGATCTCACTCCAGTGTTCTTCCAGGGGAAGCTTCATGCCTGCACAAGCATTCTCTTGGAATCAGACAGCCTCCTCAGTTGAACACAGGGCTGCTTTGTTTTGCTTTGGATCTGGTTTTGTGCTTTTCAGATAAATACATGACACATCATGCTGGAAAGATCATTTGTGAGCAACTTCAGCTGCCATCCCTGCTTGTGAGGTGTCAGTCAGGGGGATTTCAGGCTGTTTTTAATACCCCCATAAGCCAAGAGCTTAAGTCATCTCTGCTTTGTCACTGTGTGTTAACTGTAGCCATCGACAGATTTATGGTGAGATTTTACATACTGCTTAATCACCGTTGATTTTAAATAGAATAGACTTTCCTGACTCACGTATTTGGTTCTGCAGGTTTCACTCAGGGGTTTTGCTGCACACAGATAAGGGGAACGCAGTCTAAATGTATTTACCACAGAGATGTTGAGTCTGAGGTCCACATCTGTTTGCAGAACAAGAGGATCTCATCTGCCACTCAGGCTATCTGGGAATCCTCCTGAGGTCCTGAGGAGCCTCCTTGCAGGTGTACACCAACCTCCATGGCATGGAAGGGATATGTTTAATGATAAGACTTCAACAGAGAGGAAAACATGGAGCTATAAAAATGGAAATCAGCTCCTGTTCGACAGTAACCTGTCAGAAATTCTCTCCATGGCCAACAATCAAGTTGAGAACAAGCTAATTACAGAGAGACCTCTGAACACGGGAAGTTGTTACCTGTCTGTATTTCCAGCTCTGCATGCCTGACCAGCCCAGGAGTGTTAGAGCACACTGTTCACTGTTCATACCAGAGGCCAGATTTGGAGCTAAAATCTGCAGAGGTGCCTGTGACTCTCAGATCCTGTGGCTGGAGGCACAGGCAGCCAACTTGGCTTGCAGGCCCTCAGCTCCTGCACAAAAATGCACGTCCTGGCCAGCGCTGCCTGCAAAGTCAACCTCAAGGAGCACAAAGTCTGCTTCTTACATAACACTAAATAATGAACCTTGTGGAAAGGAACTCTCCCAGCCCTCTTTATACCATTTAGACAAGAAAAAAGCCCCTTTAGGGCAAAGTCATTCAAGCCCCTCTTCTCCAGATGATGAGCTGATGGTTAGTGCGCTGCCTGTAGGTTTAGTTCCACAGTGCACTGACAGACACCCCGAGGAACAAGGCACAGGACAATTATGCTGATATTCCAGTAGGAAACACTGCCAGTTACTCGCCTCTTCCTCTGCTCTTTTTTATGTACCATTGGCATGTTCTCCCTACCTTGGTTTTAAGACAGGACCTGGCAATGTTTCCAGCACGGGCACTGCTCATAAAAGGGTTGTGTGTGAAGTGCAGCCAGGGAGGCACAAGGACCTAATTCCCCTTGGTGCAGGGAGGAACAAAGCCAACCATTCATTACAGAACTTGACCTCAGGTACATGAGTTAAGTTGCTTGAATAACTGCAGGAGCAGGGAAAAAACAGGAAGATTAGTTTCCTTGTCTCCTCCGTGGCTGGGACCACGTTCAACTCTGGTGTAATCCCACTGATTCCGCTGCAGTCACACTTGGGATCACTCTGGGATTTTGAAGGCTACAATAATGCAGCAGGAGGATACTGCACTCACAGGCTTCCCCAGGCATTAGCATTCCGAGGTGGTAGAAATTCATCCCATAATACAGTGCTGAGAATTTTAAAATAATGAAGAAGCCAAGATGCCTGCTGTCACCACTGCCAGCTAATTACAGCAGCACGGACAGGCTTCCCTTGCAGAATTCCATATGCTGTATTCCTCCAGCACAATAAACAAACCATATTAAAGAAGGGAGGCTGAGAAGACATTTCTGATTTTGAAATCCTTTAACCATGAAGTTAGAAACAGATGAAATCACTGAATGGGAATTTGCCTGTTTTTCTTACATATGGCTTTTTCTCAGCCTCTAGATGTGCTTCAGTGGAAGTGGGCAGAGGGAGGACTTGATATTTAGCAATTTATTAGGAGTTTCCTGACTAGATTCCTCCACTCAACCCCGGGCTGTAGGCAGAGCCATCCCAGAATTCAGCCAGTCTTCCACCTGCCACTGCTTGGACACTCAGCAAAGGTCAGAAGTCTGGAGGAAACAGACTGATCCAGTTTTCCTGTTTTTCAGTGATGCAGAGCATTGGATGGGTCCTGTCTTAGATATTGTCTGGAGCAGCCATGGTAGGAAGAGGGGACTCCAAATTCACTGCAAACAGCAGAAACTGCTGGCACAGGTGATTATCTCACACAGGGAGATTCTCTGTCATCCCCACCCACTATAACTACTCTTAATTATTCTTCTTGGTACATTTTCCTGTTGTTTTACTGTGCTAAAAATTGTTGGATAGGAATAAAGAGGAATTCCCCTTGGGTTTGGGTTCTATTAAGCCATGGTTCCATTTGCTTCAGAGGAGAGACCTAAATCTGAATTTAGGTCTGAATTGCTGAATTCAGTCTGAACTGAATTTCCTCAAAGTTAATTCCCAAAGCTGGGCACTGGATGTAGGTCACTTTCCTTTGTTCTGAGACTGAGCTGAGCTATAAATACCACTCGTTTTCCTCTAAAAAGTGGAAGCCCACATACCCCTGCTGCTCTTATCCAGGTCAGTGCCTCCGAAGGCAGCGCCACAAGGTGTAACTGTAACACCCGGGCAGGATCCAGGGAAAGCTGCTGCTTCCAGGCTCTGCTTTCAAGGAGACGAGTCTCTGGACCATTTTTTTTCCACGTACAAATTCCCGTAGCAAGCATGCAAAATAGCACTGCAGGCCGTGTGTCTTTGGGGAAGTGTCCTTCTGTACGTGACCCAAAGACATTTTGGACAACCTGGGGGTTTTTTTCCATGTACAGTTTCGCCTTCAAAGAACCATCACTCCATTCCTGCTGCTGGCGTTGCCGTGTCAGGAAGATGCAAAATGTTAAGGAGGCTCCCTCTGGGGAGAAAAAAAGGCAGGTTAACAGGGCTAAATCCGTATGGCCTGGCCGACCCTGCAGCTGCTTCCACGGCCGATAGAAGCCTAAGAAACAGTCGGTGGATATTTCTGTGTAACAGCGGCATCCAGTGGGCAAAGGATGATTCCTGGCATTGTCTCTGAAAAATCAGGATAGGGCCACGTGAGAGCAGAGGTTCCTCTCCCGTATCCAGTGCTGTGCAACTCCAGCCCGCTGCAGTAAAACATTACAACGTCCGAGTTTTCCCCAATACCCAACGCGAGTTTTCATTGCTGCATTTCACCCTACTAATTTTGGGCTGCTGATGCCTGAGAAGGCGCCTTCACAAACAGTCTAAAACACACTTTTCCAATTTTTTTTTAAATTTTATTTTATTTTTAAAGAGAGATTAGCTGGAAAAAAAATAAAAACAAAACAAACAAACCACAAAAGTAACAACCTGACACAGCTGTGGTCAGGGCCAAGGCAGATCAATTCATCATCTCACATGTTCACAGTCAGCCCAACGTGTGTTTAACTGGCCTGGCCAACATCACTTTTTCGCAACACAGAGGACAAGGGACACCGAGTCCTCCTGTTTGGCTCCATCAAATGGCAGTGACAAGCTTGTTTTTGGACAGGTCCTTTGTACCCTGTAGGCATCAAACTTACAGCAACAGCTACTGTGCTGTGGCACTGTCTCAGAAATTTGTTCTCTTCACTCTCCACGAGCTCCAGGCAATGCTGCTGCCTGATCTTTTGTTTCCTCTGAGTTTTAGGGCTCTGATAGTGTTCCTGATGGGCAAGAGGGGATGGCACATGGGATTTTTCTTTATGACCTTGCTGCCATATTCCTGTGGTGAGTGCAGGGTGTTACACTGGCAAGGTCTTACCTCACTTAGCCAGCATGTTTTCAAGGTGTGTCTGACCTCAGCAGGGGTAAAGTCAATTGACTGTGTGTGTCCTACACCAGACAGGAGAGGTTTACATGGACACATGTCATCAGTATCGTCATCAGAGATGTGACACAAACTTCTAAATTGCCTCTGAAAGTCAATATAAACACAGTAGTAACTTGTGCTTTTGGGTTCAAGGGCAGGCTGGAGGGAGCTCTGAGCAACCTGGTCTAGCGGCAGGCAGAACTGGATGATCTTTAAGGTCCCTCCCAACCCAAAACATTCCATGATTCTACAGTCCAGGCATTCAGATTCCTGTGTGGTGGCACCTAATCTCATCCAGGCAGAAGGCTGGGGGCAGGCAGTGAGAAGGGCATTTCAAAGCCCTCCTGGCCACCTGCCAAACAAGGACACCAATCTCCCTTAGAGTTCATAGACTTATGGAATGGTTTGGGTCGGAAGGGACCTTAAAAGCTCATCCTCTTCCACCCCCTGCCACGGGCAGGGACACCTTCCACTAGCCCGGGTTGCTCCCACCTGGCCTTGGACATTTTTTAGGGATGGGGCAGCCGTAGCTTCTCTGGGCACCCTCACAGCCAAGAATTCCTTTCCTAATACCCCACTTTCCTAACGTCCTATTCCTCCCTAATACCCCACTTCCTACCTAACACCCACCCTTCCAACCCGCTCCCTTTCGCCTGGAGCCCCGCCTGGCCGGGACCCGCCCCGGGAGCCCTCAGACCCCTCGTTTCCCACCGGCAACCCCGCGGCATCCCCCCCCCCCACCCCGCCCCGCGCGTCCGCCCCGCGCGTGTCCCCCCCACGCTCCGCGGCGCCGGGCGGTGCCCGCGCTCTCCCCGGGCGCTCCCGGGAGTTGTAGTCGGCGGTGCCCGGAGCGGGACTACGGCTCCCGTCGTGCCGCCGTGGGGCGGAGCGGGCGGGGCGGCCGCTGCGGCAGCAGCTCCGGCGGGGCCACGGCCCGGCCGCTTCCCGGCGCTCGGGCAGGGCTGGCGGAGCCGCCCGCGCTCCGCGGGGGCCGCTGGAAAAGCGGGGCCGCTGGAAAAGCGGGGCCGCGGGTTCCCCTGGCGTGGGGAGCTCAGCCCGCCCCGCTCTCCGGGCGCTGCCGGTGCCACCTGAGCCTCTTTTTTTTTTTTTTTTTCCTCATCGCTGTTCTTCCCCCCCAATCCACCCACCCACCCACCCACCCACCATCCCAACCCCGCCCAGGCCGCTCGGGAGCAGCTGGTGCTGCTCGGAGGATGAAGGAGGGAGAGAGGGCAGAGCAGCCGCTGGAAAAGGGCTCTCGGAGTTCTCCGCCGTCCCCGCGCTCTCAGGTAGGGGGTGCGCGGCTTCTCCCCGCTTTCTCCCCGCTTTCCCCCGCGCGGGTTCAGCCGGGCTGGGCGCTCCCCTCGCCGCCCTTCGGGCGGGCCAGCCCGCTGGCTGCTGCTCCATTTCCCGTTCCCCTGGCTGCCCTGGAGGATGGGAGCGCGCACCCTGCTCCCAAACAGGTACTGCAGGTAGGTCCTGGCTGGCGAAGGTGAGACCCGAAGCACCGGCGGGGGCTCCTCGGGGCCGTTCCGTGTCCCCGCAGCCCGTGCGGGGTGGAACTCGGTGCCGAAGCACGTGTGGCTTTTTTTTCCCCCTCTCCCGTGTTTCTGTGGTATTTGCAATCTTCCTGACCCGACGGGAGGCATGGGAAGCAAGGGCCGAACTCAGAGCCGGGGAAGTTGGTGCAGCTGCACTGGAAGCACTAAATGTGTTTGCTCTGATTTCCCTGCAGGCGCTCAGCTGCAGAATTACTTTCTGAATGTAACAAATTCCAATTTCCACCTCGCTGAGAAACAAGTGAGCTCTGGCTCACCTTCATGGAGGTCACTTGAGCTCGGCTTCACTGCTCAACCTTCTCTCTTTTTGGCTAAGAGCCTTATTCAATCCTCTGCACTTCTCTGTTGCTGTAGGAGGAGTTTATTTGGCCCAAATGAGATACCATCTTTATTTCTCCTCTCTTTAGCAGCTCCTTGGTCTCCCGAAAGTGCTTCCTATGACGAATGATGCAGTTGTTCATCCTTCTAGGACCTTCCTCTGCACTTGATAACCTGTTGAATTTTTCACTCGTGGTTTCAGGGTATAGATGAGTGAATCGTCAAAGGATGCAATTACTGTAAATAACCCACAGCATTATGAGTGGAATGATGCTGTGTGACATGTTGATAATGGAAATTGGAAAGGGAAAGCCTCAGTAGCTTTGGCAGAGCTAGAGAAGGTCTTGCCCTCTTTTGAGCTTTGTTTTCTGCTCCAAGTTGGAGCTGTCTAGGTTTGTGTCTGGAGCAGGTAACTTCTGTTGGGCAGGTGATGGTTTCCTTCAAGAAGTTCTTTTCCAACTAACAGGGCAGTAGATGGGGTGTCCCAGCTCTACCACTGATGTATTTTCAGTACCTTATGTCTGTTTTCTGTACTAATCTCATCTGTTTCTGTGGTGGAAGGATGTAAATTCCTTTAGGACCGAAGTGTGGCTGCAGCTTATTAACAGTTTCTCTTTTTTAGCCTTCACAAAGGTAGATGTGTTTGCCATCCCTTCCTCTTTGCCCAGCACAGCTCTCTGAGTCACTGACACGAGAAGAATCTTCATGTTTGTGTGATATTTGGCTTGGCTCAATTCTCTGCTTATTCTGATGTTGCCGTATAGCATCATATGTTTTGACATTTATTTTGAGTGCATGCTTGAAGCTCCGTGGCTGTGAAAATCCTGTGCCAAATTCGTGAATAAAGAAATCTGTTATTTCCCCGCTTTGGTCTGCCGTGGCCACCGATCCGCTGCTGGGATTGTCTGGAACAGCTGGCAGGCCATGCCCAGCCCCTTGCCCCTGAAACCTGGACAAATGTCTTGGAAGGTGCAAAACCTGCAGAAGTACTACACGTGTGGTGGTTGCAGTTGTCTCCTTCTGTTTTTACTTGGCAAGGGGTATGTCCATGGCCTTCTAAGCTGCCTTGATGAAGAACTGGGTGGCATCAGGACCCCCATGGGCTGTTCAGAGCTGTGACAGTTGCCTCTGAAACAAGCTTATCTTGTGCCCTGTGTTTGTGCACCACTGGTATTATCAGTAGTACTGGTTGCTCGCAGAGACCAGTCCTGGCTTGTCTGAAGTTGAAGGCTCTCTCCAGCTCTCCGAGGTCGTGTTGTCCCTGCCTGTTCCCATCAAATCTGTTTGCCTTGCTCATCATCTCTGCTGCAGAACTGCTCCTGGGCTCTGGCAGGACTCAGGGATGAATGTCACCCTACCTCTCACAGCAGTACTGATCATGCCCTTTCATTTCCAGATGCCGTTTTCCAGGGATCCAGGAATAGAATGGAAAGTCCTGTGAGCAGGCAAGCTGAGTTCTAGTTGTTTTTCAAGGATTCTCTAATTCCTGGCTTATCAAGGTCGTTTTTGGAGGGGCCAAAGTGTTGTAATAAGATGTGCTCAGAGGGAGCACATCTTATTACTTTTCAATACACTCTCACTAAAAGCTCTGATGGGAAAGAGGTCATTGGATACTCTTCTTAAGCAAAGAGAAAGTGGAATTTCTCGTTTCTTGGGAGACTTAGAGGATTTCAATATTTCTCTTCCCTCTGCAATGAGAGTTGTAGTGGTGGTTGAAATTTCCAGGAACACAGAAAAAGTCTTCCAGCACTTAGACTGGAAAATCACTGAAGTTACATGTGTGTGAGCGGGACAGTCCATGGCTTGATCTTACTCATCCACATTCCCTGATGTGACCCCCGGGATTGCAGGGATGCATCCTGGATCGTGGGTTGGTACTTCCTTCTTCTCCTGTGACTGATGGGAGGCAGGCTGTGGAGAACAGGACGTGGAGCTGGGAGACGTGAGCTTCGTTCCTGTGTTCTTTAAAATGCTCCGAGCAAAACGGTGACATCTGTGACTGTAAAATGCACAGACTTGTGAGTGAGTTGTGTACGTGCTGACCCTCCAACCTTCGCTGAGTCCCAGGGAGCGAAGCAACAGTTACTGCTCAGTTCCTTCTGCTCCTTCCAGCCAATGTCTCTCTGGCCAAAGGCACGTCAGGGTAGATCAGACTTAAACCTTTTGATCTGTTTTCAGAGCACAGAAAGGGCAAGTTGCAGGCTGGAAACGGGCAGGAGTGCAGTGTTGCCCGTCCTGAGAGCCTGCAGGGGATCTGAAGTCAGGAGGATGAGGCTCCTCAGAGGTCCGGCAGGTTTTTTATGCCCAGCTCGCTCTGAAGTAATTACTTTCCGCCTGGAAAAGTTGGAGGATGTTGTGTTTGTTCCTGACTCAGAGGATTTGTAGTCCCATTGTACCACCACTGCGGAGGGTTCCAGGCTCTGAATCCCCCTGAGCAGCCACAGCACTGCGTTTTCTCAGCCCACTGCTCAACCACCTCTCTTCTTGCAGGGCTTCAGAATTAATTCCTCTTGATTGTTCCACTCCTGCAGTGAGTTGGTCCTTTGATTTTGCATGACCTGTGGGGACACTGACTGCCTTTCTGGACAGACAAGGCAATTGCGGGATTAGACTGGAGGTTCACGAACTTTTAAGTGATTTAAGTCAGGTTTTAACTGTAAATAGGAGTTGATAGCTGGTGTGAGAAAGATGCAGACCTGAGCCTTACCAGGGCTCAGCACCATCAGCTCTGGGCCAGATGGTCTTGCCTCTGAGAAATACATTAGAGCAATGTCAAGTAAGAGCACAGTTGAAATCCGCTGCCAAGACAGATTTCTCACTGTTGGAATATGTTTCTGTCTGATCCTCTATTTCTAGATGATTGAAAATAGTTCTGGAAGGGATTTTTCTGAGGCCACCTAGTCCATCCTTTTCCACAAGGCATGATAAAGTACACTGAAACCCTTCCTGATGGGTCTGTTAAGCTTGTTCTTTAAGTAATGGAGATGTCCTAGCTGCCCTGGATGGGTTGTATTTGACTTTATTAAACTGGTTTTTTATATATTACGGCTTTTGTCAGTGTTCTGGGCACAGAAAGACCTGCAAGGGATGCAGGTGGTTGACTACTGACCTCCTAATGCCAAGGGCCAGAAAAGTGGTGGTGGTCCTTGGCAGGAGGTGGGATGCAATGCTACTGAGTTTTTGTTTTCCTTCTGCCACAGGGATCTTCCCTGGAGGGCATAGGAAAGTTAAAATACCGTTCTCCCATTTTTCCTGTGTAAAGTGAAAAAGACCTTAATTCAAACTTAGCAAATAATTGCCTTTTCTTTTTTTTTTCCTCTTTCTTTCTCAAACAACATTACCTAGTGGTTGTGTGTGGGGGCAGGGAGGGGTGTGTGTGTTTGTGTGTTTGTTTTTACTGTAATGCAATGTAAATTTAACTCTGAAATCCGCTGTTGAGGAAAAAGTGGATTCTCCTCAGCCCCAGCTACTGAGCTTTTCTAGGCTGGAGGCAACAATCTGCAAACTGTCGGGTCCAATTAAAGCAAATGGCTGGAGCTGTTTTCTCTCCCTCCTGGAGAGAACACAGTTCATCAAAAGCCAGAAGGAAATTTCATCGGGCTCATGAGCAGTTATCTCGTGGGATGTAATAAGAGACATCCACTAGATGCCCAGTGTGAACTTTCGCTTATAATCACTTTTAATTCTCCAGTGGGCAGATGAGCACTGATGAGCACTGATCTCTCAGTCTGAAGTTGTTGTGTTCGACAGAAGCTGGCAGAGGGAACTCGTTCTCTTTGTGGGGTTTGACTTCGAAATCTGAATTTTCGACGTCCCTGACCCGGTGAAAGGAATTCTGCCTTTCTGTGCGTGGTGGGTTAACCCTGGTGGGCAGCTGAGCCCCCCAGAGCTGCTTCCTCACTTCCACCCCCGTGGGAAAGGGAAGGGGCTGCGGGGGTCGAGTTGAGAAAGCAGGATTGCATTAGGTACAGGGGTTGCTTGGGAAGGCAAAGACTGACTGCAGACATCCCCCCACTTCCTCTTTCTTCCCCAGTTTTTATTCCTGAGCCCCACGTCACGGTGGTTGTCCCTTTGGTCACTTGGGGTCAGCTGTGCTGGCTCCGTTGCCTCCCAAATTCCCGGGCTCCCTCAGCCTCTCACCGGCAGGGCAGCGTGAGAAACAGGGCAGGCTTTGGTGCTGGGTGAGCTCTGTTCAGCACCCCCTGAAACCCCCCTGTGTTACCAGCACTGCTTTGGTCCCAGATCCAAACCAGAGCACCGTCCAAGCTGCTGCGAGGAGCATGAAGTCAATCCCAGGCCAGCCCAGTGCTCTGTGGTGTACCACAACCCCTCTTGGTGGAAGCCTGCGACAGATGTTTATTTTTGTCTCACTGGTGGTGTTTCCCAAAGGTAATGTTTACATTTGTATGGTTTAAAGCAAATATTGACGTTGTGCAATCCGGTGGATTTCCTGGTCTAGTCCATTGGTTAGCATGAGCTGATTCATTAAAAGTCCTCTGCTCCTGGGGGATCTTCTGCCCGATACTGTCGCTTTCTTTTTAGCTAATTTTGTTACTCCTGCCTGACAAAAATCCCTTTTCGTTACGTGGAGCTTGGTGACAAAACCGGTTTGGACTGAGGCTGTGCTGATTAGGGCTCAGTTTTTGAAGCAGGTTCGCTTTTCTGGGCCTGTTGTCATCGCAGAGGGGTTGAAGTTTGAGTGAAGTGAGAACTGAAGGTTCAAGGCCAGCTCAGTTCAGTTGGCTTTGTGTCCTCTGCAGCTGTTGGCTCCTGCCATACTCATCCATAATGAACCCAAAATGTAAGATGGGCAACTTCCCTATAACTTCTTCCATTTTTAACATCTATTCTGAGCTTGTTTGCCATTTTTTAGGAAACCGGAATGCTGGGATCAACCTTCTCAGAAAGGTTTGCCCGAAACTACTGCTCCTGAATATACTCACAAATTTGCTGGTGCTTCCTTTAGGCCTCCATCCTTTAACAAGGTGAAAGAGTAGCTGGTAAACCAGCATGATAACCTCTGAAACATCGCTGCTACAGCTTGAAGGGGAAGGGAATGTTCCCCTCTCACCATAACAACCCGGGTGCTAGAACACAATCAGTGTAAATGGAATGTGAAATTCAGTGTAGGCAAAACAGATCAATGGGCTGGCATTTGAAAAGGACAAGTGTTGATTGCAGAGACAAAATGCTCCCGGTGGGACTCCCAGCAGAGTGCCTGGCTGGGTATTTTTAGCCCTTCCTCCCCCTGTGTCCCGGTGTGTGAGGATGTTGGGATGAGTCCCTGCTCTCCACGCTGACGCTGAAATGACAAGATATTAATCCCCGAGCAAAGGCGTATTAATCACCTGCTTTATTCTGTTTATGTAATACAGTTAAATATACTTCGGGAGCAGGTGAGTTTTGGGGCATGGAAATCATTTAACCTCACTGCTGCCCCATTTCTGATTTATTTTTTTTCTTTAGTTGTTTTTGTTTTTCAGCTGAGACTAATTTATCAGGAGAATGGCTTAGTTTATCTGCTGTTGATATTTAAGCCACAAAAACATCATCTGCTCTTCTCTCCCTCCCCTGTGCCGGAGATGGCATTTTGCAAAATTTAGACTAAACAGAATTCCTGGCTGCACATGGGAAAGGGAAGAAAAGGATGGCTGAGTTCTTGTGGCTCTGCAGTGGAATATCACAGAACCTCAGAAGGATTTGGGTTGGAAGGGACCTTTAAAGATCATCCAGTCCCACCCCCTGCCGTGGGCAGGGACCCCTTCCACTGGATCAGGTAGTTTCCAAGCCCCTTGGACACTCCAGGGATGGGGCAGCCACAGCTTCTCTGGGCAACCCATGCCAGGGCCTCAGCACCCTCACAGGGAAGAATTTCTTCCCAGTATCCCATCTAAACCTCCTCTCTGTCAGTTTGAAGCCATTCCCCCTTGTCCTGGCACTCCAGGCTCTTGTAAATAGTCTATTAAATAATGTTAAACTATTCCTTTCAGCCAGTTCTGCGAATCCTTTTGCTGGGCTGGAGGGGGGGTCAGAGTTGACAAGGAGAGAGATTTAGGAGTGGTAGGGCTGGGTGTTGAACTGGTGTGAGTTGTAAGTGAGGTAATAAAATGCCATGGGCTTGGCAAAAGTCCCCAGAGTGGAAACTCCTGGAAAATGGAGATGGGAATGCCAAGGTTCAGGTGTGGTGGGAGGCAGGGAGGGTCTCTCTGGGCTTGGAAGTGCCCAAGGCAGCACAGCTGGGTCAGGGCTGAGGAGTTCTGGCCTCACCCAGGAGGTGCAAGGCAATGTTTGGATGGTGGTGGGTCCAGAAGGATTGTTCACTGTGTGTTTTTGCTGGTTTTCTACTCAGCTCTTATTAATTAATGATTGTATTTGTGGGAGCTGTGTGTGTCCTTGAGAGCAATTGCACTGCACCCTGTTAGTGAGAGCAGGTGTGTGTGTTTGCTGTGCTGAAGAGGAAGGAAAGTGAGAGGTAAGTGTGAATTTGAGCTCTTTTGGCATGAACATTATAACTTTGGTAATTAACTTTGCAGCTTTGAGCCTTGGGCTCCAAGGGCTATTTGATCCTGGTGGTTTTGCTGTTATTAAAGAATACAAAAGTATTAGTGGGGGAGGTTGGAGATTGCAGGCTGGAGTGAGGCTGCTGTGAAGAGACCCTGTAACAGGAGTTCTGCTGCAGCCACCCCCACCTGTGAGCAGAAATGATGTGCAGAAACCAGGGAAACATCCAAGTCTGAGCCTGTGCTGCTCCTTTGGAAAAGTGTGGGATTTGCAATTGCCTAGGGAAGCATCCTCTGGATAGGCAGGTCTCTGTAGGGTGCAATAATTCACCTGAGGAGACAATTCAGACTGCAAAACACGTGTGAGGAAGAGACAAAAAAACCTGCTTTTTTTTTGTTGTTGTTGTTTTAAACACTTCTTCTGTTTGCCTTGCCGTTCGAATAACGTGATCACCGAGTTGCATGCACTGATTTTGTCAACTGTTTACACCCCTCCTGGGCTCTGTTTGCTCTGTATTCAGAGCAGCAGCAACCTTTGCCTCCTGTGAGATGGATGCTGGGCTGTTTCTAGAGCACCTTCTACCTCCAGAGCAGATGAATATTGGCAGAAATGTGCCACAATTACTGCAACTAAAGTGTGGGCTGAAAGTGCTGACGCGTTTTCCCTTTGTTCCGGTAAAGTGTTAGTGGGATTTCCTAGGAATGGACTCACAGATATGCCTGGGCTGCTCTTTCCTGTGTCACAGTAGACAAGGTCAGAATGTTACCTCAGGATTCAGAACTATGCTTGTGTCTTATAATGGATTATTTGTTCGTAGTTACTTTAAATTCCCACGGGGAAACTGATGTTTTCTCTGTGAATCATTTCTGGCAGCTATACCTATCCTTCCCGGGAATAATTATGACCCAGACAGCATCAGGGGAGGAGTATTTGCTTCTGTGAGTGAAACATTTCCACTTAGGAAGTAAATAATGCTGCTCTGGCAAGGTTCAGCCTGCAAGAGCACTGTAATTCATCTCATAAAGGTTTTGAACAGTCCTTTACTCTTGTTATGCATCTCCCCTGCAGAGCAGATGGGAATGCAGAATGCATTTGGTGCATTCTTGTGTGGAAAATGGAATATTCACGTTAGAGAGGCGGCCTTGGCTCAGCCAGCAAGGGGGGGTTGGTGGGGTCTTTGCAGCCCAGACAACCCCATTAACTAGAATTCAGCATCCAGGAGTGGTGGGAAGGGGCACAAAGTGGGGGTTTGCCCTGTCTGTGGGCCGAGGATGGCGCTGAGCTCTTGGACTGCTCTGTTCAGGTCACCATCTGTCACGTGCCAGCCTGCCCTTCCAAGTGGCAAGGGATTATCCTCCTTTACACTGCAGAGACTTAAATTTTATGGGTTTGTGGCACAGCCCAGAATGTTCTTTGTTCCAGCAATGGCTGGAACTGGCGTTTCCTTCCTGGAAATGCTGGGAGTTCTGAGCCTGTGATGTTTCATTCACTCATTCCTGGGGAGAGGAAGAAGGTCCAGTGAAATGGCTGGGGAGTGTCACCCTGTCCTCATGTAAGATATCTTGTGGTATTTATTATTTCCTTCCCATGCAATTCCTTTTCCCTCTGTTATTACCTACCCCACCTGGATAAAGCAGAAAGGGTGGTGGTGGTTTTTAAAGAAAAAGCCTATAGGAATAACTGAACTATGTTCCTCTTGCACCTTTGCTTTGTTGGATGCTCCCACTTGTTTTCTCTCGACTCTTGACTGCTTCGCAGCAGCCTTTAAAAAATGCAGTTCTGCCTTTTAGTTTGAAGGAATAAATAGTCCATTTTACTCGTCTGTGATCTGGAGGAAGAGGGGATCACACAAATCTCATTAGGCCCTGCAAGGCTGCCCAGAAAGGATATTCTTTGATGATTCCTGCTTTCATAAAGGCGGCAAACACCGGTGCACCTTCAGCTCAGCGATGTTACATCCACCTCCGCAGCTCTCCGTGGAAGAGCCGCCCGAGGCGCGTTTTCGGTGCTGCTGAGAGCGAGGGGTGACGTGAGGTTCGCAGGGACACTGGGCTTTGACGATGTTCCCGCGTGACAGGTGTCTGGATGTCACAGCGATGCGTGGCAGGGAAGGTCTGAAGCTGCAGAGGTGCTGAAGCTGAGCGGGAATCGGCCTCTTTCTGCACGCCAGAAACGTGACTTTGCATCAGACGACTCCCCCAGCGCGCTCAGTCGGGGCTCTTTGGCTGCAGGAAGGGGTTATTTTTAGGCCTTGGTGGTTTCAGTTGCTTTTTGGGTGGGTGGGGGCACGGACAGCACGTCACAGGGCCCAGAGCTGCTGGGCCAGGATTGTCACCCTGAGCTGTCACCCTGGGCTGAGCTGCTCTGTGTCGTGGCGGTGGGTGAGGTTTGCTTTTGGCATCTGCACTCGTCGGCCCTTGGCGTTCTGTTGGGTCTTGATTTTCAAATTTTGGGACAATATCAGATGTTGTGGAGGGAGACCCAGGGATGCCCAGAGATTAAAGGATGCCACAGTAGATTTTTCCAGGTCCTAGGTGTTGGAAGCCACACTCTTCTTCTCTGTCTTGTGGTAAAGAGAGAAACCAGGGTTTGATCATCTGATTTAATTCAAAACTGAGGGTGTGATGCATCTGTGTGGTATTCACCTCATTTACCCATTGCCATGGCAACAGTTGGGAAGGCTATCCCAGGCTTTTCCTGATCCCAGCACAAAATCTGCTCTGCTTATTGCAGGTAAGCAGCAGCCCTTCCATGTTCCTGCTCACTGATAAATAGCAGGGGAAAGACTGAAATTTATCTGACATTGGCAATGTTTTAAAAAAAGGCAGGGAAAACAGACAAACGTTTCTTTCAGATGCAGTTTTCAAACTTCCTGTGTCCCCAAACTGAAACCAAAACTAACTTTGAGGGCAAGTGAAACTCCCCGCTGCAGTGTTAAGTGATGAGGTGCATGTGAAGGGTCTTCCTGAAAAATAGGTGGGTATTGACTTTTTATTGCTAAAATCACGGGGCTGGTGCTTTCCTGGACATTTATTTCAGCTCTCTTTACTGGGTTTTTTTTTGTTGCTGTTGCACTTATTCCTGAGTTTGGAGTCAAGGGCTGGTACTGGAGTGTGTAAAGACTCGTTGCCCAGTTCTCTTTCCTCATACACAGAGCTGTGGAATAAGCTTGTGGATGTTACCACAGATGATTATGTGCCTTGGAAATCTGGCTAGCTTGTGTATCATCCCCCACCTGTGCTAAAGCTGTGAGGATCCCTGCTTTTAATGAAGCACATTTACTCGGATCTTATTTTTTAAAAACATTATTTGACTCAAACGCTTCCCAGACAATCCCGATGACTATTTTAAACTGTGTCGCCGAAGCAAACATTACTCAGTTCGTTTTGGAACCGGTTTAGATGATTCTTTAGAGGCATCAGTGGAGCGAAGTGGATGTACGGAGCCAGCAGGTCGTTCCTGGGGGGGTTTTGGTGCTGGGTGCTGGCCGTGACCCCTCGTTGTGTTGCAGGCGTGCTGACCATGCTGCTGCCCCTGGCCGCGTGCGAGCCCTGCCGGCGGGCAGAGCTGTAGGGATTTCCGAGCGCGCCCATGGACGCGGAGCCCTGCGCCAGCATGCAGGTGGGCATGCGGGTGGTGCGCGGCGTGGACTGGAAGTGGGGCAGCCAGGACAGCGGCGAGGGCAACGTGGGCACCGTGGTGGAGATCGGCCGCACCGGCAGCCCCACCACCCCCGACAAGACCGTGGTGGTGCAGTGGGACCAGGGCAACAGGACCAACTACCGCACGGGCTTCCAGGGGGCCTACGACCTCCTGCTCTACGACAACGCCCAGATTGGTGAGTAGGGCAGGGACGGGGGGCTTAGGAACTCCTGCTCTATAGGAACACCCAAATCGATGAGTATGGCAGGGACAAGGGGCTTAGGAACTCCTGCTCTATAGGAACACCCAAATCAATGAGTATGGCAGGGACGGGGGGCTTAGGAGCTCCTGCTCTATAGGAACACCCACATTGATCAGTAGGGCAGGGACGGGGGGCTTAGGAACTCCTGCTTTATGGCAACACCCAGATTGATCAGTATGGCAGGGACAAGGGGCTTAGGAACTCCTGCTTTATGGCAACACCCAGATTGATCAGTATGGCAGGGACGGGGGGCTTAGGAACTCCTGCTCTGTAGGAACACCCAAATCAATGAGTATGGTAGGGACAGGGGGCTTAGGAACTCCTGCTCTATAGGAACACCCAAATCAATGAGTATGGCAGGGACAGGGGGCTTAGGAACTCCTGCTCTATAGGAACACCCAGATTGATGAGTATGGCAGGGACAGGGGGCTTAGGAACTCCTGCTGTATAGGAACACCCAGACTGGTCAGTATGGCAGGGACAGGGGGCTTAGGAACTCCTGCTCTATAGGAACACCCAGATTGATCAGTATGGCAGGGACAGGGGGCTTAGGAACTCCTGCTTTATGGCAACACCCAGATTGATCAGTATGGCAGGGACAAGGGGCTTAGGAACTCCTGCTTTATGGCAACACCCAGATTGATGAGTATGGCAAGGACAAGGGGCTTAGGAACTCCTGCTTTATGGCAACACCCAGACTGATCAGTAGGGCAGGGACAGGGGGCTTAGGAACTCCTGCTCTATAGGAACACCCAGATTGATCAGTATGGCAGGGACAGGGGGCACAGACCTCGGCAAACCCATCTCCTGCCTTAGTTCGTGTAGCGTTCCCATCTGTGGGAATCCCTGTTCTTAATAAATTATTGGAGTTTTATCTTTTAAATGTTATTTGGCTAGAGTCAGCAATCCCACCCTGCCCCTCGGAGCGTTGTCCAGGTGGTTCTGAGAGGCGGTTTCTCTGGATTTCGTGTGAATCCCGCGTTCCTTTGCCCCTTTGCTCTCCCAGGTGTCCGTCACCCCAACATCATCTGTGACTGCTGCAAGAAGCACGGCATCCGTGGGATGAGGTGGAAGTGCAAGATGTGCTTTGACTACGACCTGTGCACTCAGTGCTACATGAACAACAAACACGACCTGTCTCACTCCTTCGAGCGCTACGAGACAGCACATTCACAGCCGTGAGTCCTGGCAGCCAGGGGGGGGCTTTGGGGTCTCCAGAATGGGGTTTGGGCCCCCCAGGGGTGTGCAAAACGACCTGCCAAAGTGCAGGGATAATGCACAGCACCTAACTAGTACGTGTCTGTAGCGTTTATATAGAAATAAATGTATTTCTATATAGTTTATATATAGAAATAAATGTATCTCTATATAATTTATATATAGAAAGAAATGTATTTCTATGCCATTTAAATATAGAGATAAATGTATTTCTATATAAACATAAAATGTATTTCTATAAAAACATATTTATATTTATATATAAAATGAAATTTTTATATATAAATGTATGCGTGTTTATTTTCACATTTACCTATAAATGTATCTGCATATCAAATTAATTTTATTTATAAACGTATGTATTTATATAGAAATGTATTTATATTTTTATAGAAATGCATTTTTATATAAATAACTGTATGTTGGGGAGTGCTCAAAATGGTTTTACTCATTGGCTTGCGTGATCAGAAAGGTTTGGGGACTGTTCTGCAGAGCAGTGTGAGGCTGGGTTGGGCATTTTTATGAAGCTGCTTGAGAAGAACACAGCAAAGAGAGATCAGAATTTTTCGGGGAATTTTGATTAAGGTGAAAATTAAAAATGTTTGTCTGCTCTGGTTTCACTTTTCCTCCCTCCCCCCCCAAATTAAATAATTTTAGGCGTGGTTTGCTGTTCTCAGACAGGAGAGTGGAGGCTGACAGGAATCCTGCCCTCCCAAACTGCTGGGTCTAAACTGTTCTCTGGAGAACAACAACTCATTTGCTCTTGCACTGATGCCTCTGTTCCAGCATCTGTAATTTGGTGCCCATTCCTGATCTGTTCTCCTGCCCCCGAGGAAGAACTCAAAAATAATCTCCCCGGGAGTTTTATTTGCACCTCCTAAAGCGGGCACGAAGACGACCCTTTTAATCCTCTTGCCTTCAGTCCTGAGAAATCAGCTTGTCTCTGGCATTGATTTTCCTTTTTTTTTTTTGCCTCCCTTTGAAAATATCCCAGTGCTTTGCATCCGCCCCTGGAATGGGAAGTGTAATTACTGTGCTAAAGGCAGCGGTGTGGGATTTGCAGCTGCTTTTCCTGCCTTATGGGAAGCTCTCCGTGGAGTTAATTACCAGAGCTGGGCCCGTGTGGTTGAGCCAGAATTCTGAGTGCAAGCCAAGGGATGGATGTTTGTCCAGAGAGTCTCCCCTCTGAGCTTTGGGGCTTGTGTTTATCCACCAGATTAGGATGTTTCTGGAGCTTGTGTTAATACGACAGGCCAGGCAGATCCTGCTGTGAAATGAGCTCCAGGATTTCGTGTATATGTAAAAATACATTAGACATAAAAATAGGCATGTGGGGTTTTTTCTCTTTCTATTAATATTATAATTATCTCCAAGTAGTTACTCAGGGATGCCTGACTGTGTCTTTTCTTTGAGCTTAAGGTACATAATCCTACTCCCATTTAAAGAGAAAATAAAAGGTAGGCAGCAATTGCTGTAAGAGACTGCAGAGCAGCCCAGATTTTCTTCCCTGGGCATGGGATCTCCCAGCCCTGCAGAGCTGAATTCCCTTGGGAACACCCCGATGAAAAGGCAGATTTCCAGGCAGTTCCTCCCCAGGACTCCTCGTTTCCTTTGCTGAGGAACCTGAATGGGGACAGATGTACCGAGGGCCGTTTTTCCTTTCAAGGTTTGTCCCTGTCCTGTGCCCAGACTCTGCTGCTGGAACTGGGCAGTCTTGTGGTTGCTGTCAGGGAGAAAAGAGAGTTTGGAGTGTGGCCAGTAAAGCTGCCAGACCCAGAGCTGTCCTGTGTGAGTTGTTTGACTTTCCCAGAGCACTGCAGCACTGCTCTGGAATGTGCTGGAAGCGCTGGAGGGCTCTTCGGAGGTAGATGCCCATTGTAGTAAAAGTCTGATGGTGCTTTGATGGTTTTTGGGTTGGGTTGGTTTTTTTTCCTAAATTTTCCTAATTTTCCTAAATTTGTGGGTTTGTTTTTTTTCTGTGAGTGTGGCTTCTTGAGTGGTCAGAGGAGATGTGATATAAATTAACTTGATTTGATAAAAAGAAGTTTAGGCCAGAGTGTGATACCCAATTTTTTTTTTCAAGTAGCACTGTTCTGATTTACATCACTGTGTGTTAGCAGGAGCAGTGATCTTAATACCAGGCAACTAAGAAAAAAAAACACAAGAAGGAAAAAAGGAAAAGGGGTGTGTGTGTGACTTCAGGGGCACAGCATGAGCCTGTCAGATGTGGCAGTGGCTTCTGGGAGCCTCAGTAAGGGGTAAGAATAAAGCAGCAATAGTTGTAATTGGATAATAAAACACCTTTCCTGCTGTTCTGTGTGGCAGGCAGTGGTTCTAGCTGAGCTTAGGGATGGAGAGGAATTAGAAATCCTCAAGGAAGAAGCTTCCAGCTGTGGCAGGCTGCAGTTTTAAAGGTGAATGAAGAGTGCATATTGTGGTTCTAAGGAGTCACTCAGCTTTTGGAAATAACGGGTCAGAAGTGGGTTTTGTTGCAGGCATTTGACTGAGCTGGATGGCACAATGCAATGTGTGTTTTGTGCAGGAGCTTTTGTACAGGGAGCTGGCAGATTGAATTCCCCAGAAGTGCCTTTCAGGGAAGGAGCAGGAAGAAGCAGGAACGTCTTTGCTTTACCGCAGATGGGATCCTGTGCTTTGCTGCTCCGGTGTCCTGGAGGTTGCTCTGCATTCAGAATTGAATGCCCTGAGATAAGAAATAAAACTGAGTGAAACAAGGGGCCTGGATCAGCTCTGAACAATGCCACAGAAAGGGTTTCTTTTGGGGTGAGTGAGGTCTGAGCTGTGCAGGTGCTGCCTCAGGCAGTGCACCGTCCTTTCAAAGAGCAGGAATTGCATGGCTCATGACTCACTGCACTATTGCTTAGAGCTCTCAGCTGTCTTTTTTTTTTTTTTTTTTTTTTGGTAAAAAAAGTATAATATGAAAACTTTTGCAGTTACCTAAGGCCCCCAGAAATCTGTGTATTTAAAAAGACACGGTAAATGCTGTGTGGGTTTGGGTTTTGTTGTTGAGCGGCTCTGAAACACGGGGTGAGTCTCCTTTAGAGACCCGAGATTGTCCCTCCTGCTTCCTCTGGCAGGGAATGGGGATCCTTTGCTTCTTCACAAGGGGCCTCAGGAGTGTGTTGCTCTCAGGACCCAGGCAAAGTGCTGTGATGAGCCCTCTGGAGTGTTAATTAGTCGGGAAGATGAAGGGGAGTGGATGGAGAGGCATCCCAACAAGTTTGACAGCATCCCATAATCTTGGACTTGAGTAAGGAAGTTGGGGTTGCTTACAGAGTCCTTGGGTTGCCACTGGTGAGATCAAGTGTAGGACTGTGGGATGGAGCTGTCACATCAGCTCTTTTCTTGAACCAGAGCTGAGGAGCTGGGAGTTTCCAGTCCCTCAAGGCCAGCACGTTGCTCCTTGTAGCAGGTCACTAATCCTGGGATTTAGGGCGATTTAACCCCAGACAGATGCTGCAGAGGGCTCCCAATCAGTTTTCTAAAGAGGCTTTGAAGACTCCTTTACCTGAAGGCTATTTCAGGTCTTAAAATGACCTGAGTTTGAACCTCTGGTGGCAGGAAGTGCTGCTGGGGTTTTTTTTTAAATTTTTGCTATTAGAGGTAATCTCTTCCTGACCTCTTCCAATTGTTTTTACATTTTGTTGGTCTTTTTTTGCTTTGAGTTTTGTGGCTGTTGGGGGAGAGGCTCTCATCCTTGGCTTACAAGGATGAACAGCTCAGTTTTACCGAAGAGCTTTTTTTCAGAGTGGTGTATCCATTTGCTGAATGTGTGCTTGGTAATTGGAAGATAAATCAGTGTCTGGAAGCAGGGCAGCAAAGCAAAACTCATCAAGTTTATTTTAGGGCTGCAATAGTCAGGCATGCTCTGATGATTCTGCAAATAATCAAGTCTGAGATAATCTACCTCTCATGCAAAATATTAGTGTTGTTATATCCCAGTGCAAAGGCAGCACTGGAATTTTGCAGGGATCACCTGCTCAGGGATGGGGCTGAGCTGAATTTCAGCAGGGGATGTTTTAGCCAGGCTGTGTTCTAGGCTTCACTTACCAATAAATCACAACAGTTTTTCACAAGTCCTGTTTTCTTCCCTGGCCAACAATGGGGTTTGGAGGAGCCAGCAAACCACACAGGGAAATATTCTGTGCAATCAAGCATAAGAAATACAAGTATTTTCTCACATTGTGTTTTATCCTGTAGTCAAAACAGAGAGTGCAGTTATTTTCAGCCCTAATTCTTAAACCAGCTCTGTCTAGTCTGGTTACCAGCTGGATTTGGAAATCAGATACAGGAGCAAGTGCATGCTCTGGTTTGGGTTTGCCTGTGCAGTGCAGACCCATTCAAGGCAGCTTTAATAATCCAACCTTCCATCTGGGGCTGCTTGGACTGTGAGCCTGGACTAATCCAGCAGCTGAGGGACAACTGCAGGGTGTTTGATTACTGGGCAATAAAGGGGGTGCAGGTTTATTTACATAGTGACCCCTTCAACATGGGCTGTTTAGGCAGTGGCAGTTTAAGCTGTTAGTCTCAGAAATTTTGGTGGCTGTTGAATCAAACCTGACTCTTCTGTGATGATGTGTTTGTTTCCTAACCTGTAAAAAAATTAGTTTCTTAATGTCAAATTACTTATTAATTTCTTCTATCAATGAATTAATATAATTTTACTTTAAAAAACCACTATAATTTGCCAGATAAAATACCAAAACTGTGCCTCCTTAAAAAACCCCATGTTCACTGCAGAACACCATTGCATATCCCCACATTAGGGCTGTCCTTTTGTTTATTTTGGAATATTCTGTTCGATTTGTAGAGCAGGGCTTGCATTTTAATGGCACATTTTATCTTTATCTTGTCTGGAATCCAGTGATCCAAACTGTAAGCAAGAGGAACCTTCAGTAAAACATCCTTAACCTGCTCACATTTAATAACCTTGGTCTGAAACCTTGAGTCTGATCTGGGCTTTGGAGGTCGCCCAAAAAGACTGAGCTTTTTAGCCCAGCCCAGACCTGAGTTAGAAAGATACAGCCTGGTTCTGTGAAGAACTGTGCCTTGTCAAGGAAGGACAGGATTGAAAAGGAAAAATCTTGGTAAAGACGGTTCCTGAAATAGGTTTCCGTGATCCTGATCCCTCACCAGCGCCCTTGTCTTAGTCTGGTTCATGCTTGAGCAACCAGCAGCCCCTGCCATCTGTCAGAATTGCCTTCCTTTATCCTCTGCTGGAAGTGCTTCAGGAAAAGCTTTGCTGGGGGGATTAGAGAATCTAGAATTTCTTGCATCGAGGTCAGTTTTGTCTGTGGTTTCTGCAAGGTCTTTGTGCTGCTTTTCTCGCGTTACCCTGGGGAGATCCTTGTACATCCCGTGTGGGTTTTGTATCTACCGTGGGTTTGTATCTACCATGAGCTGAAAGTCTGGTTTACAGCTGTGCCTTTCTGAAGAGATGAACATGGTATTTGTGGCCTGCTGCCTTTCAGGGTGTCCATCCCCTCTGCTTTCCCCTCTGTGTTTGTTTTTTTGGGATAAAAACTTCCTGCAGTGGAAAAGTCTCTTCTCTTGCAAAATACTTCAGCTGTGCCCGGTGTGAAGGGTCTCTGACTTCTGCAGGGTCTCAGGTCATTGCTGCAAATTAAAAGCAGTCTGTTTAAACTTCTCCAGGTCAGTTAATTCGGGTCTCACATCTTTCCAAAGCCGGGGTGTTGCTGCCGTTTGGAGCTGTGTGGAGCAGAGCTCCCAGAGATGTGAAAAGCTGTGTAAGCACCTCAGTGAAACTTGAGCACGGGCAGAATATCCCCAGGGAGTGGTTCCCAGCCTGCTGGAGAGAGACATAACTTCATTCTGTACAGTACATGCTCCCGAGTGCTTTCTGGGCTCTCCAGTAATTTAATATCATTGGAATTTGTAGGGGAGAAATGGCTGCAGATTTCGGCTGTCATAATTAAGGTTGTTATTAAAGGCAGTATCACGGTGCTTAAATTTATCCCAAGGGTATTTTAGCATCACATGAATAACTTCAGTTGTTACCCAGTGTTTGGAGCAAAACATGGTGAATTAGATTAAAACCTAAGACATATTTGCTCAGGACAGAGGTTCTTGCATCGCTCCTGGGTGCTGGTCAGCAGGGTGGTTCAAGGCAGGGTCATTGTTTTTGGGAGGCTGGGGAAGGAAGGAGGGTTTTCTGGTGGGTTGTCTCCAGCAAGAGGTAGAAGTTTCTTACGTTTTTCTTCCTTTCTGAAGTGGCTGGCTTTGTTTTCTTGGTCCCCAGCCACGAATTTCACTGGAAGTGGCGGGTTAATGTGAGAGCTGTTGAGATGAGAAATGAGTGCTGTTATGTGACTGCACAAAAAGGGAACTTCTGCTAGGAATAGAATGAGTCGTGGTTGTTTTGCTCTTTAAACATCTTGCTTAAGCTCAGCTCAGTGCTTCATTTTACTATCACTAAGGATCTTTGCATTGAAGGCTCCCTTGAGAGAGTAGGGTTTGCAGGAGAGAAGAATATTTTTATCACTCAGTCAGGGCTCGACTGAGAGATCTTTGATGAATTGTTAGAAAAACATTCAACAAAATACAGTGACAACAGTGCTGTAGCTGAGCTGTTTCAGACACAAATCCATGCTGGTTTTCGAGCCAGTCTCTGGTGCCTGACACAGAGCAATAAAATGAATGCTGATCAGTGTCTCTTTTTAGCTGAGCTTTTCCCTGTCCCACTCTCATTATCTTCTTTCATAACAACATCCAGCCTTGCTGGTGCTTAAACCAGGCAAAGTCCCAACCATCCAAATAAAGGGTCTTCCTCCCGTTGAGCTGCAGTCTGGACAATGAACATTCCACGATTATAAGAGCCTGTGTAAATAACCTCTCCCTCTTTTGAAGCACATTAGGTTGTAAACCACAGGTGGGAGATGTGTCAGCAGGTTAAGAAAGGTAAAAGACTTAAGCATGTGGTGGATAAGTAAACAGTTAAGTTGAGGCGTAAGCTTTTTATCCTTCTGAGTCTCCACCTTCCCTCTGTAGGTATTAGATGGAAAATAAATGCAGTGTTCTGAGGTCAGCCCTACCCCCAGTGAGCTTCCCCTCCCCTTGCCCTGTGGAACAGCTGCTGAACTTGCTTTGCTCTGTCTGGTCTGGGAGTTGCCAAGAGCCTGTCAGGCTCCAGGGGTATGGATTGGGGCACCTTGGCAGTCACCTCGAAAAGTGGATTGTACCCCGGGTGAGCAGCCCAAACAGCTCCCTGAGGATTTTGGTGGCTTGGTAACTCATGAGAAGGCTTTCTGCTGGGGAGCAGAGCGGGCACAGCACACGCAGAGCCAGCAGAGAGGCTGCTGTGACATTATGGGAATTGGAAGCTGCTTTAACAGGACATCAGACCCCCTGTTCACTATCACGTAGGTACCTTTCCTTTCTCCTTGAGCTGGGTCAGGGTGTGTGGAGTGCAGGGCACGTGGAAAGGGCTGGGAGATCCACCACACTGCTGGTCTGAGCTGCTCTGCTTTTCAGCAGGTGACCTGTGCTGTGCAGTTCAGGGTGTGGGATGTGCTGGACTCAGAGCCTGCCCAAAACATTAATGCACTGGGCACCCCAGTAACGTCCATAAAGCATAAAATGAGGGACAGTCCTCCTGTGACAGACCTCAGTTGGGTCAGAGATTTGTACAGTGTCAATAAGAACAATAAATCCATTTGTTTCCTCTTGTTTTGTTTTCTCCCAGAGTCCTGGTGAGTCCTCGGCAGAATTTGACTCGCATCACCTTAAAAGGGACTTTCCAGGGGGCTAAAGTGGTCCGTGGCCCCGACTGGGAGTGGGGTAACCAGGATGGTAAGCTGCTTTTGGGATGTCCTGTAAAACACCGTTTGATTTTTGAATTTTTTTTTTTTTTTTTTTAATACCAATTATATAAAATTTTATTTTTTCTTTTTGGCAAATGGCCAGTTGCAAGTGCATGTGCTGAGCAGCAGCTTCTGGGGAGCTGCTCGGAGGATGCAGGTCGCTGTTGTTTCGAGTATTAAATATTCCTTGTTTCCTTTTACTGGTTTTTTGTCACGTATCTGTGACATAAACCATATGCATTCATTGAGGGTGTGGGAGGGAAGTTTTGCTGCTCCTGTTTCACAGATGTGAAAACTCCCGGGAAACAACCTGCAAGTTCTTGTCTAAAACTGTAAATGTGCACAGTGATAAACAAAGACCCACCTTTTCCTGAAAAAGCTCTCATTTACAGTGGGAATAAGGCTTGTCTGACTTTGTGTACAGTACTCCTTTCTGCTCTGGAGCTGTGTGGAATATCCTTATTTGGACACTTTTAAGAGCAGTGAGGAGAAATGAGGATGGTTTCACATGGAGCATTAATGAACTGTTTGCTGTGGTTACTGGAGAATGGTTTCTGCTTTCAGTAGGATTTGTAACTTCAGGCTGAAAATGCAGAGGGACCAAAATGCCTTTTTTAGAGCTGTTCTTGGGTGTAATGACTGCATTTAATTCACTGATAGCAGTTTCTGTCAGTGCTGCAGGCTTCAGGAAGCTGTACTGTCCCTTCCTATTCCAGAGCCCTGTTCACACTGTAATGTTTACAGCTCCTTTTGTCCCTTAAGAATTAAGTCAGAAGTTCAAAGGTTTCCAGAGGTGACTCTGCCATTTATTGCAGCTCTGGGTTCAGTGGAGGACGTGGATACTTGCAGGGTCTGAGAGCAAAAGCAGCTTATGCTCAATACAGCTTATCCATCCTGTTGAGATCAGATGGACATTTACATGTCTGAGACTCGCGTTGCTTGCCACGGTGGTGACCTGAAACCAGTCACACCAGCAAGACCAGTGGGAGGAGCCCTAAATCAAGCCCCTCAGGTGGTCTCTGATGAGCACTGCCTTGGTTTTGGGGGAGCTGCCCCCACCCACAGCCATTTGGTCCTCTGGTCATTGACAGAACTGACACTGAAGTCCACTGGGTTGTATTGTGCTTTTTAGTCAGATGAGGAATTAAACTCCTTTAAGCTGTTAAATTTCAAGACTTTGCAGGCAATTAGAAGCTCTTTGTCCACTCAGACAGACAGATGTTGATGTCCCTGTCTGGGACTTGCCCAAGTGACTTGGCAGCAGAGTTGGGTTGGGAATCTTCAAACTCTGACTGCCTTCATGAGGTTCAGTGTTCATAGACTGTTGTCTCTTGGATGAGAACACGTCCCCTGTGCCCAGCCAGATTTATCTCCACACACATATCCTCCTGTTCTGGGTTTTTCCAGTCTGCTGCTCCTTGCTTGGGCAGGTGAAGAGAAGCACCAGAGCAAACTCTATTTGACGCTCTTCCACCTGGCTGGTGTTGGGGAGAAATTAAAGATCTTGGGTGGGTTTTACAGCACTGTTTTTTGTCCTGCCACAGTGTGGTGCCACGACGCTGCGTGTTCCCTAACTAGGCCATGCACACCAGGAGGAACTCTACACAGAATTCAGCCTTTTCCACATCTCTGTTCCAAAGTAGACGGCTGGCTGGCTTTCGGCGAGTTTAACGCGCTCCTGGTTGGCCAAACTGAGTCGTGTCATGATTTAACTTCCCTGATCTTTCACTTTCCCCCCGCTCAGGTGGCGAAGGTAAAGCCGGCCGGGTGGTCGATATCCGGGGCTGGGATGTGGAGACCGGGCGCAGCGTGGCCAGCGTGACGTGGTCTGACGGAACCACAAACGTCTACAGGGTGGGGCACAAGGGCAAGGTGGACCTGAAATGCACTGTGGAGGCTTCTGGGGGCTTCTACTACAAGGAGCATCTCCCAAAATTAGGTGAGTCGCCTGCTGGGAAATTCAGGTGGGCGCTGCTGTTTGGTGACACCAAAGCCATTTTGCCTGGAAGGCAGAAAACCAGCGGGTGGTTTCGGGGAGTTCCTCCGTAACGTGTGCCATTTAGGAGAAGGTGGCTTGTGTGTGGACATACTGCTTGATTTCAGAGTGGTTAATGAAGCAGTGCTGAGTCTGTGGTAAAGCCACCACGTGCCCACAGCTGTGTCCCAGAGAGGGATCTTCTGCCAAGGCAACTCCCAGCTGGAAATGCAGGAAACTCCCGCTCTGTTACAGAGACTTCAACCCACAGTCGGTTCTGTTAACCCAGAGTTATTAGTTCTTCGGGCAAGCAGCGGGTCAGCTGGTGTTCACCACCCTTTTACAGAGCAAATATCGTTGTTCTGGTGGGCCCAAAAGTGTGTTGAGGGGAACGTGACCAAGGGGAGATTTCTGAGAATGGAGCTGCCAAATACTTGCCCAGCAGAGAGATTAGAAAAAGTGGTGGGAAAGGGTGATGTCTATATTGGCAACTTGCTGCAATTCACTTCATTCACACCAATGTGTAATTTAGTTGTGCTTATTTTAATGAGGTGCAGGGTCCACCTTTTGCTCCCCTGGAAGGAAACAGAGGGGTCTGTTCCTGTGTTTGCAGCAGCTGAATCAGGCCTTTCTCATTCTTTCCTCTCCCTGAGCAGCTTGGCTGAGGAAATGGGAAGCATGAGGGAAGGGAAGGGTTGGATGGGGAGTTTATTCCAGTGGTACAGCCTCTCTCTGCACAGGAAGGGTAGGAGGGGAAGGCAGTTGTGTGGCTGCCTGTGGAAGAGAACTTATTTTGGGCACTGGGTGGGTGTGTCTGCTGAACAACAGTTGTGGGTGACTGCAGTGCTAAGAACAGCTCCTGATGTCTGTCCTGACATGAGAGGCATCCTTCAAAGGCATTCCCCGCCCTGGGAAGGGACAGAATGTGTCTTGTTAGAGCTGCCTCATGTTTGATTCATAGAATTAGAGGCGAAATCCTCTGGATTTCTCTGCATAGTGTGTAGGGCACACCCCAAATGGAAAGGGGGTGTTTCGCACCATTCTGCCCCAGTTCATGTTAATTTGCAGCCCCTGTTACAGAGCCAGGGGGGCACAAAGTGTATTATTGCATCCTGCATGGCTGTGGGTGGTGTTGTTCTCCTCAGGAAAACCAGCTGAGCTGCAGAGGAAGGAGAGCACAGACAGACACCCTTTCCAGCACGGGGACAAGGTGAAGTGCCTGCTGGACATCGACATCCTGAGGGAGATGCAGGAGGGCCATGGAGGCTGGAACCCCAAAATGGCTGAGGTATGAGGCTGGTTAGTCCTCTGGGTAAAGTATCAGTCACTATCTCAGACTGCACAAGCAGGCACTGGTTAGGAAGTTACCAGAACATCTTTGTGTAACGTGGTACCTCCTGCATTTATATTGAGTTAACTGAGTCTCAAATACAGATTTTTTTAGTGATAGGACACTGGAGACAGATTTATTTTTAGGCTCAGATTTACGTGGCAGTTGCCTTGTGGAGCCCTGCACAAGAGTTGCTCAGAAGTCCTGGAAGCAAAAAAAATAATGGCTGGTTTGTTTTAAAATGAGCCGTGGACCTTTTCTTCAGGGTTCTGGATCCATTCCTTGCTTGGCTTCTTTAGTGCTGTGCATTACTGCTAATGAAAGTTATGTGTTTCGTCAACAGTGGGCTCTATCCCTGGCCAGGGGTAACATTTCTCTGCCCATATGATATTCTTGGAGCTTAGCCTGGTGTCTTGTCTTTGGATTGAAGAGCTCTCACTCTGCTGTCACCTGTTGTCTAAAAAACCCAGACAGTAGAGGAAGTAAAGATAGAAGTGACACCTATTACTGTAGAACAGCATGAAGCAGTGCTATAAAATTACAAAAGACACTTTATATATGCATCCTGGCCCAACCTGCCCTGTAGGTGAGCAGACTTTTTGAAACCAGACTTTGAAATGTCGAGACAAGCCGTGTCATTTCAGCTTCAGTGTGGAAATCTGTTAACTGAGCATCAGCCTCCTTTTGGGTTTGGTTTTTTTTTTTTCCAGCCTGGCAGGCAGGGACTTGGCATCTTCTGGCAGGAACTTTCAGAAGGCTGCCAGTGGAGCCAGGAATTTTTTATTCCGGCTAAGGCTTCATTCCCCAAAGCTGTAGTTTTTGAGTGTTGCTGCGTGGCTCCCGGTGTCTGTTGGTTGTTAAAACCTCTGTGCTCCCGAATTCCTGTTGTTGGTGAATGCAGGTGTAGAGAGGGATATTAAACAGAGGTTTTTAGGAGATGTTAAACAGTAACTTCCTGTCATTTCAGAAATCGGTCCTTTTTGCCTCCTTCTAAACTATGAGCTGCTCAGGACCTGCCAGAACCAGCAATTCTAGAATGCTGCACTACCCAACTATCCTTAATTTTGTCTTCTCTACCGTGCCCCCTTTCTCCCCCTCTCAGAGTGTGCTTTGCTGGTCTTATAAAGCAGAACAACTGTTGTAATCTCTGCCCACCTTTGTCATTCCGAAAGAGGACAATTCGTGCTTAGTTTCCCCGGGATTTTCTGCACTTTGTATTCCTGCCACCCTCCTCCCCCAACATGCTGCTACTTTAAAGGAGCCTCTTAAGGAGCCTTTCCCTGCTTTTGTAGACAAACAGTGGCTGCATCTCACGTGGAGCAGGTTTGGGAGCACTGTTAGTCTGTGGATTGGAAATGCTGGGTCATTTAGCCACCTGTGCCTGCTTTCCCCACTGTTAAGCCATGTGATTTATTTAGGGGCTTTCCCCTACTTTTTTTTCCCCCCTATCAAAAGTTCATTGGCCAGACAGGGACTGTGCACAGGATCACGGACAGAGGGGACGTGAGGGTGCAGTTCAACAGCGAAACCCGCTGGACTTTCCATCCTGGAGCCCTGACCAAGGTACGTGCTGGGCTGGGGGTGCTGCAGGGAAGAGCTGTCCTTTAACCTGCTGTGTCAGGACGTGCTGTGGCACAAGCAAGTGCTGAAGGGATGCCCTGCTGTGCCAAACACGGTGCTTCTGGGCAGAACTCCCTGCAGCCCAGCAGAGCTCAGGCAGATGGTTGCAGGCAGTGGGAGTTGGGCTGCTGGGCTGGCCAGTTTGATGAACTCCTGCATTTCAAATGTAATTTCTTCAGGTAAATTCCATTTCTTAATTCCAGCTTCTTTGATATGGCAGTTTACCTACAGTAGCTCATCCTTCTGCAGCTGCCTTTCAACCTTTTTCCACATAATTGCCAGTTGATTTTGTTTTCTTCCATTTGATTTTGTTTTCTTCCATTTGATTTTGTTTTCTTCCATTTGATTTTGTTTTCTTCCATTTGATTTTGTTTTCTTC